>BSBK01001088.1:2725000-3292500 GCA_027943335.1 Chamaecyparis obtusa | reverse complement strand
GCTTTGTTTTCATCAATTCCCTTTTTCACATAATTTTCTCAATTCTAATTTGTAACTCAAGTATTTTGTATTCCTTATTTTTGTCAATTCACTTAACTCCTAATTACTTTATTCTTTTATTTATTTATTCTAATTGATTTGTGCAACTAAATTGTGTATCAATTTAATTAAAATAATATTATTTTAATTCTATTGATAATTTATCTTCAATTAATAAATGTATCTTCTATTTGCAAATTGAATTTGATAATTAATTAAATCTTTAAAGAAGTGTATTTAATTAATTTTCATTAATTAAATACTTTTATTTCCACAAATAAACTTTTAATTAAATCTGTAAATTTTATAAATGTATTTAATTAATTTCCATTAATTAAATACTTTCACATTTAATTGCCTATATTTAGTAAGATCTAATTTATTTAAACCATATAATTAATCTAAATAAATTATTTAATCATAACAAACATACCAACCAACCAGAGACCAACTGAAACTAATAAAACCATAATCATGCTCAAGGGAGAGGTTTATGAACTCATGTCACCTAAACAAATTTGGAAGGGTGAAATATCATAAACTTGTCTGCTATTTCAAGACAATAAAATAGCTTAGGTTGGGATTTAGATCTAGATATTATCTCCCCTATCTTACCATTGAGACATTGCAATAGGGCATGCTCATCCTGACAATTCAAGGAATTCGATGCCCGATGCCTGCAAACCTACATACCCGGTGCCTGCAAACCTACATAAAAGACAAGCATATATGTACACACACACACACACACACATACACACACACACACACATATAACAAGAAATGGCAGGGATTAGGACATCGTGTAGATCTTGCAAGCAAGTAACTATGACTCTGTCCCTCAACCATATCAAACAGGAAAAGTAAAAGCATACATAATAGCTATACACATGCAAGTATGGGGTAAGTAAAATCATAAACATTAACAATATTTTAAACATATAAATAACCATCATCAAAGTAACTAACATCATCTAACTGCAAATATATGATATCCCATAACTAACCAATATCAAATTCCATGTAATGTTATACATCCAAAATCATATAATAAAACTGAAATAATCAACACACACATAAAAGTGCCCTAAAAGAGTTTGGCAATATAAAACTAAAAAGTAAACTATGGGTGGGCACTACACAACCTTTCACCTAACTCATCCCAATTATGGATAGAGTTGTAGGGTAATTCTCTATACCACCACAATTGTTTTATTTTTAATGATGAGGCCAAAAGTCTAAAAACAACATTATCCTCTATAATACCATGAATGTTGTAGATATTTGAAACTTCTTGAATATTCTCTATAGGGGAAATGGAAGTTTTGCTAGTGAAATCTTGTAAGCGTTTTAGTTTAACAATTGGTATATCATGTCTTTGGGCTAATATAAGAGGACTTACACCATTAAAAGTAGAAAAAACTTGATTTCTAGGGACAACCATATGGAATAATGGCCTATTCAAATGAGTGGATGGAACCCTAGGCTGTAATGATCTAATAACTAGAGGAGTGGAAATAGATCTAGGGGATGGAACAATTTCTTTTGTACCCCTTACTAGTCATAATGAAAGTCTACTTCTCCTTATTCTAAAACTTAAAAATGATATATCAGTATATTGAAAATTACCTCTAGATGATGCCCTTGTTTGTGTTTTGGGCATGAATTGCAACAAATCCGGTTTGAGAACCAAAATCTAGAAATAGACTTTCCAAGTGCTTGAATTCATTCCTCTTGAAGGTCTGTGATGCTAAGAGCAACACTAATTTGTCAACATGAATTTTGAAATTCTTTTTTTGACACCATCCAACCAACTGATCTTCTTGTATCCTATTTAAATTTTGTCCCATTAGGTGTGCCAAAAATTGTTGACACAAAATCTTGTACCCTTGATTGGTGTGTGACCCCAAAGCAACCTTGTGAAACATTGAATCAACCTCCAAGTGTGGGATCTTGTGCATATGATGCGAGATCTCCAAAGAAGGTTAGATTCCTTACAATCGGAGGGAAAGCAATCTATCCTAATCTAATAACTTGAGAGAAAGGGGGGAATAAATGCAAGAAATAAAAGGGAGGTGATGCACCTAGATCAAATTTTGATCTCTTTCTACCTATAACTGTACTAGACATTAACAAACTACTCAATTTTACACAATATCCAATGTTCACCAACTGAAAAAAGTAGCATGAAGGTTAGAGCTTAAAGGACTCTATAAGGAACTAAGCATTCACAAATAGAATCTATCAAACACATCAACACAACATATAATCTGAAACACACCCAAATAAGAAGGAAAATATTACATAAAATATGTGATCTTAGAAGGAGGAAAAAAGAGTGATTTCATTAATATCAAACAAGGTAAAAATTTTACAATTGCAAAAAAAAATTGTAAAATAAATAGGAAAAAGATCTTAAACTATGATACAAAAACTTATCTTTATTGTCCAGGCATAACTTAGATTTTACAATTGAGTTCAAACTCCAACCAGACTGGAGTTAGGTTACAAACGGGCGAGATAAGAAGTGGGATAAATCAAATCAAAATCTGATTTTTGTGTGTATATGGATCATGACGTGACAAAAAAATGGATAAAAGAATGCATATAGTAGATGGAAGGGACAACCCATACCTTACAAGTGGTAAATATGCATGGGATTTCACTGGTGTTGCATTTGAAGGCCCAAATAAGTAGTTTGACATTGAATTTTCAGTCATTGCACCATTTGACAATTACTAGAAGTAAAATCAGGTTGCTAGCAAAATAAATATCAATGCAAAAAATAAGACAAATTATCGCCACCCCATGCACTCATAAGAAGTGTTCCACTTTCTTCCTCACACCACCGCAGATATGTGGGGTGTGTTGATTGATTGACTATGGGAATATACACTTAAATGAGTGAGCATCTTGAAAATAATCATGCAAGTGTACTCAAACTAGAGATATTGATCATTAGAGAGATGCTTGATCCTTAAGGTTTAATAGAACAAGGCCCACTGGTCCTTGAATTGACTAGTTCAACCCACACACCAAAAAATATTAATAAAAATCATAAGATAACACCATGAGGGTGGGAGGTACCTTATGTCCTTTTTTAAATGATGTCCCCGCATATGAAAATTCATAAGAAAATACAACACAAGATACTTGCAGGGAAGTGGGGTGGCCATAAGGAAGATAACATGTGTTAGAAACTAAACTTTGGTTAACATGACAGTTGGCAATAAATTTTGGAAAACACAATGTGTTGGCCCATATATGATAGATTTTTAGCCTGTGATGAGAGTGTCCCATATTTGGTTATATATGATAGGCTAATGGTGGAAAAATATTCAACATTAATTATATCTTCTTTACAATCTTTAGTCATTATTGCTACAACTTCCTCTATTGACACATTGAACAAGTGTTCAATTATCTCTATCTTTTCCTCAAGCAACTCTTGCTCTTCATCAAGCTCCTCATCAAACACTAGACCTTCATGGATCACTGAACACTCTATCCCCACCCTATATTCTCACTACTATCTCCTATTTTATTTACTCCAATGTATCTCATGCATCTTACCTTAATTTATGTGCTTCCCTCTCAAACACATCCATCCATCTCTTCTTTCTCCCTTTCTTTGGAACACCCTAGTCTCTTGAGCTCCTCTTAGGATCTCATCGCCATCCTCTAACCAATAGGTTACTAGAAGATGCACCTATATAAGACCTCTTCTACCTAGTTCCTCTTAGTGGAAGAAGTTTTTAGGGTATGTGCAAGATCATGAGGGGCCAAACTATGCCCTTGAGGGGCCAAACTAAAAATCAGCAAATCAGGGTTAGTCAACTTGATGTGAAATTTTCAACTAGCTATCAACCTAATATCAAAAAGTTGTAAGAATAGAATCTGTAGAAAATTGAATGTAGTTTCTAAACTACTGGGCCTTTTTTGAAAAAATGTTAGTATGATTGGTGAAAAGTATAGATTTTAGTGCAGCAATACAAAACTTTCTAGTTATTTTTGGCATATAAAGGATGCATCCTCTATAATCACTTATGTATGTTGATTTGGTGGATACAAGTTTTATGAATTGCCTACTTTTCTTTGTAATCTTTAAAATACATTTTTTTTAAACTCATTTTAGAATAAATACTTGCATACATTCACAAGAGTCATTCACCATCAGCCTAAAACTATCGCTAGTATGATTCTTAAACATTGTAGACATCTAAGTTGTCATAAACCTATCTTTCATATCTAGCCTCTCAACTCTTTAAAGACACTTTCACATATGCAAGCTATTGTCAATAATACTTTTGAACCTTGATACCACTCTCCAACTTCTAATGGACCTTTGGCCCTATACATCACCTAATCTTATCCAATGAACACCATTTCCTTTGTCTCACCCTTTCCATCAGTATTTTCCTATTTCTATCTTTCTCTTCAAAATGCATCTTCTACAATTTCCTAAAAAATTAGATTTTGAGATCTATAAAAAAATCTATTTAGAACAATAGATTTGAGGATTGTTTATCTACAAATAAATATTCACATAAAATAATTTGAATAAAAAATACTCATAAATCTTAATGCTCAACACTATATCTATCTTCTATTAAAACTAAATAAATACATTGTACCATAAACCTTGAAATTTGCACCAATAGAAAACTTGCTCCATAAAACCTTCAAATGTAACAAAAAGATGAATCGAAAAACCAAAGGATGTAAAAAAACATGAATCAAATGAAAAAAGGGTCAGAAAAACTTCTTCATAATTTTGATAGTAATACATTCTTGGAACAACACCAAAACATTAACTACACAAAGAGAGAGGAGAAAGAGGTTAAGTAATATAAAATGATATTTCTATGAAATTTTTTCTTGTATTTTCAATCATGCGAGTTTCCAAGTCTCACTTTGATCTTATATTGACATGGAAGGAATTTTATTTGTACGAGGGGAAAATAGTCCTAGGTGTGTTATGACAGATATTTGCAAAATGACATAGGAGCTCTAGTGTCATATCATTTAGAAAGAGATTTGCATTGGAAAATGAGATCAAAGAAACACAAAGCAAGGTATTAGTGTATATGACTATCCTTTATTTGTGTCAATCATGCTTCATTGATTCAACTATGTAATTATTTCATTCTAACATTACTTTGGTTTAGACCAAATTGTTTGCATATTATTGATCTTGTAATTTCCTTGAGAGATTTGAAAAGTTAAATTAAAAACTCCAGTCTTGCAAGAGATGTGAAATGTTGAATTAAAAATAATTGTATTGTCTGGATACATGATATTAAGTTTGACAATGAAATTGTAAAGGTTGTAATTGTTTTCTTATCATATTTCACAAATTCATTAATTTAATTATTTCATTAGTTACATTTATTTGTGCTTTAAAGAAGCTTTCTTATAGTCAAAACTTGTGATACAATGCTTTTAATTTTATTTTATGGTCATTTTTTTAATTAATAAAATAGTACAAATAATAGATTTTCTAATGTAGTTCATTGCATTTGATTACTAGGTTTTTTGAAGATGAGCTATAAAAAGCACAAAAAGACATTTATGTAACTTTGATTCATTCAAAATAAGTTCTAAAAGTAGAAAGCTATCTAAGTGTCTCAAAATAATGATGAAATTCAAGAATATTATGTATATAAATAACTTTTATGCACTTCCTTATTTAATGTTAGAATTTATTAGCTGGGACAATTTCACGGAAGTCTTGTAGAAATGAAAGATGTCACTCAAAATGGGCGCCTGTTTTAAAAAAATGGGCCCCCGTTTTAGGTTCGGGCACACAATCCTAATTTCAAAAAATGGGCACCCGTTTTTGAATTCAAAACGGGCACCCATTTTTTGATTCAAAAAATGGGTGCCCATTTTTGAATTCAAAATGGGTGCCCATTTTTGAATTCAAAATGGGTGCCCATTTTTTGAATCAAAAAATGGGTGCCCGTTTCTAATTTTTTTTTTTTTTTAATAAAAAATGCATTTTAACACTTTAATTTTATTTTTTTAAAAATGGGCGCCCGTTTTTTAAATTCAAAAATGGGCGCCCGTTTCTTAAGTCATGAGCGGGAAGCACACATTCACCTCGAACTTCATTTCAAATTCAGTGTGGTTTAGGCTTGGTAGACCCAAGCCTAAGCCTTGACCTTCAAAAATTTGTTTAAGGCATTGGAATGCCATATTTCTGCCTTGCCATAATTTTTTGAGGGCCGTCCATATCGTATCATTTTACAAAAAAAAAACCCATTAGAGTTCTCATTGTCTTGATTTCAAAAATGTAAATTTCAAAGTGATGTGATTTATTTTACTATTTTTGCATTATTTATTAGTTGAAAGTGGTACCTAAACGTAAAATAGTGAGGTTCACTAAAACGTTAATAACTTTTTTGTTTTTAAGTTTTTTTGAAAATAAATTATATGAGACCAAACTAGATACAATTCTATTGAAGATAAAAAAACAATTTTGAAAAAATATGAAATCCTCATCAAATTATGGTGTTTGTACACCAGAAGTTTTGAAAAAGTACTTTATAGTCAATTAAAAATTAATTAAAAAATAATAATTCAATTAAAAAAAAGGAAAAAATATCCTGACCAATCTTTAGTGTTTTAGGTACCTTTTCCCAAAAGGATTCCCCAAAATACATTCATTTGCTTCAAAAAAGGGTGTCCGTACATGCATAAGGTGTGGTCCTGAAACAGGCATTTTGAAAAAGTGGTTTTTAGACATGCATATTAAAATTCAATTTATACCATGTGGGTATTAAAAAAAATTACATATTTGAAAATTAGATTCCAAGCACTAAATTTGATAGTACTGAAGTTTTTCAAGATTCAATATTTAAGTGCTTCAAATTTGGACATCAATTGACATAAATTTTAAAAAATAGGAAAAACACTTCCACTTTTTGGCCAAAAGTGGGACTCAACTTCTTGCAGCCACCTAGCTGATGGGATTTCCCTCCAAGATCACTCGCATTTTGCCCCAAGGAAAACCTATCTCATGCAAAAAAAACCACCAAATTTCTGGTATTCAACTGCGGCAGAGTAAACTAGTCATCTGTAAAACCATATTTAGTGTCCACAATTGTATTTTCCCACTAGCTTGTACCACAAACAAAAAAAATTGAACCTACATACTTCCAGAACTCAATTAGATTGCAGAACTACAATTGTATTATTATTCTCTTTATCAAGAATATGCATCAAGAATGGATTATGGCTTTTGTGCTTGAGCAGGAATAGATTCCAGAATGCCCTATTTGGCTGTGAAATGAACAAGTTTGATATATGAGTAAACCAGATTCAGGGAACAAAAAGGCCCAATATAATTTGGATTTTTAGTAGTGTTTTTTCCATCATGAGCTTTGAACACATTAATGCCTATCAATAAAAATAAATAGAGAGGAAGGTGTTGGCAATTTGGCTATGTAGGATATCAGAATGTTGTCATTATGGAAACATATACTCAACATTAAGATAACATGATCAGAGGAAGAAGTTCTGTATGAGTGCACTTGAAAATTGTCTAAGTATAATAGTGATTACCAGTCTTCATAGAGACAATTTTGATTAGCGGTGTTCACAGAAGTAGGTTCAGTGCATGCACACTTGAACATAGATCATTCTTTGTATATCAAAGCTACATATGAAAGAGAAAGTCTCTACAACATGTATGGAAAGAGATATTAATGTTTTACACAGACAGTGTTGAACCAACTAGAATAGAGAAGAAGATAGAATATGATTATATTGAATTAAGGGATTATTTTGTTTATCAAGATAATGACTTAACTAATTAGGGATGACATCCTAGATGTTAACCCTAAGACAACATATAATGAATTTATGTTTTGAGAAGAGTATAATGTATTGTAAGCTGACAGGAAGTTATTTTTTAATAGCTTGTATATAAGTAAGAATAATATAATGCAAAGTAGAAAGAAGTATATAGTAGTTGTAAGAAGTTGATATATAATATGTATGATGCAAAATTGAAAGTTGAAAAGAAGCAAGTACTATATATCAGAGCAAAGAGCCTACAAAGCTAGATCTGAATAATAAAGTTATTTAGCAATAGTAAATGGTTTTTGTATCTCACCTTTGTATCTAAAGCTATCATTGTATATTGCATGTTTGAGTAGTGAGCTCATCTTGCAAACATCTTTGTTTTGTAATAGAAACTCCTAACATGGTTGAGGCTTCTAACAAGGCCTAAAGTCCTTTAACCAAGATAGAGACACTATATGTATGTAATAGACTCCTAACCCTGGTCAAAAGAAGTAGTGCCCATCTTCTTCAGCCTCACTACCAAATTATGCATCTATGTAATGGAAAGAAGGGAAAGATGATCAACCAGGGTTGAAGCTTCTAACAAGGCCTGAAGTCCTTTAACTAGGACAAAGACACTATATGTATGTAATTTCCTTGAGTCAAGCACTATGATAAAGTTTCAAAACTAAAGAAAGAAAATGAGATCCTTAAACATGAACTAAAGATTGTAGATTTGAAATTAAGCTTGAAAGATGACAACAACAAAAATGAGTCAAATCTAAAATTTGAAAATATAGATCTGAGATCTAAACTTACCAAAGTGACATTTGAACTTGAGACTACAAAATTGTAGTATGTTGAGCTTGTGAAGTACACTACAATTGTGAAAGGAGAACTAACTCAGTCTAAACAACATATTGAGAAACTATATTCCAGTAGTGAAAAGATTGATGAACAAATATCTTATCAGAAACCATATTACAATAAAACCGGTCTTGGATACCTTGAAGATAAATTCCCAAAGAAGATTGAGGAGTGCAAAGAACCAGATCTGGAACACCATAAGAATAAATATGAAAAGAAGCCTAATGAATCTAACAAATCTGAAGATATATCTAACTCACCTAAGCAAGATGAATCACCTAAAGAGATTGGAAGAGAATTTAAAGGTAGATGTTTTTCATGCAATTCTTTTGGATACATGAAAAGAGATTGCACAAGTAAGAAATTCAAACCTATCTCTGGTTATTGTTATAATTGTCATAGTTTTGGACATAGAGCTATTGATTGCAAGAAACCTAAATCTAATGATAATGGTAATAGTAGAATGTTCGAAAATACTAACCCTGCAAATAAGAGACCTATTGGAGACATGAACAAGAGAAATGGAGTTATGTGTTATAGATGCAATAAATTTGGACACATTGCTAGAAATTGCAGATCACAAATCAGTCAGTCAGGACCAAGATATGGAAACAATGGAATAGTTTTTCAGATATGCAATAACATTGGTCACACAATGAGGTATTGCAGAATGAATGTTCAACATGAGAAATCCTAATCCTAGAAGAAATAAAAACTATACCAGAAGAAATGTGAACACCGTGAACAATCATAAAGAAAGTTGCAGTAACTTGGAGGAAATTGATTTTGTTAAAGCTACAGATCAAGAGAGCACACTCAGTATACTAGGAAATCAGATAGGTGAAGTATTTGAGAGTAAGTGTGAATCATTTCCTAATTCATCTCAAAGCAATTAAGCATTTATTTCATCAACTATGTATTAGAGCAAAGCATTAGAATAGTGTATAATTTAGAGTAAGTTAAATTAAGCCTTACGAAGTTAATATGAGCTAGTATATGATTAAAGGAAGCTATGGTTAAGAGCGCATGAATTTATGAGCATGTATGCGAGTACATGAAAAGAAAGAAGTTTTGCAGATAACCAGGAATAAATTTTGGCATGAAAGCACTTAAGAAATTTAAGGTGATGACATTATCTTGAAAGATTTGAAGGATAAAAAAAAAATATTGTCATCATTTTATCATTCAAGTGTTAACAAGAGATATAGAGAGCTAGCCAATGGAGATTGAAAGCCGTTTGGAAGATTTGGAGATAGATTCTTCACCAGATCTACACAAAGCCCTAAATCATGATTTTGAGGTATTTAACTAAGTATTCACTATTAAAGAAGTTACATTTTAATAGAATCATGGATGCATCATTAGTTCACAACATCAGAGACTCAGCTAGACCTAAGATGAAAAAGGAACCAGTAGAACCCTTAGAGGAAGACTCTAGTTTGGCTTTGTCAACCATTCCAAATGGAGTTTTGCATTTGGAAGATGTAAAAGGATATCTAAAATATAAGTTTGAGACTATAGGAGATGGTAGTTTAGCCATGTAGTACAATAAGATTTACAAGAAAGACATGACCTACAAAGAAGGTTTTGAGCATTTATGTCAAATAGATATCATTAAGTACACATTTCACTATGAGTTTCAGAATGATGATTGGACCAAGATAATCTTGAGCAGAATACACAATGGAAAGTTTTGGTTAGATGATAGAGTTATAAACATCACTGCAGATCTTATACATGAGGTAACATGACTATCTAAAATAGGAGAAATTCCCTTGAATGAGAAGAATGTTAAGAAAATAGTGTTGGAAAACACCAAGTCTTCATATAATGGAAGAGGAATAGTTATAAGTAAAATTGAGCAAGATGATGTAAGATATGTGTTTAAAATCTTAACTTCAAAATTATGTGCGAGATATAGGGAAGATGACATGGTAGCAAGCATGGTACATGCAACCTATCTTATCTATGTAGACAAAGTGTAAGTAGATATGTGTGAGATTCTGAGGATACAATTGATTGAAAATCTTGAGGAGATAAAAAAGACTAAGAATTCACAATTTAGATACTCATCCCTAGTCACATGTTTTTCCATCTTTTAAGGAGATTTCCCTACACCATAGGAGTTATCAATTGGAATGATGATAGAAATTCAATGGACGAGATAAAAAAAGGTATACTTGAGACATCCTATTGATAAAGTGAATGAGAGTGCTACTCTTGTCATAAAGACCTTTCAGAATGAAATGAGAAAAATATCAAGAATTCCACCATCTATTATTGAAAAATATAAAGATGAGATATGCTTCTTAGTGGACACAAACTTTACCTACATTGAAGCAGTTGAGCCAAGAATAGAGTTTGTAGATCCTCTTGAGTATGAGGTATCAGAAGTAGAAATTGAAGGTTATGTGAACAGGTTACTTAAAAATAGTTTGGATGCAAAGAGTTCCATATTTAGAACATATGAAGAAAACTTTAATACAACACAATAGTCACAGGTGCAGAAATTGGCAAAAAAGAGAGTAGATAACACAATAAATAAAATCTTGAAGGATACAGGCATGACTGAGCATGAATTTTTTTTATTGCGAAGCAGACAACAACAACAATTAGGGATATTGGATAGAAAGGAGTGTTGTCAGTTCCACCCTTGACAACCCATGCAGCCCTTGCTAAAGATATTCATGATATTAGTGAAGAGATTGTAGAATTGGATGAGCCAGCAGTAAGGAAATCCACCAGATCCACCTCCACTACACCGACTCAAAGAGTTAAAGAGATGGAATGTGGACCAAGCAAGAGACATAAAACTATCTTTTATCCACTAGAAAGGATAAGGACATCAGAAGAAAAGCCACAAGAAGAAGAAGAGGCAAGCATCAACACAAAGAAATAATGGAAGCCTAAGATAGACAAAGTGAACCCTTTGATCATAAATGAAGGGGATTTCACCAAACTAAACAAATATTATGAAATGTATAATAACTTTGACAAGGTAAATCTTGAAAATGCAGTTTTCAGACATATGATTCTTGCTGAAAAAAAAGTTTGAAGATATAAAAGGAAAGATTTCTGATAACTTATATGAGAAGTTGGTAAACAGGAAGAAGAGACCTATAGAAGAGGACAAATGCATAATAGAAAGGTATGTATGGAAACTTGGTGAGATTAAGGATAAAGACCACTTTGGAGAAACCATGAAGAACCTTAGCACACATCTAAGAAGGAAAAGAAGGACAGTTCTAATAATGGGAGGTAATTACAAAGAGATAAATAGAGAAATAGGGGAATCGGTTTTAAAGGTAATGACATTTGGACTGAGAGAAATATTCATTGAATCTAAAAAAGAAGTAGAAGTAGAACCACAAAATGAATCATCAACAGTTCCACCACCCTCTATCAACATTGATGATAAGTCTATGAACATAAAAAGTATAAACATTACCTTAGACAGAGAAGAAAATCCATTTAATGATCAAGGAGTTGATGTTGGCAATTTGATAGAAGTTGACAAGCAAAAGGATGAAGCAGAAATAAGGAGGAAGTTATAGAAACAAGATAAGAAGAGTAGAAGGAAGAAATTCAGATTAAAATAGAAGAAGAGGAGCATGCAGTGCAAGAAGACCAGACTAAAATTGTTCCACAGACTAAGAGCACAACATAAATTCCATCTAGACCACCTATTGAATCAATTTTTTCAAGCTTAGGACAAGAAGTTGACGATGATGATCTAATAGAGTTGATCGCATCCCTAAATAAGATAATTGGAAAGAATAAGAAGGTAAAAAGCTTGGAAGGAATGTTACTTGAAGTAACCAACAAACTTCAAGGAGTGATATCAACTCAAGTCAGTGAGGTTGATCCCCAAGCTAAAGCTAAAGAGGTAATAAAATCTTTTGACACTGAAATAACTAATTTGTCAGATATTGCATTGAGTCAAAGATCAAGTAGCCCATGATGCACAACTATTTCAAGTTGTTTGCTAGAAAATCAAAAATGATTTGGATAACTTGGATATATGCGTAAAAGAGTTGAGAATATGTTTAGAGAGAGGAAACGCATTGTACATCCAGTGTACACTATCCCATAGCCACACATCAAAAATATTAGAGAAGATGAAGAATAAGGAAGCAAAGTTGCAAGTGACAATGAATGATTTGCAGAGTCCTAATGTGAAAATCACAGATATTGAGAAGAAAGAAAGCAAAATCTATGATGAAATAAGACTTCTTGAGGATGAAAAAGAGAGAAAATTTCACTCTACTCAGAGAGCATCTATCACTAAAGATCATTAGTGTGGAAAATCAACTGGAAGAATGTCTTTCATCAAAGACATCATATGGAAAGTTTGCATATGCAAACCTTAAGGAAGTTGAGATAGCATCTTATAGACTATGTGCATTACTCAACATTTCTAACTTGGTAAAGAAGACATGAGACAATGAAATAGAAAATATGAAGGTGAATTTTGTAGATTTTGTAGTAAGTTTTCTAGCTTTGCAGCATTAAGATCAAGGAGGTACAACAAATTTTGACATACTTATAGAATTGACACCTTTGTCATTGTTGTCAAAGGGGGAGTAATATAGTATGAAAATTATATATATGTATAAGATATAGATATGAAAAATAGTATGAAGTATACTCTTAGGGGGATTATCATTTTAGATAAATAAGTAGACATGTATAGATATGTATGATCCAAAAATTTTGTAATGGTTGTATGTTACATTGTTTTTGAATTTTGTAATAAAATTTTTTGGGACTTAGCCAATTTTTCCATATGTTACCACCAATGACAAAGGGGGAGATTGTTGGCAATTTAGCTAAGTAGGATATCATAATGTTATCATTTTGGCAACATATACTTAGCATTAAGACAACATGATCAAATGAAGAAATTTTGTATGAGCGCACTTGAAAATTGTCTAAGTATAATAGTGATTACCAATCTTCACAAAGACAATTTTGACTAGCGATGTTCATAGAAGTAGGTTCAATGAGTGCACACTTGAACATAGATCATTCTATGTATATCAAAGCTACATCTGAAAGCACAAGTCTGTACGACATGTATGAAAATATATATTAATGTTTTACAGAGACAATGTTGAGTCGACCAAAATAGAGAAGACAAAATATGATTATATTGAGTTAAGGGATTATTTTGTTTATCAAAATAGTGACTTAACTAATTAGGGATGACATCCTAGATGTTAACCCAAAGGAAACATATAATGAATTTATGTTTTGAGAATAGTCTAAGGTATTGTAAGCCGACATGAAATTATTTTGTAATAGCTTGTATATAAGTAAGAATAATATAATGCAAAGTAGAAAGAAGTATATAGAAATTGGAAGAAGTTGATATATGATATGTATGATGTGAAAGCGCAAGTTGAAAAGAAGCAAGTGTTGGAGCTTTGCCATCAGGATAGTACTGATTGTATGTTTGTCATTGATGACAACATATGGAAAGTAGCATATGTGGAAGTCTTATGCAGTAAGCTTTTAGCATATGTAGCATGGACATGATATCAGCATGATATCATGGGCGCAGAGGTTAACTGTTAGTACAGACAATTATATAGTAGCTTATGTCAGCAGTGTTCCTGATAGAGTAACATGCAGTATTTTGTGTATGGTTGTTTGTACAGCTATCATGGAGCCTTGTACACTTGGATATATGTTGAAGACATGTCAGTGATGTTTCACTCATGGATGCATAGTCTGATAATTAGTATAAGTGAAGTTATGTAGTTGCTATTCGCCAGTAGCAGTTTCATGTGTTTATTCAGAAGAGCTGACAAAGATTATATTGGTTTTGGAGTTGCACCTATCATGTGGGTATGCACCCTTAGATTTAAGCTTAGAGGAGAGTTATTGATGTTTGGTTAAGAGCGCATGAAGTAATTCAGCTTGATGAGAAAGATCTAGTTATTTTGGTAGAGCCAACAGTGTGTAGCGTGCATCTACAATTATCTTTTTGGATAGGTCCCAAAATGTGTTCCGTGCAGAAGAAATTGGATTCATTTCTATTATACACAAAATGAATAATAAGACAAATCATAAAAATGAGAAAGAGGAACAAAAGCTAGCATTGATTTCACAAGCTAACATAAGGACAACTTGGATTATAGATAGTGGTTGTTCACATCACATGACAGGTGATAAAAATAGATTTGTTCATCTGGACAAATACAATGGTGGCATGGTTAGATTTGTAGACAAAACTCCTAAACCCATAGTTGGTAGAGGAGCCATCACCTTGGATGGAAAGAATAGTACTGATGATGTTCTTTATGTTGATAGTTTGAAACATAACCTTCTTAGTGTTGGACAATTACTTGGAAAAGGCTATCAGTTGGAGTTTAAAGATGACAAATGCATCATTGACAACAAGGATGGTGTTATGATTGCATCAGGCTCAAAGACAAGAGGTAATGTTTTCCAACTCAATTCAGAAGCAAGTTGTTTTGTTGCTAAAGTTGATGACAGTTGGTTGTGGCATAAAAGACTATGTCATATCAATTTTGATAACATAGTAAAGATAAGAAATGTAAAGGCAGTAAGAGATCTACCTAGCATAGCAAAGTGAGTTGATACTATATGCAGGGAATGTGTAATGGGAAAGCATGTGAGAAATTCATTCAGGAGCAAGCATAATTCAACAGAAAATGAGTTGGATCTGATTCATACAGACCTATGTGGTCCAACTCAAACAAGATCATACTATGGTGAAAGGTATTTCATTTTGTTTGTTGATGATTTTACTAGGATGATGTGGGTTGGGTTCTTGAAAGATAAGTTAGAAGAATTTGAGAAGTTCAAAATATTCAAAGCTAAGGTTGAGAATGAATTTGGACTAAAGATAAAATATTTGAGATTGGATAAAGGAGGAAAATTCACCTCTGATAGATTCTGAGTATTACGAAGAACATGGCATAAAGAGACATCTAAGTGCACCTAGAACCCCTTAGCAAAATGGAATTGCAGAGAGAAGGAATAGGATCATTCTTAATACAGCATGCACCATCATGATTGAAGGAAAAGTTGTACATACCTATTGGAGAGATGTGGTCAATACAACTATCTACACCATCAATAGAATTCAATTGAGGCCAGGTGCTGACAAAACACCATATGAGATATGGTTTGGTAATGTTCCCACGGTTAAATACTTTAGAATCTTTGGAAGAAAGTGCTACATCAAGATGGATGAAGCAGTAGGAAAGTTTGAAACAAGACGTGATGAAGGTATTTTCCTTGGTTACTCTACTAAAAGTAAAGCTTATAGATGTTTCAATTTAATATTGAAAAAGATCATTGAAAGTGCTCATGTTAGAATTAATGAAAAGGTTATGGTTCAAGAAAGATATCATGATTACTCACCCATGATTGAAGAAGAACCCAGATCCTCCACTAGTGAAATAGTTATTGAAGAAATGTTTGATAGTATTGATGTGTTATTCAATGACCCTAAGACAAGTGAAGAAGGTACTCCTAAGGCTGATGAGTCAGTGACGCAGGGGCAGGGTAGATACAAGAAGAATCAAGAAGAATTGAGTCCACTTGAATCCACAACAAGCCCTTGCTCAAAGTTACACAATGAAAGAAAAATAAATATCACATGAACACAATGGAAACACAATGGCTATGAGACAATCAATTGGCAGCAACAATAGAGAATTATATTATTTCTTTCAACATGCCTGGCTGTGAGGCCTTCCGGGTTTCAGCCTTATACAATGAGAATTATGAATTCAAAATTACAGCTTGCATCCTATCTTTTTCTCCAATGATTTATCTTGATAATCCTTCCTATATCTTGCCCATGATCCTCTACTACATCAATCTAGACCCCTTATATAGCCAGCTAAGCCACAGGTCAGCCAGTCAGGCATTTAATTACAATATAGGTCCAGTCTCAAGATTTAAACCAAAACTAATGCTAGAATGAATATAAATTGATGAACCTTTGGATTTAGGTCCTAAATTGACCCAATAACATTCCTTTAAGTGTGAAAGGTCCCATATGAGCACACAAAACATTTCAAGAAGAAACACCACATGTTTCACCCAAAAACTAGTAGGAAATAGGTCCTGAGGCAAAATAGGCATAACTTTTTACTCATAATGAATTGGAGTTTTCGCTCTTGGGAAATGATATTAATTTAGGTAAAATTTAATTCCTTAAGTTCACAAAAGAAAATTCCTTATATATCAAGGTCGCCAACATGAACAATCAGCACCAAAACTGCAGTAACAGCTCAGACGTGAAAGCTGGCAGAAAATAGGTCCTGTGCCAAAAAGGCCATAACTTTTGACTCATAATGAATTGGAAGCTGAAATCTTGGGGAATGATATTAATTTAGGTCCCCTTGAATTCATTAAGTGAAAAAAATAATATTCCTTATGGATCAAGAGAATTAACATGAACAAACAGCACCAAAACTACAAGAAAACACTGTTCCGACGGCAAGGAAAATAGCTGTAACTTTGATATAGTCCATCCAAAATTTATGTGCTCATAGGAGAAGGTTCCAAAATAGGTCCTCAACATTATGTAAGCTTCACACACCATGAAACTATCAAATGCAAATATTATAAAGAAAACTACAGCAAACAGGTACAGAAATCAGAAAATGTTTTTGGATGATGCAAGATTGCCAAAGACCCAAGATGCTCCTGCATCAGACACTTAGGGTAAATAAAGAACTGATGTCCACATTAGGCACTACTCATACTTTGACCTGAATCATAAAGATCCAACTCAGCTTGTGTAATCCATGAACTGTCCTCAACTGGCTTGTCTTTCCACTGAACTAGATATTCCATGTAGTCTTTTCCTCTTGTACTCTTGCCAACTCTGCTATTCAAGATCTTCTCAATGCTATCCTTATTTTTCTTAGGATAATCTGGATCATCTTCTATCTCATCATTTGATTCAAATTACTCAAATACATTAGCAATGTTGAATATAGGTGATATATCCATGTCCTCTGGCAATTCTACTTCATAAGCATTTCCACTGTCAAACTTCTTCAGAATCTTACAAGGTCCAAACTTCTTCATTTTCAGCTTGTTGTAGGTACCAACTGGAAATCTATTCTTCTTCAAATGAATCATAACCTCATCTCCAACTTCAAAAGATTTATGTCTCCTTCTCTTGTCTGCTCTTTGTTTATATTTCAGATTACTATCCTCCAAATTCTTTTTAACTTCATCATGTAAAGTTCTCATGTATTCTTTAAAATGATCAGCTTCAGAACTTCTTCTAGTCTCAGTAGGTAAATCTCTTAGCTCTGTGGTTCCCTTAGGATGAAATCCATTAACAATCTCAAATGGTGTCTTCTTAGTGCTTCTATTCACTGAATTATTATATGCAAACTCTGCTTGTGCCAAAATCAAATCCCAATTAGCAGGTTTCTCTCCAACTAAACATCTCAACAAGTTTCCCAAACTTCTGTTCACAACTTCAGTTGTCCATCTGTCTGAGGGTGAAATGTAGAACTAAACTTCAAATTAGTATTCATCTTCTTCCAAAGTGTCCTCCAAAAATAACCAGTAAACTTAGTATCTCTGTCTGAAACAATAGATTTAGGCAAACCATGCAATCTTACCACTTCCTTGAAGAATAATTCAGCTACATGCAATGCATCAGATGTCTTCTTACAAGGTATGAAATGAGCCATCTTAGAAAATCTATCAACCACTACCAAAATAGAATCATTACCTCTCTGAGTTCTAGGCAATCCAAGAACAAAGCCCATACTCACATCTTCCCAAGGTCTATCAGGTACAGGCAAAGGTGTATACAATCCTGAATTTTGACTAGTTCCTTTTGCTATTTGACAAATTCTGCAACCTCTTACCATTCTCTATACATCTCTATAAATCTGTGGCCAAAAGTATCTTTCTGAAATCAAATTCACTGTCTTATCAATCCCAAAATGTCCAGCAAGTCCACCGCTATGTTTCTCCTTCATTATGTTCTCTCTCATAGATCCTCTAGGTATGCACAACTGAACTCCTTTAAACAACATGTCTTCTTGAATGAAATAATCAGACCACTTATCACTCATTGTGTGTTCTTTACAAGCTTTCCAAGGCTCTGAAAAATCAATGTTAGCCTCATACAAATACTTCAAATCATCAAAACCAAGTACCTCAACTCTCATCTCTGTCAGCAAACTTATTCTTTGGCTCAAGGCATCAACAACCTTATTTGACTATCCACTTTTATGCTTCAGGAAAATATTTTATCATTTCACTTGTAAATGTTTTATCATCAAACAAGCATACTCTGACTGTAGTACAGTGACCTTCATCAAACTTCTCTACCAAAGGCAATAACACTTGTTTCTTTCCATCCATCCAAATAGTATATTGATTCAATCTACCATCACACAAAGCTTTCCTATCATACTGCCAAGGTCTACCTAAAAGAATATGACAACAATCCATAGGCATAATATCACACAAGACTTCATCATGATAATTCCCAATTTTGAATTTAACAAGGCATTGTTCACTTACAAGTAGTTTATGCTCCTTTTGGATCCAAGAAATATGGTAAGGCTTAGGATGTTTCAATCTCTTCAACTGCAACTTGTTAACCAGCTCTTCAGATGCCAAATTATCAGAACTTCCACTATCAATGATTACCTTGCAACATTTATCAGCGATCTTACATTTGGTTCTGAACAAACTTTTCCTCAAAATAGGTTCCTCATCAGCTTCTTCATTCCATAAGATCCTTCTTAGCATCAAGTTCTCACCATGTTCAGGTTCATTAGACATTTCCTCAACTTCTTCACAAGCCAAATTATTTCTACCATTACCTCCAGTCTTCTTTCTAGAGTTAGTACATTCAAAAGCTCTATGTCCTTCTTCACCACATTTGTAACAAGTACCTTTAAACCAAGATTTATCTTCCCTTCTACCATTATTGTTATTCCTAGAGTAACCAATATAGCTACCTCTAGAGTAATTACCTATTTTAGTAGGCTCATCTTTCCATCCTTTATCATGCACTAAATTTTTAGATCTACTACTTTCTCCATTAGATCTACCTCTACTTCTCTGAAATCTGCCACCTCTTCCTCTTTGTCTTTGATCATGTCTTTTTGTCAATCTTTCTTCAGCCTTCAAAGAAAATTGATATGCTTCTTCCACACTATCAATCTTCACATAACTAATCTCATCTTGAATAGATGTCCTTAGGCCATTCAAATATCTAGCCACCTTCTTAACTTCATCATCCACATGTCTAGATCTGCTATCCAATTTGTAAAATTCCTCAGTATATTCTTTCACACTCATGTCCTTTTGTCTCAAATTTTGCATCTTTCTCATCAGACTAACTTGGTAGTCAGCTGGAAGAAACTTCTTCTTCATCTTTCCAAGCATCTTCATCCATGTTTTGATCTTTTCTTTTCCTCTCTTTTGTCTCTCAGTTTGCAAATGATCCCACCAAAGAGATGCATGCCCTTTCAACTTTGTGACTGCTATCTTAACCTTCTTATTATCAAGAGTACCTTCATACTCAAAGTATTTATCCATCTCAGAGATCCAATCCAAAAGTGTATCGGTTTCAAGTCTTCCATCATAGCAAGCAACTTCAACTGCAGGTCTGGAGTTAGCCTTAGACAAAACTCTCAAAAGTCTTTCCTCATCTTGTTCAACTTCAGGTTCAGCATTAGGTGCTGCTTCTTCTTCTTCATCACTAACATCTTCAAGATGTGCTCCTCTTCTCTGGGCTGTCTCTACAGCTTCAAGCTTAGTTGCAATTTGCCTCAACATATCCATGATAGCATTATCATTTCCTCTACCACGAACCATCTTGACAATCAGGTTCCAACAAGATCGTAACCTTCTACAAGTTATAGGTCAGATCTAAAATCTTCCACCCTACAACCAATTCCAATAAGGTTCTCCATGATCCAATCCACAAGAAAGAACTCACTCTAATACCACTTGATGCAGGGGCAGGGTAGATACAAGAAGAATCAAGAAGAATTGAGTCCACTTGAATCCACAACAAGCCCTTGCTCAAAGTTACACAATGGAAGAAAAATAAATATCACATGAACACAATGGAAACACAATGGATATGAGACAATCAAATGGCAGCAACAACAGAGAATTATATTATTTCTTTCAACATGCCCGGTTGTGAGGCCTTCTGGGTTTCGGCCTTATACAATGAGAATTATGAATTCAGAATTACAGCTTGCATCCTATCTTTTTCTCCAATGATGTATCTTGATAATCCTTCCTATATCTTTCCCATGATCCTCTACTACATCAATCTAGACCCCTTATATAGCCAGCTAAGCCACAAGTCAGCCAGTCAGGCATTTAATTACAATATAGGTCCAGTCTCAAGATTTAAACCAAAACTAATGCTAGAATGAATATAAATTGATGCACCTTTGGATTTAGGTCCTAACTTGACCCAATAACATTCCTTTAAGTGCGCAAGGTCCCATATGAGCACATGGGACATTGCAAGAAGAAACACCACACGTTTCACCCAAAAACTGGTAGGAAATAGGTCCTGAGGCAAAATAGGCATAAATTTTTACACATAATGAATTGGAGTTTGCGCTCTTTGTAAATGATATTAATTTAGGTCCAATTTAAGTCCTTAAGTGTACAAAATAAAATTCCTTATAGATCAAGGTCGCCAACATGAACAATCAGCACCAAAACTGCAGTAACAGCTCAGATGTGAAAGCTGGCAAAAAATAGGTCCTGTGCCAAAAAGGCCATAACTTTTGACTCATAATGAATTGGAAGCTGCACTCTTGGAGAATGATATTAATTTAGGTCCCCTTGAAGACCTTAAGTGTAGAAAATTAGATTCCTTATGGATCAAGAGAACCAACATGAACAATAAGCACCAAAACTACAGGAAAACACTATTCCGACGGTAAGGAAAATAGCTGTAACTTTGAAATAGTCCATCCAAACTTTATGTGCTCATAGGAGAAGGTTTCCAAATATGTCCTCAACATGATGTAAGCTTCACACACCATGAAACTATAAAATGAAAATATTATAAAGAAAACTACAGAAAACAGGTACAGAAATCAGAAAATGTTTTTGGATGATGCAAGATTGCCAAAGACCCAAGATGCTCTTGCATCAGTCAGCATCACCTAAAGTTCCAAAGTTTACATCTAGAAATCATTCCAAGAAAGACATCATTGGAGATCAGAGTGGAAAAGTCTTAACAAGATCACAAGAAAAGAACTCAGCTAGTAGTGAGGTGGTATGTTTTATATCTCAAATTGAACCTTTAAGTATTGAAGATGCATGTAATGATTCAGATTGGTATGATTCTATGAAAGAAGAACTTGATCAGATTGTTAAAAATGACACTTGGGAACTGGTCCCAAGACCTAGTGATAACAATGTGATTGGAACAAAGTGGATATTCAAAAACAAGATGAATGAAGATGGTACAATAGTAAGAAACAAAGTAAGGTTAGTATGTAAAGGGTATGCACAAAGAGAAGGCATTGATTATTTAGACATATTTGCACCTGTGAGAATATTAGAAGCTATTAAGTTGTTTCTAGCTTATGCTACAGTAAAAAACTTCAAAGTATATCAGATGGAGGTCAAGTTAGCATTCCTAAATGGAGATTTGAAAGAAGAAGTATACATTAAGCATCTAGAAGGATTCACCTTATCAAACAGACCTGATATGGTATGCATATTGAAGAAGGCCCTCTATGGACTTAAGAAAGCACCTAGAGCATGGTATGAGAGACTAGATGGATATCTAACAAAAATTGGATTCAAGAAAAGAGCAACAGATTGTAATATATTCATTAGAGAGACATTTGAAGGTCTACTACTTGTAGCTATATTTGTTGATGACATTATCTTTGGAGGTAATGATAAACTAAGTGCAGAATTTGCCAAAGAAATGTAGAATGAGTTTGAGATGAGTATGATTGGTCCTATCAAATACCTTTTGGGACTAAATGTGTAGCAGACAGAAAAATGAAATTTTATTAATCAATCCAAATATGTGAAAGAGATATTGAATAAATTCAAGATGGATGATTGCAAGCTAGTAGGAACACCTATGATAACTAGATGCAAGCTTACAAAAGAAGATCACTCACCAGCAGTAGATATAACATTGTATAAGTCTATGATTGGTAAACTCATATATCTTACTTAGACTAGACTTGATATTTCCAATGTAGTTGGCATAGTTGGAAGAGTTGCAACAGAACCTAAGCAAAGTCACCTCATGGTAGTAAAGAGAATATTTAGATACTTGTAGGGCACTATAGATTATGGTCTATGGTATCCTAATTCAGAAAATGTTGAGCTTCATGTGTACACAGATGTAGATTGGGTAGGATGCATTGATGATAGAAATAGTACATCAGGTGGAGCAATGTTTCTTGGTGATAGACTTGCAACTTGGACAAGCAAGAAAAAAAATTGTATTTCTCAGTCAACATTAGAAGCGGAGTATGTTGTAGGATCCTTGAATTGTTCTACAATTGTTTGGATCAAGCAGATGATAAAGGATTTTGGAATTCAGATTGATTATCCTATTGTTATTCACTGTGACAACACTAGTACTATCAATATGTCGAAGAACCCTGTGATGCATACAAAGACAAAGAACATTGAGATCAAGTATCACTTCCCAAGAGAGAAAGTGGCAGAGAAAGATGTCAAGTTTGACTATGTGAGTACTAAAGATCAGTTGGTAGATATATTCAAAAATCTCTTGCCTAAGGATACTTTTGAGTATCTTAGGGAGAAGTTGGGAGTAATTCCCTTCCCTGATTCTGCTTAGAAGAAAGAAGGAAAGGCATCAGTCCTTAGGGACTCATGGAAGGTTGACTACTCTACCTCAGGAGTAGTACCGGTGCTTAAAATGAATGGTGCCCTTTGCCATTGATGTCAAATGGGGAGTAATATACAGAGTCATGAAAAACAAAAGTAAAAATGAGTAGGATACTAAGGGGGAGTAGTATTCAATCTTGGCGGAAGTTCAATTGAGGAAATGGAGAATTTTATAAAATTATTTCTCAGTGGGTTGGTGTGGTTTTTCATTCAATGTGTTTCCATCAATGCCAAAGGGGGAGATTGTTGGAGATTTGCCAGCAGGACAATACTGATTGTATGTTTGTCATTGATGACAACATATGGAAAGTAGCATGTGTGGAAGTCTTATGTAGTAAAATTTCAACATATGTATCATGGACATGATATTAGCATGATATCATGAGTGCAGGGTTAACTGTTAGTACAGACAGTTATATAGAAGCTTATGTCAGCAATGTTCCTGACAGAGTAACAGGCAGTATTCTGTGTATGGTTGTCCATACAATTATCATGGAGCCTTGCGCGCTTGGATATATGTTGAAGACATGTCAGTGATGTTTCAGTCATGGATGCATAGTCTGATAATCAGTATAAGTGAAGTTATGCAGTCGATATTCGCGAGTACTAGTTTCTTGTGTTTATTCAGAAGAGCCGACAGAGATTATATTGGTTCTGGAGTTGCACCTATCATGTGGGTATGCACCCTTGGGTTTAAGCTTAGAGGAGAATTATTAATGTTTGGTTAAGACTGCATGAAGTAATTCAGCTTGAGGAGAAAGATCTAATTATTTTGGTAGAGCCGATAGTGTGTAGCGTGCGTCTACAATTATCTTTTTGGACAGGACCCAGAATGTGTTGCGTGCATAGTAGAGCCAACAAAATGTTTGTAAATTTTTTTTATGGTTTCTCTATGTTGGTTAACAGTTTGTCCTCTTCAAGATTTCTAATCTTTGACTCTTAAATTACCCAATGGGAGAGAACAAAAGGATGTCACCAACAATTGGGTCAGTGTACGTCTTCTATCACTGCCCTCTGAATTGATAGGTACAGCTCCCTAATTATGTATGATATATAATGAATGTGTTTTTATCTTGATCACCAGGTTGTCTCTGATGTGTTTTAACCAAATTTCTTGTAGGCACAAACAATTCAGGCAAGGATTTATGCTTATTATCTTCTAACTCTAATCTGCCTATTTTAACCATGCAAAGTCTAACCAAGAGAACAGGAGCAGAATCATGCATAGGAGACAAATAGAATTGTTTTAACTGCAACTTCTATCATGAAATGGAATCCACACATACATCACAGCTCTACACACCACTGTACTTTCTATCCAGTATGCAACTATTTAACTAACAGGATGAATAGGAGAAGAATCACATATGACAAGTAAATGGAATCACTTACTGCAACCACAGACATGAAATGGAATTCAAGACGTAATCACAGCTTCATACATAACTATCCTTTCTATTCAAATGCATATGATTGACTACCAGTGGAACAAAAAAACCAAAAACCTTGCTATAGTAAATGGAATTACTTTGCTCAAATATCCAGTTTGCCGAACATTACAATGAGTTTCTTCCCAGTATTTATAGACTTCACAATACATAGAGTTCGTCAGAACTCATGACCTTCCAGCTTCCACGAATACAAACAGACTATACACCAAGCAGGAATATCTTCAATGAGAGGGTATGGAAGATGATCATGATATCTCAACCTCTCGATCAACACCTGTCAAGCCAGAGTTCATTGGGCTTCCGGAGTCACTTAACTTTGATTTGTCCTGAGAATGTGAATAGATGCCATCTATCGGCAAGAACTTTACCATCTATTATCATGCAATCTCTTTCTCTATTCTTCCTCCGACATTCTCCGTGACAGACGCTTTCTGTTTTACCACGATAGTCGACTTGAAAAAGAAATCGACGTTTATTTATTTTCAATTCTCTTCCGTCACCTTTTATTATAACGTTCAAGCACCACCGAGATCCTTAAAATCATAAGTTTTAACCCTTTTATTGTATGCTTGACACGCGTCACCATCTCATTTGATTTCCTTAAGTCTCTGGCCTCCTTGACAATATTCTCATTGGACGGTGGTCGCATGATCGCAAGAAGGAAGAATATTCCTTGCGATCATGCGCCAACCATAGATTTCCTGTAGTGGACCCCTTTATACTTCTTCACTGTTGGAAAAGCAAAATCTATGGCTGTCTGAAGATCGCATATGTCTGACACATCCCTTGCAAAAACACACCCATCGTCGATCTTCTGCCGATGTCAGGACCCTTCTGACAATATGCCAACAGGTCCCTCTGACAATCCGCCAACTCATTATCTCGTGGACCAACCACAGACTAGCTTATGTGTTCGTGAAACATCCCAGACCCACTTCTTCACACTTGGCAGATCCGATGGTAGTCGCATGATCGTAAGAGCTTACAAGATTCCATAAGATCATGCGTTGTCCGTCAATTTGGAATCTTAAGATGTTCTGGCTTGCTAACGTTTGCGGGGCCCAGCAACCTCATTGTCACATCCTCAATTACATTGTCGCATGATCGCATACCATTATTTTAATCTATGCGATCATGCAACCGCTTTACCATTGGTACACGTAGATTCCTGCGGGGTCCATCTGTCTAGATATTCTTATCATCAGCGCATATGGGTCCCAGCGACACAGTCAGCTCTCAAATTCTCATTGTCGCATGATCGCGTACCATTATTTTAATCTATGCGATCATGCGATCGCCTTTCTAATTGGTACACGTTGGCTGCATCATTGGCACTTGTGGGACCTAACAGACTTCATTGTCGCATGATCGCATAGCATTATTTTATTCCTTGCGATCATGCGACTACATCTTCATTGGTACACATGGATTCCAGTAGGGCCCCTCTGTCTAATCTCTCCCGTGCTTGGCATATGTGGGTCCCAGTAACACAGTCAGCTCCTTGAATTTCTACTGTCGCATGATCGCGTACCATTATTTTAATCTATGCGATCATGCGACTGCTTCGTTATTGGTGCACGTAAGCTACTTTGTTGTCTTCGCAGGTCCCAGTAGGTTCCATTGTTGCGTGATCGCATACCATTATTTTATTCCATGCAATCATGCGACTGCTTTACCATTGATACACGTGGATTCTAGGCGTCCGTTATATTGTTTCTGCCATAGGTTCTAAAACATGACAGGAAGATTTTTAATACCATCAACTCCATGACTGTCCACCCTTTGCTACTGATAATATCATCAAACGAGTCGGCAATTCTAGCACTCTCCATACAGAAAAAGTTTCCTCTTGATTCTTCTGAAAGAACAAACACCATCCATCTTGATATACAAGATTATCAATAGAGCACATCTTCTTTGCCAGGATGGGGTCTATAACCTACCCAATGTTACAAGATCTTGCAGGAAAGCCCACCCGGTTCAAAGAAGGAAAGCAATGATAAGGAAACCTGGCAAAGAAAGCCTACCTAAGCAAGACTTAGACCTAGACTCGACCAACTTCACATGGAAAAATGACGGGTGACTGAAAATTAGGCAACAGCTGGCTCCGACTAGGGATTTAAGCATTACCATGCTTAAAAGGACTCTAGCAATCTCTGGTTTCGCAAAATAGCTGGCAACTTAACAAAGCCAAAACTACACACAGCAGAAGGAAAAACAACTAGGCTACAATAGGAAAAGAAAACCTACCTAACTAACCACTATGCAGGGATTACCTGCTTCTCAATTATGCATTTGATACAACTTCAAATCCTGCCCATTATAGGAACATGGCAGGGATTCTCCGGAAGGGTATGCCAACCTGAATGAATTATTCTGATTTGCTTGCACAATCTGGAATGGGCCTTTCCATAAGGATTGAAACTTAGAATGCATTCCTTTAGGTTCATGTCTCTTGTCCCACAGCAGCACCATATCACCTTCCATAAATTTCCTCGGTCTAGCTCTTTTGTCAAACAACTTCTTGACTCGGTTTTGATGTGCAGTTATTCTGTCAACCATTTCTTCTCTCTCTTCTTGCAATTTGGTCAAGTATAGGATTCTTCTCTCTAAACCATCTTTGAAAACATCATCTTCAATTACCGTTTTCAATTTACATGCAGCAAGCTCTAAAGGTAAAGGCAGATTTGCTTCAACCCCATAAACTAGTTCAAAAGGAGATATACCTATGGCTCTTTTAGGTGTAGTCCTGTCTGCCCATAAAGCATCATGTAATTTCCTGTGCCAATTCCTCTGATTGTCATCAACTAACTTCTTCATGATATTAATCAAATTCTTATTACTTGATTCTGCTTGCCCATTCCCTTGGGGAAAGTAATCTGATGAATGACCTACCAGAATCCCATAATCATGACAAAAAGAAACAATTTCAGATGATGAGAAATACGAAGCATTATCCATAATCAATTTTGTAGGTATTCCAAACCTAACTAAAATTTGTTCTTTTCTAAACTCACAAACTGCATCAGAAGTGGTCCTCTTCATAGACTTAGCTTCCACCCATTTACTAAAATAGTCTGTAGCAGTCAAAATGTAAGAATGACCTTGACTTGAAGGAGGATTTAGGGGACCAATAAAATCTAGACCCCACTGCTGAAAAGGAGCATCAATTACAACTGGTTTCAATGGTAGAGCTGCCAATTGAGGTTTACCAGAAAATAGCTTACATTTTTCACATTTTGCTACCTATTTATATGCATCTTTAAACATTCCTGGCCAATAGTAGCATTGCCTTAGGATCTTGAATTCTGTAACAGTAGAAGAGAAATGTCCTCCACATGCCTCATCATGAAAAGTTTTCAACAACTGCATTTGCTGCTCTTTATCCACACACCTAAGGAAAGTACCATCTATTGCTCTTTTGTACAAAACATCATCATAAATAACATACCTGAGGGTTTTGTTTCTCAGATCTCTCCTCTATTTTGCTATCAATCCCTCTGGACACTCACCGTATGTCAGGAAATAAGCAATGTTTGAAAACCAAGGATCTTGTAAACTCACCATCAGCACCTTATGATCACTCTTCTCATCTGGCTGACCTTCTGCTATGGCTTTACAAAGTGCATTCCCCCTCACCAATTTAGTTGGCCTAATATCAGTGTCATACTCTTGAACTTTGGCAATCCAAGCTCCTCTATTATTACAACCAACTTCTTGTTGAGTCAAAATGCTTTTTACTGTTGCATCAGGCACATAAACAACTGAATGTGAGTGAAGAACATAAAATCTGAAATTTTTCAATGCTCTTACCACAACATAAGCATGTTTTTCCATTTGGGAATACTTCAACTCATGGCTCTTCAAGGGTATACTCATGAAAGCAATTGGAGCTTGTATCCCCTCCTTGTTTTCTTGCATCAGTATTGCAGACATGGTGTGTTGTGATGCATAACAGTATAAAATGAATTCTTTTGTATAATCAGGGTGAACTAAAACAGGAGCATTAGAAATTGCATTTTTTATGTCTTCAAAAGATTTCTTACCATCATCAATCCATTTGAAAGATTGATTTCCCTTCATCATATCAACTATACTTTTCACAGTTTCAGAAAAATCAGGTACAAATCTTCTTAAAAAGTTAACTTGTCCAAAGAAAGATTTAATTCCAGTTTTACTTAAAGGTAAACTTAACTGCTGAATAGCTCTAACTCTATCAGGATCAATCTTAACTCCTTCTTGAGAAACAATGTGTCCAAGAAGTTTACCTTCAGTAACACAAAATATAGATTTCTTTGGATTTAAAGAAATACCTTGGTCTCTACACCTCTACAGGACTTTGGCAAGATCTCTTATGTGATCTTTTCTCTGCCTAGAGAAAACAGTTAGATCATCAAGGTACATCACAATAATCTTATTTTTAAGATCACCAAAAGACAGATCCATTGCTCTCTGAAATGTTGCACCTGCGTTAATCAATCCAAAAGGCATTCTATTATAAGCAAAAGTACCCCATGGCGTTGTAAAAGTTGTCTTGTACTTGTCTGATTCATCCACTTGGATTTGGTTATAACCTGAAAACCCATCCAACATAGACATCATTCCTGAACCTGCAACAATCTGTAATAAATGGTCCATGTTTGGCAATGCATAGTTATCTTTGAGGGAAGCCTGATTTAGATTTCTGAAATCTACACAAATCCTTATCTCTCCATTCTTCTTCCTCACAGCGATGATATTTGCAATCCAGGTGGAGTGATGAATAGGATATATGATTTTTGCTTTTAAAATCTTATCAATCTCCTTAAAAATTGCTCCTTCTATCAAAGGGTTATAGTTTCTTTGTTTCTGTTTGACAGGAACTACCCCAGCCTTTAGAGGGATTGTGTGCCTAAAATCTCCATCCATGAAATTTTTAAGACCCTCATAGTCCCAAGCAAAAACATCTTGAAATTCCACTAATAACTCTTTGATCTTACCCCTTTCTTCAATGGAACAACACTTTCCAATATTAATCATTTTTGGACAATCATCAGTCTCTATATTGATTCCATCATACTCTCCACAAGTCTTTTCTTTTTCACTCCTTTCTTCCTTAACGTAAGCATCATGTTTGTCAAAAAGCTTTTCTAAAGATACAAAATGAGAAGGGATCTTATTACCTTTTAATTGAATGATTTCTTCTTCTGATTCTTCCTCCTCAATCAGTGACTGCTCATCTTTACCATCTTCAAAGCACATATTGACAAAAGGGCCTGATCCTTCTAGGAACTGTTGAATATGTTTGTCATTATCAAAGACTTGCCATGATTCTTCATTATCAGGTACCTTTGACCTAAAAAGAACTTCCATCCTATATATCTGATCTTTAAATTCAGGATGAGGTAACAATAATGAGGCAGAGACAGCTAATGAATTAGCTTTTGAATTCTGGTCTCTAGGAACTAAGTTTATTGAGAATGCATCAAAATTTTCCATCTCATCCCATACTTTATTTCTGTAATTCCTTAATCTGTTATTTTTTACAGAATATAAATTTCTCACCTGCTTTACCACAAGCTCAGCATCACCTTATACCTTAAGTAACTTTACTCCTTTTTGTTTTGCAACTTCCATTCCAAGGAGAAGAGCTTCATACTCTGCAGTGTTATTAGTGTTCTTAAAATTCAACTTGTAGGCCAGATGTGTGATTTCTTCATCAGGTGCAATTAAGACTACTCCTGCTCCTGAGCCTGCCTTAGCACAACTACCATCAAACTGCATTGTCCACAGCTGTTGTGAATCTGCCTTTACCGTCTCTTCTTGAGCATTAGGTCCATCATATGTTAACATTTAATTACCAAATTGCATTTCTTGATATAAGATCTGAGATTTAGGATCATCTGATTTCAAAACAGTAAATTTAGCCTTACCTTCAGGTTCAAGCTTTACTTTCTTATTCCCAACTTGGATGTAAGCAGATGACCAATCAAGTTTAATCTCTCCTCCCAAGTCCTTGCAGAAACTTCTACTAAGCAACATACCATAGCTTTTAGGAATGTCAGCAACAAGAATTGTAAGCTTTAATCTCTTGGAAGGATATGCAACCGAAGCAACTTGTGCATCCTTGATCTAACCTATCAAAGGTACTTGCTTGGCATCCATTGAATAGCACTTTCCAAAGACTTTGGTTAGGGGTAGCCCTAGAGCTTTTGCAACTGACGCAGGCATTACATTATCTGAAGCTCCAGAGTCTATGATGCAATTACTTAGTCTGTTGCCATTAATAAAAAGAGACACATAAAAAGGCTCTGGTTTCAAATATGAACAAGTAGCATGGATCACAGGTTCTTCTTCTTGAAATAGCCTAGGAATTGAGAAATCATCATCAATTGAATTCCCTTCATTAGCATTAACTCGCCTTTTATCACTGACATTGGAATTGATATGAATGTTTTCTCCACTTTTACAATGATCTATCAACCTTTGGAATTGATCAGAGTGTGATCTCAAATAATCCATAGTAGATATTTGAATTTTAGTTTCTTCACAAAATTGAATAATATCAAAGGAATGAGGAAACTTATCTTTTTGTTCCTTTTGTGAAGAACTTGACGCTGGGGTATCATTCTTAGCTGCCTTGTGGGGAGGAACTTGATTCTTGACAGAAGCAGCATTGGGAACTTGATTTTTATTTTTCTAACCTCTAGTCATCACAGTTAGCTGAGGTCCTTCCAAGGTGGAAAAACAATTTCCTCCATTTTCTGAATCTGATTCATACTCACAATACAAATTTACGGAGTCGCCATGAGGAGCATGATCATCATCATCTTCTGGATATTCAATTCTTTGCACTTCTTCTCCTTTCATTTGTAAATGCCGGATCATGTCTTCACAGGTATCACCATCATGATCTGCTCTGAGGTGAAAAGCACAAGAAGTCTGACCTTTAGGAGGAGCTTCAATAGCTAATCTTTGCTGAGTAGGAGGAAGCTGTAAGTTCTTGTTCCCACTTTGATACTTTGGTCCTTCTCGGTAAGGCTGATATAATGAATGAGTTGGTCTTGCAACTTGTTTCTTTAATGCAATCATCTCATTGGACAATCTTTGTAACATGGCCTCAGTACTGTTTGAAGTACTTGTTACATTGCTTGAAGATCCAGTATGATACTCTTTCTTCCATTTCCCAGAGGCTATTATGTCATCTTCCATCTCTAATGCAAGAGTTTGTGCAGCTTGTAAAGTAGCCACATTAGCCCTTCTTAGTTGATAACCAAGTTCAGGAGGCATAGAACTGATATAGAAAGTTTTCTGATTGTCTCCTGTTGGAGCACTAGCAGTTGATATCCTTTTAATAAGTTTATTGAATTTAGCATTAAAATCTCTCATAGAGATGGATGATTCTTTCTTAATTTGAGCTAGTTGTAATAACAAACTTTGAGCATCTTCAGCACTCTTATATCTTTCTTCAAATTTCTGCCTCATGTCATTCCAACCAATGATACAACCTATAGGTAAATCTTGAAACCAATCTGCTGCATCACCCACTAGTGTGTCTACAAACATTCTGACTGCAACATCATCATGCTGAGGGTTCACCACACTACAAGCTTTAAGAAAGGCACTTAGATGTTGTTCTGCAAATACCAAACCATCACCATTGAATCTGGGAAAGTTCTTTCTGGAGGCCTTTGGCAAGTCATGATTTGCTGCAAGATTCAATGGTCCAATAGCATTTCCCCAAGGAACAACCATAGTTGCTAGACTTGTATTTTGTGTAACTGCTTGTATTGAAACCGAGAGGGGAAGTGCAATACCGTGCAATAACAATGAATTGCAAGTGGTAGAAATAGGAATCCTATCAACAGGAGGTGAAGAAGATTTGCTTCTTCTTATTCTGAAAGGTACTACAGAAGACAATTGAAAATCTTCAGGCTTGTTATCTCCAATGTCTCTTCTTGACTTAGTCCTTCCTTTCCTGTCAGTATTTTCAAGAATAGGGAAATTGACTTCTTTAAGTTCTTCATACACTGGGTCAACCTTTCCCTTTTGCTTCGCACTCCTGGTAAATCTGGAATCCAGGATGTCTTAGATTATGAGGAACTTATTGATATATTTTCTTTCTAAGTGTCCCCAGTAGAGTCGCCAAAAACTGTTGGTTAACAGTTTGTCCTCTTCAAGATTTCTAACCTTTGACTCTTAAATTATCCAATGGGAGAGAACAAAAGGATGTCACCAACAATTGGGTCAGTGTACGTCTTCTATCACTGCCCTCTGAATTGATAGGTACAGCTCCCTAATTATGTATGATATATAATGAATGTGTTTTTATCTTGATCACCAGGTTGTCTCTGATGTGTTTTAACCAAATTGCTTGTAGGCACAAACAATTCAGGCAAGGATTTATGCTTATTATCTTCTAACTCTAATCTACCTATTTTAACCATGCAAAGTCTAACCAAGAGAACAGGAGCAGAATCATGCATAGGAGACAAATAGAATTGTTTTAACTGCAACTTCTGTCATGAAATGGAATCCACACATACATCACAGCTCTACACACCACTGTACTTTCTATCCAGTATGCAACTATTTAACTAACAGGATGAATAGGAGAAGAATCACATATGACAAGTAAATGGAATCACTTACTGCAACCACAGACATGAAATGGAATTCAAGACGTAATCACAGCTTCATACATAGTTGTCCTTTCTATTCAAATGCATATGATTGACTACCAGTGGAACAACAAAACCAGAAACCTTGCTATAGTAAATGGAATTACTTTGCTCAAATATCCAGTTTGCCGACCATTACAATGAGTTTCTTCCCAGTATTTATAGACTTCACAATACATAGAGTTCGTCAGAACTCATGACCTTCCAGCTTCCACGAATACAAACAGACTATACACCAAGCAGGAATATCTTCAATGAGAGGGTATGCAAGACGATCATGATATCTCAACCTCTCGATCAACACCTGTCAAGCCAGAGTTCATTGGGCTTCCAGAGTCACTTAACTTTGATTTGTCCTGAGAATGTGAACAGACGCCATCTATCGGCAAGAACTTTACCATCTGTTATCGTGCAATCTCTTTCTCTGTTCTTCCTCCGACATACTCCGTGACAGACGCTTTCTATTTTACCATGACAGTCGACTTGAAAAAGAAATAGACATTTATTTCTTTTCAATTCTCTTCCGTCACCTTTTATTATAACGTTCAAGCACCGCCGAGATCCTTAAAATCATAAGTTTTAACCCTTTTATTGTATGCTTGACACGCGTCACCATCTCATTTGATTTCCTTAAGTCTCTGGCCTCCTTGACAATATTCTCATCGGACGGTGGTCGCATGATCGCAAGAAGGAAGAATATTCCTTGCGATCATGCGCCAGCCATAGATTTCCTGTAGTGGACCCCTTTATACTTCTTCACTGTTGGAAAAGCAAAATCTACGGCTGTCTGAAGATCGCATACGTCTGACACATCCCTTGCAAAAACACGCCCATCGTCGATCTTCTGTCGATGTCAGGCCCCTTCTGACAATATGCCAACAGGTCCCTTTGACAATCCGCCAACTCATTATCTCGTGGACCAACCACAAACTAGCTTATGTGTTCGTGAAACATCCCGGACCCACTTCTTCACACTTGGCAGATCCGATGGTAGTCGCATGATCGTAAGAGCTTACAAGATTCCATAAGATCATGCACCGTCCGTCGATTTGGAATCTTAAGATGTTCTGGCTTGCTAACGTTTGTGGGGCCCAGCAACCTCATTGTCACATCCTTAATTACATTGTCGCATGATCGCATACCATTATTTTAATCTATGCGATCATGCGACCGCTTTACCATTGGTACACGTAGATTCCTACGGGGTCCATCTGTCTAGATCTTCTTATCATCAGCGCATATGGGTCCCAGCGACATAGTCAGCTCTCAAATTCTCATTGTTGCATGATCGCGTACCATTATTTTAATCTATGTGATCATGTGACCGCCTTTCTAATTGGTACACGTTGGCTGCATCATTGGCACTTGTGGGACCTAACAGACTTCATTGTCACATGATCGCATAGCATTATTTTATTCCTTGCGATCATGCGACTGCATCTTCATTGGTACACATGGATTCCAGCAGGGCCCCTCTGTCTAATCTCTCCCGTGCTTGGCATATGTGGGTCCTAGTAACACAGTCAGCTCCTTGAATTTCTACTGTCGCATGATTGCGTACCATTATTTTAATCTATGCGATCATGCGACTGCTTCGTTATTGGTGCACGTAAGCTGCTTTGTTGTCTTTACGGGTCCCAGTAGGTTCCATTGTCGCGTGATCGCATACCATTATTTTATTCCATGCAATCATGCGACTGCTTTACCATTGATACACGTGGATTCCAGGCGTCCGTTATATTGTTTCTACCATAGGTTCTAAAATGTGACAGGAAGATTTTTAATACCATCAACTCCATGACTGTCCACCCTTTGCTACTGATAATATCATCAGACGAGTCGGCAATTCTAGCACTCTCCATACAGAAAAAGTTTTCTCTTGATTCTTCTAAAAGAACAAACACCATCCATCTTGATATACAAGATTATCAATAGAGCACATCTTCTTTGCCAGGATGGGGTCTATAACCTACCCAATGTTACAAGATCTTGCAGGAAAGCCCACCCGGTTCAAAGAAGGAAAGCAATGATAGGGAAACCTGGCAAAGAAAGCCTACCTAAGCAAGACTTAGACCTAGACTCGACCAACTTCACATGGAAAAATGACGGGTGACTGAAAATCAGGCAACACTCTAATATGATTTCAAAGTGGTTCTAACAGGCTGACTTGATTATATCATTTAGAGGAAAGATATTTATAGGCAGTCATTTGTGATTGCTTGAGTGTGGTTCTTAGTTGATTAGGTAGAGCAGAGAAGAGTGTGTGAAGTGTTGAGCCATCAGAAGAAGGTGTATGTGACCAAGTAAAGTATTTTTGATATACATTGGAACTGATCTAGACAACAGGTCAAAGCACAGTTCACCAAGATCTAGATATAGTGTGTATTTGTTATTCAGAAGGTTGTAGCCTTCACCCCTTTGAGAAGTGAGCTCTCAGATAGTGTTTCCTCTCCCCTAACAGGGACAATTGCAAAAGACTCCTAACAAAGTCCATCCCTTGACAAGGTCTACTATACTAAATATATTGTAAAGCAACTCCTAATAGGGTAAAAGATCTTCTAACAAGGATCATAATACACTAGTGTAGAATATTAGTGGGTGTCAATTCCCACCTGGGCTTTTACCTATTTGGGTTTCCCCATAACCAAAATATTGTGTTGTGTTCAAGTGTTCTTTCATTGTCTTTATGCTTTATGTTTAAGTATACTTAATTGGATAAAGAATTGAAACTTGTAGATAACTTATTCACCCCTCCCCTACTCAGTTATCTCTTGGGACTATTCCTAACAACAAGTGTTGTATATCAGAGCGAAGAGCCTACAAAGTTAGATCTGAATAATAAATTTATTCAACATCAGTAAAAGGTTTTTGTATCTTACCTTTGTATTTGAAGCTATCACTATATATTGCATGTTTAGGCAGTGAACTCATCTTGCAAACATCTTTGGTTTGTAATAGAAACTCCTAATAGGGTTGAGCCTCCAAACAAGGTCTAAAGTCCTTTAACTAGGACATAGACACTTTATGTATGTAATAGACTCCTGATAAGGTCAACATCCTTAACCGGATACTTTTGATTAGTGGATCAGTTGTGGACACCATCCCCATCGGGATTTTCCCTTGGCCAAGGTTTCCTCAAGAACAAACATGGTGTTATGAGTTTATTCATTTTATTGTTATGCTTATTATTCACTTTACTTAGTTTAGTTTCTTATGCAAGCTTCAAGTTAATTTCATATATCCATATTTAGGCAAAAGTAAAAGTTTGTGAAATACTGATTCACGCCCCCGCCCTCAATATTTCCTAGTTCTAATAGAAGGAATGATGTGATCAACACATGCATCACCTTTGTCAGGTCTGTCTCTCACTGTGATAGGTTTTGCAAAATTTACCAGTAAATAGATGGTTTTTACCACTTTTGTTTTTCTTAATTTTTTTTAAGTCTATCCATTTCTTGTCAAATTGCTTGCCAGAGTGTAGGGACCTTTTTTGTTTGTCAATTTAAGTTTGAAGTCTACTTCATGTGTGAGGGTTATTCGTAATAAAGGTTTGGCCTTTTGTTCAACCCGTCTATAGTCCATAGTTGAAAGAGCATGCAAATGTAGTCCTAGGTCTGTTAAGAGGCCTGAAAGCCTTTATATAGCCATTTATCTTCTTCCACGAACTTGCTAGGAAATGATAGTATTTCTCACCCATTTGTGTTATTATTATTTATTTTTATTTCCTATCTTTAAATTTATATTCCACTTGGGTCACATAATCTACGCTTTTAAACGTAGACGGGGAGAAAATCTTCATCTTATTACTCGGTCCATATATTTGCATCTTTTTTTCAAGTGTGAGTTATTCTCCTCATTATTGTTAATTTTGTTCCATCCCAAGTTACTTCCTCTTTATTTTCTTGAGTGAATACATGTCCATGGGTGTTTTACTTGTTTAACTTCCTAAATAGTTCTTTGTGTTAGGCCTAGTTTGGAGGATTCAACAATGGGGGACTATGAATAGTTAGTATATTGTAAAATCAACTTTAGTTAGATAAAATTAAAGAACAACCCAAAAGATCTAACATTTGTTTACAGGAACTTGTTGAATAGAACCATAGGAGAAATGCTACTAGCAAAGTTTGGAAATTGCTATAGTTAGAACTTTAATTCCATTTAACTGCAATGTGCCCTATTTTATGTTATTGATATATTATGTCCTATATAGATCCAAACTCATTATTTCATTGTCATGAAATGGGATTGCTTAGATGAAAATAAAATAATTAATTCTATTCAATCTGGCTCTAAACATACATTAGGACCGGTTTGCCATGTGGCTACTGGAATAGATAGATCACTGTGCTTAATAAGTTTATGTTCTTGAAAGAAGCTATGATACATGTGGCATGCGTATTTTGAAGCTTTTGAAAAAATATAGGGTGTTTTTAGAGGATGTTTGGAAGAAGGTGGAATTGCATTATGCACAAGCATTCAAAAACTGCTAAGGAGAAGGGTGTTTTAAAGAAGATGAAGAAGATCCACAATAGTGATTTTTTTTATGTAGGAGAAATAGATTCTCAGGTGTACAAGAAGAGACCTAGATTGGAAGTGCAAAAGGATCCAAATATGGAGGAAGTGAGATTGAATATTGATCGGTTGAGTGACTTTGATCTGGTAGATTTATTTAATATATACTTATAGATGCATGTAGCATGTTGATTTCAATTGCAATTTTTTTATCTATATTTTTCTTTCTTGTTTTCCATTTTTTTATAGGTGAAAGCGAATATAACAAATTTGTCAAGATTGCAAATTAATTTTTAATGTCTTATTGAGATATTTTTGTAAGTTTGATAATGCATCCATAAGAAACTAGTCTCCTGGTTTGAAATCATGACTAGTTTTTCTTAATTAATGTTAAGTTTGATTTGTAGCTAAAACATTGGGATTCACATCCTTCCCATCATCCTATCTCAGTCATCATGCCTCTAGTAAAAATATAACCATTGGCATGAACTTTTCTTATAGAGCCTCTAGCATATATGATTAAACTGTAAAGCTCTACATTTGGTTCTCGCAAAATTGTAATTTCATTTGGATGCTACTATTTTCAACTAATGTAATTTTAATGCATTTTTGGTTTTATCCTTTTGTTTTGTAGAATTCCATATCCATGACACAACAATTGTAGCATTTCCATTGATGGGAAATTAGAATGGTTCATCTACCATGTACAAAACTATTAAATTATTCTTTATCTCTTCAATACTTCCACTATTTCATAGTACGAAGCCACTGTTATATTGCCAATGGTCTCAATTTTCTTAAGAAAGACTCATTCCAAGTATCTATTTCTCTTTAAAGTTATCATGAATTGATGAAAGTGTTCTTTATTGAAGAGTGTATTGTGATGTAAATGATACTACTGTTGATGGATCAATTCTAAGTTATAATCTTGTAAATAGCCCTTTTTCATGTTTAGCCACATTTATCTATTTTTCTTCAAATATATGTTGAATACTTCTTTTCTAGATATGCTTTTACAATCATACTGACCTTCTTGATCATAGGCAAATATATTAGGGTCAAAAGATCTATCTCCTATTCAATATTCTTGTCTATAAATTTGACAATAGAATTGATGTTTTGTTTCAGCAAACATACACACAAATTTCCTCAAATAAATTCTTTGACTCTTCTTGAAAATTGTGGAGTGATACTTTTGGCTTTGATGGTGATTGATGATTATTGAGAACTTATAGTCCTACATCTCTATTTTCTATTTTTCTCATGAGACATGTTTAATTCTCCTCCAATCAACTCTAAATTAGTTGTAATTTTATAGTCACATTGATCTATGTGGATATATTAGGGTCATTGGACGTGGCCTATATTCAAATTCCTAATAATAAATTTGTAGACACAATGGATCTATGGTTTCATCAAACATACATATAATTTCTCTTGGTAACATTTTTTTGACTCTTTTGCAAAGAGTTTGCAATGACGATGTTGATTCATTGATGATTGATCAACATCAAGTTATAATATTTCTTTTTATAAGTATCAAATACTTGTATTTTCTTTTGGAGATATATTAAATTTGTTTAGACAAGACTTTTTGGTCTATAGCTAAACATATGCATTGTATATTTACACAAATATACATAGAAATCAATGTATATATTTTTGATGTAGATATATGCACCCACAAATTATTCTTGTGTGGGTGTATATATCTACCTATGGAATATATATACTAATCCCTAACATGGGTTTTCTATATACATTGTATATATTTAGCTTCAAACACATATATTTTAACCTGCAACAAAACACACATCCATAGGAACTATTTGTAATTTGTGTCATTGCAGGTCAAGAATATATATGTTTCATAGATGAATATATACATTGTTAGAATATACATTCCCCTATCTAGGTATATGAAATGCATATATAAGTATATTCACAGATAAAGATGGTTTTTAATTTATGTTGTTGTAGGCCAGATCTGTAAAGAGCATCAGAAAAAACTGTTTAAAGTGAACACTTCTCTAGACTCGGGACATTGCTCTAGGTTGTGGGTATCTTGGGGGATGAATCCATGTAGAAATTGAGTTTTAAAAAACTCACGCTTGACTATTCTGATAATCCCTTAAACTTTCATTTCTACAATAGATTATAATTGTAATCGTGTAAGGTATTTTGTTGATTCTAATGGTAAGTGACCAAAACTTCCATAATAGGTTAAAGTCTATTGTGTTTCTGTGTGTGAGAATCACAAATATCTTGTTATTGAGGCTTGACCTAGTTTTCATATGACATTTGAAGCAGTGGACTTGATAATCACTCTCAAGCTTGATGTGTATTGGTAACATTGAGAAAGAGTAAATGGTGGGGCTCTAAAATGATTGCAATTAGTTTAATAAAATGGATTTGGCCTTACCCTATAAAATTACAAGCTTATTTTGAAAGCACTTAATTGCTAAGGAACATTGTCAATAATTATTTATTTGTTAGTAGGTAGTTGATCAAATTAGTGGATTTGGTTGCTAATCCTATGGGATCAATATGTTCTTCGATTCAGAGAATTTCATCAATGATTTTGGTGTTCCTTCTAACTTATCTTTTTTTTTTGTGTGTTGATACTCAGGACATTGTCATTAGGATTATTTGTAATTATTTGATACCTTTAATTTGTGTAGGTGATAATCAAACCACTTGCCAACTAATCCAATGAGATAGATCTCTTGTGGAATATAAGGAGATCTATTGTGAATCCTATTGTATAAATGTGTCTTTTGATTCAATGAATTTTAACAAGGATATTTGATGTAACCTTCAAATTATTTTGGCATATAGACTTGTGTTGCCTATACAACAGAATACCCAAATTCAATTCAGGTTGATATTAAATGTTAAATTTGTTAGCAAACTAGAAATGTACGTGCTAAGAACATTAAGTTTCTGCAAACTATGTTAATATCATTTGTATATTATTTTCATATTTAGTTGTGAAATATTTTTACATCCAGGTTTTGGATCACATTCCATGATTCATCATCATAATGTAAAATAAGAACTTAAAGAGAATGTTTATGTAATTATTATTTCTAAGATTTGAAGCCTTTTTAATATAGTGATGTTGATAATGAAGGCAAAGTTCTTGAAACTGTGAGAATTTTATAAATCAGTACTTATTCATTAAATGGAAAGCCTTAAATAAAAAAAGTGTCTCCAATATTTGCATGTAGGAAACTGAGACAAAATAAGTTGTAGAATTTAAAAGCCATGTGGGATGAGGAGTGTTTCAGATGCCTTAATTAGTTTATACAAAACTAAGTAAAGAACATCACAATTATTTTAGAATCAAATAAAATAAAGCAAAAAAACTGCATACACATTCTAAATAATAAAACCCAATGAAATCATTTGGCTTTGGTTGTTCATAGCTCTCAATAAAAAAATCTATCCTTAAAAAAAATAATTGTATTTATTGTTTTCTATTAAATAATATATATTAGAACTAATCTAATCCAATATTTATTAAATTGTCATAAACTACTTTTTATAATCAATTAAAAAATATAAGATATTAATAGTTATCATCTCTCTCTCTCTCTCTCTCTCTCTCTCTCTCTCCAATATTCAACTATATCTCTCTATCCTTCCCTTCATTAAAGGCAATTTATTGTTGCGTACCAATCATAGTTTTTCCTCCTTTACAAGATCACACTAGTTGATCAAGAAGACGAAGTAAATAATATTTATATTTACAAATACACCATTTTCTAATGCATTTCACTACTACTTTTTTGGGGGAGGACCTACAAAAAATGCAATATGACAATATGGAACTTTGATTTATCCAAAGTAGATGCTGCTATGTACAATATTTCTACAATGAAACATGTTTGTTGAAAGACAATTTAATGCACTTCATTTTATTATGTAAATTTTCAATTATTCTTTCACATCTTAGACCTATCAGCGTGCCCCTTACACCCTCTTTCGGTGCAAGTGCTAGTTTATATCTTTCTATCAAACTCTTATTGCATATCAATTGTACCTCCTATAGATATAAGTACTAATTATACGGACAACTTTCACCTAACCACATAAATCAGTTTATATTTTCATAATTTTAATTTAAATAGCTGTATCAAAATATTTTGAGCACATCTTAACAATATTATAAAATTTAAATTCTATATATAATTATATCAAAATGTTTTTTCTCCAAACTTTGACCATGACATTTTTTTGTACACGTAGCCATATAAATACTAAACTCGTACATTTCAAAAAATGGATATAGATTAGTGAAAGAAACAAGAGCTACAGTGCAGCATAGTTCTTGCCAAGTGTAGACAGAGCAGTTTTGCTAGATAGGAGGGAAGGAAGGAGAAACTAGTGATGGTTTTACAAGATAGATGCATCAATTTAATTATGTTGGATAAGTGTTTCTAGATGTTTAATAGTTATGTTTTAAAATTTCAATCAGCGAAAGACAACCATTTCAAACAAGGAATGTCACAAACACTCACATCTGTAAATCATAAGCTAACTATTACAGAGTTTTTAATGGCATAGATAGGCCTAATGTATTATAAATTTTCATTTACCAAAATGTTATTTTTTATATATCATGGATCAATTTTGACCTAAATTTACCATGGATAACATAACTGCTATCCATTCCTTCCAATCCCCAAATGAACAAAATGTACTAATTCTTATGGTGACCTCAAGGGTCATAAGACTCAAAACATTGCTACATTGCTAAAATAGTAAATACTGAAACTAACATTTTAAAATAATGCTACATTGCTTGTTCACAAACTCTATACTAGAGAGAGACCCGGTGGAACAAATGCCAAGATTGTAGGATATGCACAAAACATATTTATTCAAAAATCTTAACAAACATACATTTGGATGCAACCGGCAGCAGTAAAGCTAAAACTGGTAATTTTTGTCAGCGATCTTGGCTACTTATGTGAAAATGGGAGCTTTGGAACATCTTTCAAACAATAAATGAAGCGTGAATTTTGACAGATGTTTTTGTTGCATATATTGATAAAGGCATGTATGCAAAATGTAGAAACAAAGACAAGGCATGTAAATTGTCTTATGAATACCATTTGCACTTTCTCTTGTAGAGGGAAAAGGATTTACAGAGTTTGGAGGACCATGACAATGTGTACAAACCAATGAAAATGTAATTGCAGTCTAAAACTTACCCAAACATAGAAATACTCTTTAAGTGTGTGCCCTTTCCTTCGTTCGATTGATTGTCCACATCCATCAACCTCTTACGAATAGTAGGCATTCAGTTTTCACCCCTATCGCCATGGATCTTATTCCTTGCAATAAGAGATCGATTGGTTTCAATACACCCGAGCTGAAAGCTTGTCATTGCTCGACTCAACTCAAATATCATAAATCAATAATGATTTCACAATTTGAATATTGATGAGCCAAAAATAACTACTTTGTTTTAAAACCAAAACTTTGGCTTCTTGCATATGAGAAATGCCGCTGCCTGTCATTCCTTGTCTGCCCTATGCTTTCTATGGATTCTATATTCGTGCTGAGAGATTGAATCTCTTAGGAGCACTAGTAGAGCAGCAAGATTCTATATTCATGATAGAGCCATTGAATCCCCTACAAACACTAGTAGAACAGGGTATAAAAATTCAAAATTAAAACTACTAAATATTGAGGAAGAGTGAAAATTTATAGGATTTCCGCACCAAATTCTTTAGGCTAAAAACAATTGATAGAACAAGGGTAAAAAACTTACATCCCCATGCTGAAGCTCGAAAACTAGAAAACTCTACAATGTAGACTAAACTTTAGTTAAATTTTGTGTCACCAGAATTATGAGCTACCACATCTATAATAATCTAGAGAAACCCTATATCAACAAAAATAATAGATATCAACACCGAATTCCAAAAGCCATGAAACTCTACCACCATGTAATATCATGTAACAACACAACTACAAGATATCTATAATTAGGATTTGAAAACGAATACAAGAAAAATTACAATGTAGCCTAAGCTATGAACAAACATAAAATTATCCATAGTAAACCTCATAAGCCAAAAAAAGCTTTGCATCTTCCGAATAATGTTATACACAGCTCCAAACACTGAAAAAAGAGATTGAAAATGGAGAAGGCGAGCCAAAACTTGGGGTCATGAAGGTGGGTTTGTTCCGTGAGAAACCTTTTGACCGCATAAGGGCTGGCCAACAACACAACCTCACCTGTAAAGCGAAGCTGCTCAATAAAGGAGTAAAGAGAGCATTAGGACAGTAATGGAAATGCATTTCAACCTTCCAAATGCTTTTTTTAAACTATCTATTTCATATATTACCAGTCTCGCAAATCAATGACCCACAGTCCATCCCAAGCATCCAGCTCTCCTCTACATACAACCAGATCGTTCTTTTATCACCAACTATTTCTATGCCCCGCAACCAGCCACAATCCCTAGGCTTAAGATCTATTTTCGCGGTCCCTGTATCTGCTGTTGCATTATCCTCTGAAGCTGTGCATGCATCTGAAGTTGTGCTTTCTCTCTCGTTGAGAACCGAGCAGGCCTCTGCAAACCGCCAGCAACCCTAATCACCAGGCGCCAACAAAACTGATCAATTTCAGACCCTAAGCAAGCGAGAGGCTTGGAGGTTTCCCGTGCTGACAGAGACATAGGTTCCCGTGCCTTCTCTTGCGTGGATATTTGCAAATACCTCTGTCCGCCCTCTGCAACACCAATCACAGGTCTCCGAAATACTTTATATCAATATTGCAAGTAAAAAATTTGCAAGTTGCATATTAAACATTTTGGAAATGGCCATAATACATAGAATTCCGACAATTTGATTGGTTGAACGAAACAAGATTAATCACGGTTTAACATTTGAACCTCCAAAATAGTTTCCTGCCTTGGCAGGAACTAAAAAAGAAAGCTTTTACGAAGTAGAGTGCATGAGCTCAATGATCGAAGCTGTTGCTTTGTCGTCGGAGATTCTCTCCTCAATTTTAAGGACCTCGTTCATTGTCGGGCGATTTTCAGGTTTGGGAGAAGTGCAAGCCAATCCCAGGTGCACCATATTTATCATTTCTTGCTCGCTGTGCAATTACTTCAAATGGCGTGCCATCCACAGATGTCCTCAGTGCCCACTCTGGAAGCGTGTTTTCTTCCTTAACTTCTTCCACGTTGGATTTTGGCCTGAGCCATTTCTAATATCACGACTATGTTTGTATTGCTGAACTCCGAAGTCGCGTGGAACAGCTCGCTGTGATTTAATTTGACTATTTCTTGCTCATGGAACAAATCCCTCTGTCCTGGTCACTCATCCTTGCTCTTTTTTCTCCTTTGAAGATGTAAGTACACCATGGCTGTTAGAACAATAGCTGCGAAAGCAAACGATCCCACGATAATAAGGAACTTGGAAAGACCGCTGGAAGATTGAACTGATGATTTCGGGCATTCTGAAATGCACAGACCAGAATTCCCAATCACACTGCTGGCTGACTGATTTCTGAATAAACGCCGGCCGGGAATATGACCAGACAGATGGTTATAAGAAAGATTCAGATAAAGGAGTGTTTCCATGTCGCCAAGGTAACTTGGTATGGGACCAGATAAATTGTTGACAGAGAGATCCAAGTTCGCAAGAATAATAAGTGAGCCCAATGTTTGCGGAATTCGACCACTAAATTGATTGTTTGAAAGGTTTAGTTGCAGCAACTCCACACACTTTCCAAGGTTCGCCGGGATTTCGCCGCTTAATTGATTGCCGGCAAGGTCTATCGCAATAACAGTTGGAGAGAGATGAGGGAAGTGTGCCGGTGAGATTGTTGTGGTCGAGAGAAAGAAAAGCCAGGGCAGAACAAGAGACGAAGGCAGAGGATGGAATTGGACCTGTTATAGAATTAGAGGAAAGATTGAGTGTAGTGAGGTGGGCAAAGGTGGGGAAGTTGAGTGTTAATGGGCCAAAGATGGCCTTGTTTTGGAGATCGAGAGCGATTACGCTGTGGTTGGAGTGATCACAGGTGACGCCTGTCCAATTACAGAAGTTGGAGAGCTCTCCGTCTCGCCAGTCGTCGAGGGGAAAGGCAGCGAAGCTCTGTTTCAGAGCCAACAGTGACTCCGCATCCCGTGGGATTGGCTTTGCCTTCAGAACCATTGCCAGTGCCACAACTGCAATCACGTTATGATAGTGTAAACAAGAACAGTAAAGCCTGTCCAGAATGGACTCACATATAACATATGCATGCCAGTACTTGAATTATATGCTTTATTTTTTGAGAAAATAGAACACCAATGAGAGCTTCTGGCATGTGAGCCATTGGCGCTGCCCACTACTCACGGTTTTTGTTGACTTAACTTTGAAATTTCATATGTGGGACCCACATGATGAGATAGTTTGAAAACATAAACATAAACATCAAGATTCAATTTTCCATTTGACCAAAGTTTTTTTAAAGGTTTTTGTTCTAGAAGCTTTTTTAGGAAAGAGGTAAAATTAAATTTAAAGCGACGATTCACAATTGAACCAACGACCAAAATTTTAGAACAAAAATAGAGGCAATTCTATCAACATCTCTATTTAATAATTGAATGGCTTTTCATTGGAAACGAGGAATGGAAAACGTAACGACAATGTAACAAGAAATGATATGTTTTGAAGTTAATTATTAAATAAAATAAGGAATAAATAATAATTTTATAAAAATAAACATAATAATTTATAAAATATAAAGTTATTTCTAAAAATATTCGTAAAAGCAATTTACTTATTAAAAATTTAATAATTCAAAAACTAAATATAACCTAAACCAAACATAATACTTATATCATTGAAAATTAAAACTCTATTTAAATTTAAAATGACCGTAAATATTATAATTAATTATTAATTTAATTTGAATGCAGCCAATACAAAACCATTCTTTATCATCTCGTTATTAAATTATAATTTTATATTTGAAAATTAGAAACAAATCATACATGTCATATTTTTATACTAAGTTAATACTCTATGTAGGTGCTTTAAATTTATGATATACTTTGCTTTTAAGAAAAAGACTTCCACTTTTTAGTCAAAAAGTGAATCCAATTTTTTGCACTACTTGAACCTCTAATCTTTGGAGTGCCGACGTAATGATTGAAATGGATGTCAATTCTTGAACCTTTGGATCAACATCTAGAGTTTTGCAGTGTTTAGAATTGTTAGACAACATTCAAACCTTCTCTAACACTTTAGAACTTGTCTAAAATGACTTAATATTCATCAAAAACATATCTAATTATGATGATTTTAATCTTAATTTTACAACTTGTTCAAATGGAAAATGAAAATGATGTCTCTTGCATTGTTCTATAAAATTATTTCCAAGAATACCATCATGCATATATTATTAGATTGAACCTCTAGCACACCCAAAAGAGTTTTCTTACATATTGAAACCGTTTCCATATTCAAGGCACAATTTTTCATGTAGACCGTACTAAAATGAAACAAGATCTACATTCCTCCATTATTACAATGGAGGGTTGAACCTACACCCAAATATTTATTCCTTCAATTTGGAACTTTCCCTCAAGTTGGTCCAAAATGATAAAAATGTCATATTTTGTCCTGATAATGGTGATATTTTATACCACACTCACATGTCTACCCAATACATCTTCCCAAGCTTTTCTACATCTATCAACCTCAATGGACCAAGCATGAGTTCTCTAAACCCAAAGGTTTGTCCTGGTTTGGTCCATATATTTTAAATATCATAATCGTGAAAGAATAGAATCTTATTTCATTACTTAAAATTTAAATTTAATTATCAAATTACATGTAATTTAAGAATCAGCATCGACTCAGTATTTGACAACACATTCCTATAAATAGATAAGAAACTGGTGAATATTTTGACAAGGCAGTGAAGGCAATGGCTACAAGAAGCACAGTTCTATTATTACTGTGTTTCCTTATAGAGTCAGTGACTAATTATTATTATTAGTTCACAAGTATAATATATTAGAATGAAACCATTCTATGTGGACTCTATCGTGGTAGTGCACTTGCGGCCTATGATATTAGATTCTTGAATTGCAATTGTCTTCTTCAAATTGCATCCCATTCTCTCTTCAATGTATATGCATGTTTTTAGTTCTGCTTATTTATAGGTGGAGATTAATGTTTTCATAGTGTTATTCAACAATTAATCTATTTTTAGAATGTGTCAAAAGTTTTTAACCCATGGTCAGTAATAACTATATTGTATAAATTAATTTTTTTTATGTGTTTTCTAATTTTCTAATTGACCATTAGTATTTTAGCTAGTGGTTTATCTATTTTTTCATTTCAATTAACAAATTTGGGAAAAAACCATCCTCACAAATTAATGCTATAAATGCCCATGGAATTTGTTCAACCATCCATGTGTCTTATCTGTACTTGTACATCTTGCATAATCTTTTTGAACTTGACATTGAAGTTTTCATGAACAAGTCATTGCATAGCCCTTGATTTGAGCCTAACAATACAACCTCTAAGTCTCTTGAAACACAATAAAATCATCTACTTCCTCTCTAAATCATAAACCAGACCGTCACACTATAATACTACCCCCCCTCTCTCTCTCTCACACACACACACATGCCATGTGAGAAAGTAAGAGGTTATCAAGTTTTGGGTGGGTGCAAGAATCTAGTCACATTTTCATCCAAGTATCAAGGGTGGTCATTTTTACATTAATTGATAAGTGTTTTTATTAAAAATGTGACATGTTTACGATCAAGTGCCTAAGCCTAAACTCTTACCCAAATGAAATGTGTGCCCATTTTGATTTTTAAAATAAGTATGCTTCTTAAATTAAACCAACACTTATTTTTAAATAGGTACACATTTATAAAAGAAACATGTATTCATTTTAAAATAGGTACCCATTTTTATTAAGACTATAATGGTAGCTCTATAGTAGTATGCATTTTAGAACTTGAATGCACATTAAATAAAATTTTAATTTGTTTTAAAGACTTGGAGACTCAACCTTCAGCCTTGAACTATAAGTACAATGCTATGTTAACAATATGAAAAAAATTGACTTTATCAGTACATGTGATAATTCCCTTTGTTTTGGACCAAATCAAAACCAATTATATATAACAGTGTCTAGTTTTCAAATATGTATTTTTCTATTGAAAATATTTGTATATCTTTAAATTATTTTTTAAATAATGGGACTCATAAGCTTAAAATAATGTATATTACTTTATAAAAAAAAAAAAAAAAAGTTCAACCAATGCAAGAATCACTCTCTATATGTTAAAATAAAAGAATAATTTTATGATTATTTTAGCTCAAACTATGTTGGCCATATACATGAGGGAATTTATAAAGCATAAATTAGGAACAATATTTTTTAAAAATTATCAAATAAATATTTTAACTAAGCTAAATCATTTATGTGCATCTTTATATGAAACGACTTAAAAATGTATACATTCATTTAGGCCAAATTTTGGAAGGCAAATACGTGTAGAACATATATTTTGTAGAAAGCGCAATTTCATGCATCTTATATAAAACCATCCTCAGTCATGTAGTTAAGAATGTGTTTAAATATCTAAAAACTAGCAACAAAATCATACATGTTATGATTTTATACTATGTTAATATTTTGTGTAGCTACTTCAATTTTTAAATCTATTTAGAATATACTTCACTTTTTCAAAAAGACTTATATTTTGTAGCAAAGAGTGACCCCAACTTTTTTGCTAATTATTCCTTTAATCTTTGAAGTGTCGTGATAGTGATTGAAATGGACATCAAATTTTGAAACCTTTAGATTACCATATAAAGTTTTAAAGTGTTTAGAATTGTTAAAAAATATTGAAACCTTCTCAAACACTTTAAAACTTGTCCAAAATAACTTAATATTTAAAAAATATTTTTAAATTTAAACATTTTAATCTTAATTCTATAAGATTCAAATGAAAACTTGTCTCTTGTCATCTTCTATGAAGTTATTTCCAAAATAACATGTTGTATATATAATTAGATTCAACCTCTAACACACCGAAAAAAGGGTTTCCCTACCTATGAAAATCATTTCCGTATTCCAAGCCATAGATTTTTATGTAGATCATGCTAAAATGAAGTAGGATCTTATGCCGCCATTATTACAATGTAGGGTTGAACAACCCAAATATTTATTCCTTCAACTCGGAATTTTAGGTCTTCTTCGGTGGTCCCAAAAAATAAATGTGATATTTGGTTGTGTGAGGCCAATGCAGCCAACGCGCTGGTGATAATGGTGATATTTTATACCACACACTCGCATGTCTATCCAATCCGTCTTCCAAAGCTTCTATACATCCATCGACATCAATGGACCAACCATCAATCCTTTACACCTTCAGGTTTGTCCAGATTTGGCCCGTTTAATTTAAATCTCATTTTCATGCAAAAATAGCATCTTATTTCATTAGTTAAATTGAAATTTAATTATTAGATTAAGTCTAATTTAAGAATCAACACAAGCTCAGTATTTCAGAAAACTTTCCTATAAAGAGGGAAGAGAGTAGGCAACATTACACTTGAACAAGGCAATGGCAGCTTCAAGAAGCACATTCCTGCTACTTCTTCTGGTTGGAGTTAGTGTCAGTTGCTTTAGCTTTCTGTTCTCTACTGTTTAGTTGTTCTTAGATTAATTTTATCTGTTTAGTTGATTTTAAGTTTATTTAAGTCGTGCAGCATACAAGGAAGACTGACACCTTGGGCATGGCTTAATATTTCAGGCAATTATTCCATGGCCGAATAAGGTTGGTGGAGCAACGTTCATGAGCAGCAGCGTAGCGGACTTACAACGTGAGCGGTGGCTATACCCCAAACCCTGGTCGATCGTCTTTCCCCGCTTTCCATTACAGAAATGCAGAATTTGGCGGCGGGGCTGAAGAAGATGGACTCTGCTGCTTCTTTCGATGCCCACATATTTGTTCATTTATATATGCACTTTTTGTGATATTGTTTAAGGGAAGAGTACCTTACAAAAAGTTGGTAAAATAGTGACTTTTAACATCTTATATTGATAGATAAATCATTTGGAGAAGCATAGAAATTAGTATTTTTGTTAGAAAATTCATCACAATTTTAATATTACTATTATAAATTATTTACATATTCCATCCATATGAACGAAAAGAAACCTCTTTCTACACATCGTACTTATATTCTTATATTAATCCTAAAAAGGAATGTGCTTTTTGGATATAAATTATCGAACAAATAATCCATTCTATTAATGTTAAATTTTCCTTTCCCTGATTAATTCTAGAATGGAGTACTTACATTTTGGATCTAAATTATTAAACAAGTATTTCATTCTAATAATGCAATTTTTTCCTTTCATTCATCAACATAATTAATGCATAACTTAATGAAATGCAATTAAAATAAATACATTCATGCAAGCATTTCTAGATATGATGTGAAAAGATTGAAATAATAATTTATTTTTTATGGAATAAGCTTACGAAATTATATTACTATCAACTGAAAAAATTACACGGAAATAAATAGGAGGAAAAAGTAGTAAAAATCATCTCCCCAAAATAAACAAGAGCTAATACAAAGACATACATGGGCAACTCCCAGAAACAATTAATCAAAGCTAGAACAAAGTCATATGAGCCAAGGCCAGGGATAAGAGTTGACAAAGAAAAGGGCCAAACCCAGAAAGAAACACCCTCAATCCACAAGAGCAGTGGTAGAAGATGGTGGAACCCCCCTGCATATATATTCACCAATTCTTCACTGATCTAACATATTTCATTTATATTTAATCAATTTGCTTGTTTGACCCAACTTGTTTCGGTCGAAACTTGTCTTCCACATTGATCCCACATGGCACCATGTATGCACCACACACATTCGACTATACATTGTTTGGTCGAACCATGTCTGGCTAAAAGTACCTTCAGTCGAAACCTGTTGATTGTCATCTACTGTGACACAACTTTGTACTTTTAACCCCCCCCCCCCCCCCAAAAAAAAAAAAAAAGATTAAAAATTAAAAATAAATATTTTCTCACAATAAAATATTAAAACTATATTTTTAATATATATCATTATAAAAAATATTGAAAAAAACATTTTCTAGTAATAAAACATTAAAAAAATGTTTTAAAGCATGTAATTACTAAATAAATACAAAAAATGTGGGACCCCTACCTCACACTCAATCGAGTACCCCTTTAGCCCCCTTTTGCACTCTGCAAGCCCCTCATTGTGCAAATGAGGGTTTAAACAAGATTTTGGGGTATATATAATTGCCTTTACCATCAGCCAAGTAGGACTCAACTGAGTCCTACTCATCCAAGTAATATTTACCATGTAGGTGCCACTGGGTGCTACACAACACCTACATGGACTCAGCTGAGTTTTCTGGGTTAGCCAAAAGTGCGACACCCAACCATGCTTTTACCCTTATATTCTAATAATGAGATGATAAAGGATGGTTTTGTATTGGCTACTGAAATTTTCTTTTCCACAAACTTGATGGTAAATAATGTTGGACTCATCGATTAACCGGCTCAAATTTTTAAAGGTTTTCCATGCACACTGTTCACTCCAGTTTGATGAAGGATAACCCAAAAATTAATGATAAACTTGTGTTCTGAATTGAAATAACTGATGTAAATTGATTTGCATGTAGAATTTGAAGATCCTCTCTTATTACACACATTGTTCACCGTGGTAATTTAATTTGACAACTAGTAGATGCATGTGATGATTTAGCATGTCAAATGCATGGAAGATAATTATTTAGTTTATGGTCTATTTTTAGTGGCTATGATCACTATATAGAGATGCCCTTGTTAATTTTGTCAAGAAAAAGAATGACCTCTACATTGAGGAATGATGTAATGAGAAGATAAATTAATAGAAATTCATTTGTGTTTGTGTAAAATCATTATGAGTTTAATGTCTCTCTCTCTTTTTTTTTTTTTATGTTTCAACTAAGGAGAGATAATTACATCCATCTGTTCTTTAAATTGGTGAAGTCAATACACTAAGAAGAAACAATTACAACCATGAAAATATGTGCCAATTTGTAGAAGGGAGTGTTGTTTGGAGGAAGTTGAAGATAAAAGATTGCCATTAAGAAAGATCATTGCATGTTAAAGAAGGAGCCTTCACCAAAGCCCAATGCTATTAAAAAGATTGGGTAAGAGAAGATCAATGTATGCTAGATGTAGTTTCCATAAGAAAAAGTTTTGTTTATTAAAGTTGATTTGTTAATGGGAAAGCATTGCATGTATCTGGCAATTCATTTGTGTCAATAAAATATTTGTTCTAATGGGAAAGGTTTGAAAAAAGGTAAAGAATTTTTTTATGTGAGCAAGATTGTTTGAAAGATGAATTGATGAAATTGAAATAGTCAAATTCGAAATTGATAAAAAATATCAAGGAGTTGAGAAAGAATATCTTTGTGAAGATTTTTTAAAATGATATTCTTGAAAAGGGAATTGGCAACTGTTAAAAAGGAGAATTGAGAATTACAAGAAAAGTTGAAATTGTTAGAAAAGAAAACAAGTTTTTGAAATCAAAGATATTCATTTGTGATTTCGCATGTGGTATAAAAGATTTGTTTTTTTTCTCCTGATATATCAGTTATCATGCATGGGGCACCTAATGTTTGATTAGGTAAAGATTGTGGAGTTGAAAGTAAGGACATGCAAGAATCTTAAAATTTCATGGGTACAAGTTGTGATGCTAAAAATAAAGGATGCTTTGAAAATAATATTTGGTTTGAAGATTATGCAAAAAATGTGATATGAAGGAAGATGATTCATAAAATATGGAAAAAGAATGAGAGATCCCATTCGACCCATTTGGAGACCAAAATATAAGGTCTAGGATATGGCAATGGACAGATAAATGATGTAACAAGTGTTATAGGTTCAAATAGATTAGCACAAAGAAATGAAGGAATTCACAGCCAAAGGAAGGAAAATCATTGCTGATTGTATGAACCAGGATAAGCTGACTGGTGATCATTACAAGAAAATCCAAGAGGCAGAAGAAATGATAGAAAAAGTAAGGAAATCAGTAGAAGACCCCTCCACTGATGTGAACATGTGCAACAATGTATACTAGGGGCAGCTAGACAAGATAGAAAAGGTTGAAAAAGAGATGTCTAAGATAAGGGCAAGGCAAACACAGCTCAGGAATGCTCTTGCACCCTCTCTAGATATTCTAAATCAAAACATCAAGGAGATCAATGCCACCATGGTGACATGTGATCAAAGTCCTAGCACAGACTTGGAGAAGATGGAGAAGCTACAAATTGCATTATGTGCCCATCTATGGATTGTTAATGCACTGATTGCATTCTGGAAGCAAGAGATCCAAAACTTACAGATAGCATATCCAGATGTTCTAAAAATGTAAGTACTTGTAGAGATACATTTTTTGAAGCACCTTTGTCATTAATTTTAAAGGAGGACTAATGTATAGAATATGGAATCTTGGAGTCTTATATGTAAAGAAGATGTACGGTAAAAAGTATAAGGGAGATATAAGTTAGAGTATGATAAAGAATTTTTTGTATAAGGGTACAGTTAGTAACTTTGCCATATTCCTTTGTTGCCATCAATGAAAAAGGGGGAGATTGTTGGCAAGTTGACTATACTGTTGTATATAACTAAATATAGTGTTGTCATTATGACAACAAAGTCATATAGTGTTTTGGAGTCAGTGCACATTATTAGAAGATCAGAATTTGGCTAAGTATAGAAGACTGGACAATTAGCAAAGTACCAGAAGGTCAGAGCATGAGCGCAAGTGCGTATGACCTAGTTAAGGTATGCGCCCTTGAAGTTAAGCTTGTATGTATGTATTCAAGCTAATTCTAAGAGTGCATGATCAAATGCGACCATATCAAAAAGATACAGATAGTTGAAGAGGTACAACCAATGAATGCCAGAACAGAACAAAGTATGCAGCCGACTGTTGGTAATTTGATTAGTGATGATAAAATTGTTTTGTAAAGGCTATGTGCCTATTGTATTTAGTTTATAGACATGTAATTATGTTTTTATATAAACATGCTTGAGCCAATTCAATTGGAAGCATTGTATGTAATCAGTTATAGGCTGACCTAGTTAATTGTTTTGATAAGCGCGTATAAATATGAGATGTGCCCTTTGTAATAAGTATGGAAGTTAATATAGAGTTGACAGAAGTAGAGCAGAAGTGTGCGAATAGTAGTTAAGATGTATTAGAGCTTTGGAAGAGGTCAAAGCATCAATGCATCAAAGGAAATGACCTGACAAGCAGTGTCACAATGCCAGTTCATCCAACAGATATAGTGTGTATCTGAGATCAGAAGGTTGTAGCCTTCACCACTTGAGAAGTGAGCTCCAGGACAATGTTTCCCAACCCCTAATAGGGTTATTGTAAAAGACTCCTAACAGGGTCCAACCCTTGACAAGGTCACTGTACTAAAAGCAATGTAAAGATAACTCCTAGCAGGGTTAAAGATCTTCTAACAAGGATCACAAGACACTAGTGCAGTTCTTAGTGGGTGTCAATTCCCACTGGGGTTTTTACCTATTTGGATTTCCCCATAACCATATTGGTCTTATGTGTTGTTTTTATGCATCTTGAGTATGTTAATGTTCATTTCAATACTTAAGCATTCAAGTTAAGTTTCAAGATTAAAAGAAAAGATTAATTATACTGAACATTGATTCACCCCCCCCCCCCCCCCCCCCCTCAGTGTTCCCATTCCTAACACACATATGAAAACACCTAAGGTCACCTTGGAACCAAATGGAGTTAGAGGATCAAAGGCATCCTTGAATGTTAATTGGGAGATATTGAAGCCTATAATGACAATTTGTAATAAACAATTTGATTTCAATGTAAAAAGTCCTAATAAGGACTTAGGACCAAAACGATGTAAGGGTGGCCAATAATTCCAAATGGGATCTAAGTTGATTAGGATGGCTCAATTAGGTACTAGTTGTGATTAGAGATTGAACCCATGTAATTAGAGGAGTTAATTTGATGAAATAAACAATAAAATGAAAGTTAGAAATTTAAACTTTTAAATTCTAATGGCTAAGTGCATTTAGGAGGGAAAGTCATTTTAGATTATTTTAGGCTTAACTAGTCCATCCAATCGATCAATTATGGTTGGGGAAGTTAATAGGAGTCCATATAATGCAAAGAAAGACCATTGTACGACAGTGACAAGGAAAATGTATAGATTGTTTCAAAAAATGCAATGAAATCTTAGAATTTTTTTTATCATTTCCATATGTTATTTGCATGCTTTGAATCCATTTGTGTTGGAGTAGTGTTTCTAATGCATTAGGAGTACTCTCACTATCATTTTAAACATCATTTAATACTGTGAAAGTTTATTTGTCTCAGTTTTAATCCTTAACATTGACTGATTACATCTTGTCACTATTTTCTCAATAACAGTTTAACATAATCTTGATGTAAAAGTATCATTCCATGAATGTGATTACTGATTCTGATGGAATGATGTTTTTCTACTTCTATAATAGAATCCTGACATGGTATATTGAAGAAGAGTTGATTTGATAGGGTAATCACCAAAGCTTGTGGAAGAAACCTTGAAGGAAATGCTTGGTTGGGAGAAAAAACCATTAATATAGTTGAAGGAGATGCATATTTTATGACATGGATAGTCTTGATATGGGGTATGAATGGTGAATCCACCATTGGCTAAGCCTAGAAGTTCTTAGAGGGTGTACATTGAGAAAGCCCTAGCCTTGAGGGCTTGTTGGACACCAACTTGGGGGTTTATTACTTGTAGGGGTCTAAGGATAAAATTGACTTGATTTTCCTACATTTTGGAATTAATTCAAGAGACTGTTGAAATTCTAGGTGTTTTGGAGTAATTTTAACTCATACTTTCTTGTAAAAAGACCATATTTCATGCTAGGAACATGGGCACAGTCTCAAAGCTAGCAAGCTAACAAGGGGTTTGAAACCTTGAAAAAGAGAATAGCCACTCAACCAATATTGGTATTTCCTAGTTTTGATAAATTGTTTACTGTGGAATGTGATGCCACTTACACTACCATTGGAGCAGTCCTATTCTATCCAGCTGGATATAGTGAAGAGGACCAATAGGATAACATTTATGCTAAGGAATTCTATCAAGATGGATATACTGAAGAGGACAAATAGGATGCTCCTGAGAAATTAGTAACTACCAGGACAAATGAAGTCTTAATAGAAGACATTACAAATGGAAATCTTAATGATGATGCTAAGGCTAATGAAGATGTCACTATGGTTGTAGGTAATACCAAAGAAGATCAACCTATTGAGGCATCAATAATAGACATGCCAGGTAATTTTTTGATCTTAGTACAAGCAATTGATATTGCTACACAAGGGCAACCCGAGGATCAAACACCTGAGTAGCAAAAGGACACAACCAAAGGATAGGGTACAAAAGAGAAAAAAGACACAAATGAGCATAAAAACTAACAGGTGGGAAGTAAAGAGCCTAAGACAGAAACAACTGTAGATACATCTACAACTGACACCAAGAAAGAAGCCCAAGGACATCAAATTGAAACAATAGTCAAAGGGCAGGATAAGGAAGAGAGTGTGTCTACTGAGCAAGAAAAGTCTAATCTAGAGACTAAAGCTCTAGTACCATATGGGAAATCTCCCACATCTAGCACACAAGAGAAGAGAAAAAAGAAAAAACATGGTAAGGGTCTAGTCACATTAGATGAAATCATAGAAACTCCCACATGTGACCTAAGGACTCTAGACCTAGAAGCATTAAGAAGGTATAGAGAAGTGTACACAAGGAAGGTTGCACAAGAAAAAATAAGACAAGAAAGTAAACATAAACAGGTCTTAGAAGATGTTAGAGAAATTTTGATGTGTTGGAAGTAGTCCCTGACATCAATGTTGATGAGGCAACTCCCATCATTGATCAAATTTCTACTCTAACTAGCCACATAAATGCTCCAAATATCGATGCAAAGAAAAGAATTGAAGAAAGAGTAGAGGCCAAGATACAATTGAAAATAGCAGAGCGAATCAGCCAAGAAGTGGTAGTAAATAAAGTAAAGTTATCTGAGGTAATAACCGAGCTTGATGTTATTGTTCAAAAAGTTATTACAATTTTGTATAAATTATGCACTATAGACCACTTCACTACCGAGCTTAGTGAAAAGATACACAAGTTAGATGAAGATATCATGGTTAGTGAAAATAATCTTGTAACCAAGCCAATTGCATTTTATGAGCATTATGCAAAAGTTCAAGAAATCCGGCAATTAAGATTAGAACTGAGGAAGAAAGAAGATACAATCAAAGATCAAGTAACCGAGTTGCAAGAAGAGTTACTTCCACACCTCAAGGTGATACAATGGCATATGAATAAGGAAAAAGATTTAGTTGCCACCCCTAAGATATCAGTAATAGAAAATATTTTTAATATGCATGCATAAGTCAAATTAGAGCACATTGCTCTTGAGAATCTAAAAGAGGAATGGAAAACCCTCTTGGCTACATTGAAGAAAACCCATCAAAACATTTTTGACAAAATGTGAGTACATTTTTGGCATTAATTTCAAAAAAGGGGGAAAATATATGTATATATATCCTTGCATATATTCTTGTATGTACTTCACACTGAGATCATGTACAAAGGGGGAGTTCACATAAATTCACATTTTTGGTTAAGTTCAATTTTGAAGTTAGTACATATACATAATTTTTTTTGATACTAATGCCAAAGGGGGAGAATGTTACTCCTAAAGAGAATTAATGGATGTCATTAGTATCATTTAGTCATATAGTCGGTAAAGGAGACAAGACAGGACAATCGGTCAATACAAAGAGCCTAGACACCAAGAAGAACACAAGGTAGATTACTAAGTTAACCAAACACAGCTTTGACCGAGCACTCTTACCAATCCAAATGATCACTAAGTACCAAGCACAGTAATCACCAAGAATTCATATGAACTGAGCACTAGGTAATTACTGAGCAATGAATGCAGTATACACCAAGTGAAACAAGAAATGACATAGAAGTTTGGAATGGCACAAACTAAAAGGCAAATGGTTTACACCGATTAAGGAAACAATTTACCAAGATCAAGAAAAAATTTAATATGGATGTAATCATTAAATTGTTGATGATTCCTATGTAATGATGATCTAAGTTTTTCATTTCTACTGTTGATCTTAGGTTTTCTACTTGATAGAGTCTAAACCCTAATTAGGTCAAGATCAGTTCGATATAAAATTTGTAAGGATGTCATTTTGACATATATCATCACATGTAGTAGTCATCGTATTGGAAGACATCTGAAGACCAGACAGGGTTATAATTGACAAGCATTGATAGAACATTCAGTTTATCAGAAATAGAAGGCTACTGAGCAATATTCATAGAAGAGATCAATCACATTAAGGTGATAATAGATAAGTACATTACAGATCTGAACCAGGCATGTTAAAGTTTCTATTTATAGATCAATCTTACTATTACTCTTTAGCCATTATAGAAGATTTTAAATCTCTTAATAGAGTGAACTTAATAGTTCTTTTGTAAATCTCTTAACCGAGTGCACACTTGATTGTGTTGCTAAAATCCTCTAACCACGTAGCTCTATTTGATCTCGTTGTTACTCCTAACAAGGTAAGATCACTAGAAGTGATCAAAATCTTTGTAGCCTTAACTCGAAAACTTTGTTACCACAGTAGTGAATCTTTATGGGTATCATCCCCACTGCAATGTTTGTCTTCTAGGAAGGGTTTCTATGATACCAAAATACTTGAGTTATGTGTACATGAAGTTTCATGAATGGTTTATTGATCAAATTACATGCATTTAAATTTCAGTAATGTTTTGGTTGTATGTTAAATGCAACTGATATAGTTGATTAGTGATATTCAAGTTTACAAAGATTTAGTTTGAAAATTTTTAAGGGTACTGATTCACCCCTCCCTTCTCAATACTCATCTTTCCATAATCCCAATACTTATATCTATGGGAAATAAACTGCAAGTTGAATGTTAACTTTTTCTATGAGTTATAACCTAATGTTGGCACTTTTGTTTATTTTCTTTTATAGATGTACAATTTTCATGATGTACACGGCCTATTAAGAACACTAAACTCCATGAAGAAATATGTTAAAATAGTGTGGTGATATCTTGATCTTTATTACCAGAAAGTTTTCCATGTAGGAGACAGAATTACAATGTTATGAAATGAAATGGCAATGAAAGCATGAGTTGTTTCTTATTTTCATTTATTTGGGAAATATATATATATATTGGCATGCCCATGATTGTTATATTAGTAGATAGATATCTTCCCACATAATTCCATTATTTCAATCAGTTTTGATTTGTTAGACTACTTCTATCTCATGGGCTAGGTATCCTTCATGTTAGGAAGGATTCTAGAGGGAAGCGATACTTCTTCATGGTAGGGTGGAAACACACTCCCACAATGTTCATGCCCTTGATGGTTTGTGTGAACAGGTGGTCGTAGCTTCTTTTAGGAAGGACTTTCTTTATAATGCTTATGCTCCTAAGTATTTATCCTAGTGGTATGGGTAATTCAATTGCTTATTTTTGTCATTAATACATGGAAGTTCATATTTTGATCTAATCTTTATTATTAATTTATTTGATTCAAAAATTGGTCGATATTCTTTTAGTTATTATCTAGATAAGTTTGTTAGAACCTTTATATTGAGTCGATGTAACATCTCTTGTTGCATTTATATTAGGACATTCGGCAGATGGCCGATATTTCACTTTCCTTGGACATAGAGGTATTCCTTATCTTTTCAATAGTTTTGGTTGTAATTGTACATCTTTTATTCTTAATTTTTAAGGAATCTAGTTATATCTTGTTGACTAGTGCATTCGACCTTTGACTTGTTGACCAACTCCTTAGTCTTTATTTTTGTGTTGATGTGGTATTTGTGTTAGAAGAGCTATCCTTACAAGCCTTAAATGACTTTTGAGTGTTGTTTCTCTTTGTAGTTGTATGCCTCCATCTGAAGAAAAGCTTCCAAAACATGCAGCAATAGAAAAAAAAAACATATAGCGAAACAACTTTTGGGGTGATGCTAGTCGGGAGTAAATATTTCATAGAAATGAGCTCGACAAAAATATCTATGAATGGCTTGGACAAGAGTAGATTTAAAATCAAATTCAAACTAAACCATCAATACTAAAGTAGGAAGAATTTGTAGTGACCCTGACTGTAGATTGTCAAAAGAGTGCAACAACAAACTAAATAGGAAACAAAAGATGAAAACAAAAAGAAGAATCCAACCGAACGTAGGGGAGTGTGTCCCAAAACCACCTAAGGAGTCAAAATTTAGTGTGTGATCTTTAAGGAAGTCCATATTCAAGTTAATGTAGGAATTCCTCACCAAATACTAGAAATTAAATAATGTTGGAATTGTCAAATTTTAGTATTTGACAATTCTAAAAGTTTTAAATCCAGAAAAATAGTTTTTGGAATATGGCTAGAACCATTTGGTTCATCCAGAATTCACCTCAAATTCATAATGAGAAGATGGAAAATGTTGTTTGCATATGGATTTCAAAATATTATAAATTTTGCTTTACTCCTAATTCCCATTTTAGTGGAATTGGAATTGATTTTCCAATTCCACCTTTTTAGATGGAAGATTCAAATGTCAGTTTTGGGGGTAAATGGGAATTATCAAATCCCTATTCCAGTTTCATGTTTTTAACACAAACATCAAAAATGTCAATTCTAGGATTTGACAATCCCAATTCCACTGTAAATTCAACAAACAAACGAACCCTAATATAGGAATTCCTCACTAAATACTAGGAATTCCTTGCTAAGTTCATTTTTTTTTGCAATGAAAGGACTTACTAATGCTTACATGAATATCATATTTTATAGAGTAGTATAGTTTTTATCCCCTTGTTGTATTTTAGATTACTATTTCCGTCTTTTTAAATTGCATGCCATTATGTTGTGCATTAATTAGGTTGATGAATGAAAGGAAGAATTTGATTTAATAGAATGAATTATTTGGTTACTAATTTAGATGTGAAAATACAACGCTTTCTAGAATAAAAGGGAAAATAGGTGTGATATAGCAAAAGGGGTCATGGAGTATGTAAAGCATTTATTATAGTGGTACTAAAATTATTGATGAAGTTTGTAACATAAATTTCTAATAATTTTTTTGTTTGTTTCTCCAAATAACTTTACCACAATAAATGTGAGATGTCCAAATGAGGAAATAAATGATATTTGCATATGTGAATGAGTGGTACATGACTTGCAAGGTCATCTCCCTTTAAACTATATGAGGAAATAAATGAAATATGCGTATGTAAATGAGCAAATATATAATACACATATTTTGTCCTTTGAACATTAGTGTCCAATCTCTATTTGGTGGAAAAGCAAAATAGTAAGTTACTATGTATATTCATATAGAAATAGAGTTTATCCACATTATACCTATGAACTAATTCTAAAGAGAAACAATAGTGGATTACTATCAGCCTATACCTCTTATGTGTGCAAACATTAGTCATATAAAAATAACAACCATCCAACCACATTATACCAGTGAACTAATACTAAAGCGAAACAGTAGTCATACAAAAGTATAGAAATAACATCCATCAACATATATATTACACCTTTTTCTTATATACAAGCTAGTCATATAGAAATAACAACCACCGACATTATGCATTTGAACTAATACTAAAATGAAAAAATACTACATTATGCTAGTCACGTTTAAGCTTAGGCGTCAAGAATAACATTTATTTGACCACACGCATGTGTCGACTCCTCTCCCCTATTCATATAAGAATAACAACCCTAAAACATTATACCTTTGAAATTCTAAACTAATACTCAAACAAACAGAACTACCTTAGATAGTTAAATCTGTATTTGGTGAAAAAGCAAAAACGTACTACATACGCTTAGGCTTAGGCGTCCAGAGTAACATCTCCCCGTAAACGGGATGACAAGCAGCCTCATATCCCCCCGTTCCATTTGACGAGAAATAATGGCAGAGCGCCGTTGCGTTCCTAGTAACTTTTTCCTTATCCCGCGTAACCTCCAACTGCAGATCAAATACCTCACTTCCCTTGATCGAATGACAATAACTCACTGCGTAAGGAAACGCAAAGGTGTGACACGTGACCGGCGATTTACCCCCCACCATATTCTCCCTCTTACTCGCTCTGCTAACGGTGACCCGCTGACCTGACCCAACAACCGACGTGTCAGTGAGCAAGTCCACGTCAGAGCCCAAAAGAGACACCACGAACTCCACCATGCCCTCAAGTGACGTGCTGCACCTCTTCACTTCTCCTTCTTCCACCCTCTTTTCGCACACCTCCAACGTGCACTCCATACTCCGCGACTCCCTCGACATGTTCAACAATTTCACAATCTGAGAAACATTTGCAGAAGATAATGGCGGCATCAGCTCTGCCAACTCGCTCGGCAAAAACGACATCAAATAATTGGGAAGGCTAAGATCCGGCAATATTATTTTCCCCGACTCCCGGAGCTCTTTTTTGTCGAAGAACACGTGCTCCTCGATCGCACTCGGTGCTCCAAAATCTGAAGGATGATCCATAGGCAAATCCGCGTCTTCACTGCATATCAAACCGGCAGAGCGACAGAAATGGTGGGCATCGAAAGAAGCAGCGTCCATCTTCTTCACCCCCGCCGCCAAATTCGGCATCTGTGTAATGGAAAGAGGGGAAAGACGATCGACCAGGGTTTGGGGTATAGCCAACTGTGGAAGCTTCTCTCGCCACCGCTCACGTTGTAAGTCCGCTACGCTGCTGCTAACGCCACCAACGTGATCGAGCCATGAAGTAATTGCCTGAAATAATAAGCCATGCCCACTGTATCAGTCTTCCTTGTATACTATACTGTCCAATAGCTTAAATAACTGTGTGAACAAAAATTCATACAGTTATATCCAAAAGCTCTTATTAAAAAAAAAAACTAAAGTAACTTTTAAAAAGCAACTCAACAATTAAAATAACTTAAACAGAAAACTTATCATCCTTCAAAAACAACTCACGCTAACTCCAACGAGCAGAAGAAGCAGAATTGTGCTTCTTGAAGCTGCCATTGCCTTCACTGCCTTGTTCAACTGTAATGTTTCTCGCCTACTCTCTTCCCTATTTATAGGAAAGTTTTCTCAAACAGACAGCAGACGCTGAGCTCATTATCAATATCATGATTATATGAATTTTTTACCACATTCTTGCTATTATTATCACCACCTTGTGGCTGCATTGCCCTAACGCAACCCTAAATATCGCATCTTTATCTTGTCCCACACTAATTCTTTCCTGTTGACACGCTAAAAGACTTGGACTGAAATTTTCATCCTTTTCTTTTGTTGACCCAAAAATTTGAGTGGGAAAAGAAATTCTAACCCAACTTAGATTAGATTAGAATAACATTCAGATAGAGATATTTCAATATACAATAACATTCTTTCGGTGTCAAAATAGGGATGTTCTTAACCTTTACAATGTATACGTTCTTTCGTATTCGCACAGATGCTAGGCCAGGATGCCACCCTCCCTCATCTACTTGTTTTAATCTGCATTCTTTCTTTTTTTCAGATTATATAATTTTGTTTTAACTTTATTAAAGGTTTGAATGCATTATTTAATTTTTTAATGTATTTTATTAATTAAAAATTTAGTTTATCATTGAAATATGACTCATATTTCTATTTCTTATTTGAATAGTTTATTCACCTTCAATAAAATTATAAACTTTCAATTTGTCATTCTATTTTGAAATCCAAAATATCACATTTCAAATCCACCAATCCTTAAATCTAACAATTACTCACTTAAAGAAGTGTTAAGTTTTAATTTCATATGTCCCAAGTGTGTATTTAAAAATGTCATTGCAAGATATTTTCACACTATGAAGGGTGTGATAACCAACAAGATCTTAAAGATTCAAATGAAACACAATAAAAAAAATGAGAGCAATAGTCGACCATAGATTCATTGGAGAAGTCAAGCACATATAGGCATATAGTGCAACCAAATCCAACCACGAAAGGATGAAAGAACTCGAGTGGTGGAAAACCACCCAAGAGACTAGGATGATGTGTTGAAATGAAATCGACACATCCTTAGTAGACTCCTAATTGATGTTGACTTGTGTAGACAAGTGTCAAATGAGCATAGATGACTAATTAAGCTTAAAACCTATATGTAAATTAAATAAATAAACTAACACACACACACACACACCCCATCCCCGGCCCCTTAAGCATAACTTAGGAGGACAAGATAAAAAATGGGTCCCAACTACTAGCCATGTAAGTACACCCATGTACAATAAATCTCTCATAAAAGGAGAAATGAGAAAAACCAATGGGAACAAAACCTCCCTCGAAAAAAGAGATAAGATGCAATGAAATGTACAATTGAAAAAGAAGAAGAAGAAGAGTGATAGATGGAGGACTTGTGATAACCCCCAAGGACTACTTCTACCACAACGTAGAATATGTTCTCCCCATATAGGAGAGAAAGTATAGAAGATCATATGACACCCCAGAGATATGAAGTGATGAACTCCATGTAGTGCTAGTAAATACTTGACACTAGATGCTAAAGATGATCTAGGAAAATTGAACAACATTTCTCCCCTTGGGAAGAAACAAGATTACTTCTCATTCCAAATAGGAATATGTAGGAAGCAAGATGAATGTCTTTGAATACTACACAAAGACTGAAATGATGTCATTGATGCCTTCGAATGATGCTTAAAGATATCTAAGCTAATGTTGATGTGCGATGGATCATGTACCATGAAAGATTCTAGAACAAGTACCATGGATATATGGTCATTTCTTGAATGATGAGAATCTAATACTACTAGAGATGAAGATAATTGAGTTGGATATTGCAACTCATGTTCATGTCTACACAATCTATCACAATAGGATCTAATGTAGACAAGGTAAGAGCAATGTCCAAATATGGAAATGGTTATGCAACTTCATGAAAGTCATCACCAAATAGAAGATGAATGTCTTCATTGTTGTCATCCAAATCTGCAAGAAGAGACTCTACAAATAAACAAACAATGAAGTGAAAAGTGGTCCTTCTCTTATACATGCTCCTCAAAGAGATCACATCTTGATGACCATAAACAAATTCACTTTTTGAAAATCTTCCATGACAATAGAAACTTGCTCCTAAAGAATTTCATCCTTTTTTTCTTCAAACATTGCAAAAGCTTGAACAAGAAGATGAGAAAAAGAATTATTTTCTCAATGATGAACACAATCCTGATGAAGTTTCTTGCAATATAGATCATCTATCTCTTCCAATACAGATCATAAAAAGAATATTCAGATAGATTATATTGGTATGCCTGATAGGATGCCATAAGTGCACAACTCTTTATCGCAAAGGTGTTTATTTCTCCCAACTTATAAAATGGCTTTGTCTAATCATCTTTGAGTCACCTAAGGTAGGGTCCCTACCTTGTGAATATCTTAGGTAAAAGCTTTTATTGTGTTAGTCTTAATTTTGGCTCGCCTCTATTTTCTTCATCTAGTCCTGATGTTGTGTCTCCTTTGTGACTCTATTACCCATAGATAACACGCTGATCTTTGTAGAGATTTTGGATTCATCCTGTGTCACTTTTGGTCCTTGTCCCCAATTAGAGCTAGTTGTTGCCCCAATTTTCAAATATTTAGAATTTTGAGATTTGATAAGTAATTTGATTAAAATTTAAAACCATTATTCCGAGTCAACTTTCCTTACATGCAAAATATTTTAAACATTAACTTTCATAGTTTTCCAACCTTAAACCTTAACTTTTGCACTTTTAAAACCTTAAACACTAAATTTTTCAGTTATTTCTCCAAAACCTTAACTTTGCACACCTTTTGACTTCAAGCTCTAAAGTTCACGTTTTGAGAAGCCCAAACCTTAAATTTTGTATATTTTCTTCCAAAACCTTAACTTTCGGGCCCAAAAGCTATAATTTCTAAATTTCGCGCATGATGTCCCAAAATCTTAGCTTTTGGATTTGAAAGTTGAGATTTCTAGATTTTATGTTTTGAAGTCTCTATTTCAAGAACCTCGTCATGATGAGAATAGTAGGATAAAGTTACTTCAAAGTGATGTTTGATACCTACTTAAAGATGCTCCAATAATCATGCACTATAACCACCTCAAAAATTGCTAATACTTATGCACAATTGTCCCAATAATCATTCAAAAATTGCCAATACTTATGCACAAATGTTTTAATAGTTGCTCAAAAATATTTACTAATAGGAGGTACAAATGAGTTGCTATTGGTACATGATATATTTATTAATAGGCTATTAGTTATCATTCTTTTTTGTTTCTTAGATGAGCAATAATTGAAAAATAAATAGTAACTAGTGCTCTTTCCTTCTTATAATAGACATTTTTTTTTGTTGGAAACTCACAACTTGTTTGGCTACGAGCCAAGAACTGAGGGTATCCATTCTCCAAAATCCATCCGGGATACGATCACGGCCTCATCCCTTATGATATTAGAGCCTTTGCACTCAGCAAAACTTGATCTTTGGTGGGCTCATTTAGAACCATTCAACTTCACCAGAAAATCAAGAACCCATTGACAATAGATATATTTTAAATGCTAAAAAAACAAAAACTTCCTAAAATCGGAGACTTCGATTGTACTCAAAATTATTTTGAAAGAAGCTAATTCATCCTTACTCAGTTTCAACAAATATGAAACCAAAAAGAAATAACCGGCTTGAAAAAAATGGGACACTGTCTAAAACGCCCCGCATAGATCCATATATGCTTATATATGGGTTCATCCATTCAATACTTTATAGTGTGATTGCAGTGATGGCCTGGTTTACAATATACTTGGCTCTCATTTCAGTTGCTGCAATGGCAATGGCTCTAATGGCGGCGGCCATCCCACGGGATGCGGAGTCACTGTTGGCTCTGAAACAGAGCTTCGCTGCCTTTCCCCTCGACGACTGGCGGGACGGAGAGCTCTCCAACTTCTGTAATTGGACGGGCGTCACCTGTGATCACTCCAACCACAGCGTAATCGCTCTCAATCTCCAAAACAAGGCCATCTTTGGCCCATTACCACTCAACTTCCCCACCTTTGCCCACCTCACTACACTGAATCTTTCCTCTAATACTATAACCGGTCCAATTCCATCTTCTGCCTTCGCCTCTTGTTCTGCCCTGGCTTTCCTTGCTCTCGACCACAACAATCTCACCGGCCCACTTCCCTCATCTCTCTCCAACTGTACCGCACTTCAAATCCTTGACCTCTCTGTTAACAGCCTTACCGGCCCCGTACCCTCCACCCTTTCAAAGCTGTCCAAGCTAAAGAAGCTCATCTTCCAGTATAACAATTTCACAGGCCCAATTCCTGAGTCTCTATCAAACTGTACCAATCTGGTATCGTTGGATTTATGTTTTAACGATTTAATCAACGGAACCATACCCGAACAGCTTGGTCTTCTCACCAGGCTGCAAAATCTGTGTCTAAGCCGTAACCGTCTCACCAGTCCGATACCCGTAGCAATCATCTCCAATCTGACACAGCTCAGGCTATTGGGGGTGGGACTCAATTATATGAGCGGTCCAATTCCTTCATCTCTCGGCCAAATGCCCTTCCTCGAACAGCTGTGGATGGGAGGAAGCCTATACGAAGGGACCATTCCTGCTTCTCTTGGGAACATTTCATCTCTCACCCTTTTGGCCATGCACAGGAATTCCCTCACGGGTAACATTCCTAAATCACTAGGCCAACTTTCACGCCTGACCGCATTCAGCGTCGCGGATAATCACCTCACGGGTTCTCTTCCGACCGAGCTGGGGAATCTTACAAATCTACAACTTGTACGGGTGTATAAAAATTCATTGAGCGGAAGTATTCCGATCGAGTTTGGCCGACTAAAATCCCTTCAACAATTTGAGGCGCACGACAATAATTTCAGCAGAAGGATTCCAGCAGACTTGAGCAACTGTTCGGTGCTGGGGATTCTCAGACTACAGGGCAATCAGCTCAGCGGGTCCATACCTCCACAGCTGGGTCGTCTACGCTTTCTACTGGTATTAAATCTGAAGCGAAATCAATTGTCAGGAACGATTTAGGAAAATATTTTGATATAATTATATATAGAATTTAAATTTTATAATATTGTTAAGATGTGTTAAACATATTTTGATACAGGTATTTAAATTAAAGTAATAAAAATATAAATTGATTTATGTGTTGGGTGAAAGTTAATGTTTTGGTGTTGTTCCAAGAATATATTAGTATGAAAATTACATTGAAGAAGCTTTTCTGACCCTTTTCCATTTGAGTCTTTTTTTTTTTACATCCTTTGGTTTTTCGATTCCTTTTTTGTCAGATTTGAAAGTTTTATGGAGCAAGTTTGCTATTGGTGCAAATTTCAAGGTTTATGGTGTAGTGTAATTTTGTTTTAGCTTTAATTGATAAATGTTGAGCATTAAGATTTATGAGTGTTTTTTGTTCAAATTATTTGATAGGAATATTTATTTGTAGGTCAACATTTCTCAAATTTATTGTTTTGAATGAATTTTTTTATAGATCTCAAAAAATAATCTTCTAGGGAATTGTAGAATATGCATTTTGAACACAGAGAGAAATAGGAAAATATTGATGGGAAGGGTGAGACAAAGAAAATGATGTTCATTGGATAAGCTTAAATGATGTATAGGGCCAAAGGTCCATTAGAAGTTGGAGAGTGGTATCGAGTTGCAAAGGTGCAAAAGTATTATTGACAATAGCTTTCATATGTGAAAGTATCTTTTAAAGAGTTGAGAGGCTAGATATTAAAGATGTCTACAATGCTTAAAAATCATACTAGCCATAGTTTTAGACTAAGAAATACAGTGAACAGGTCTTGTGCACGTATGTAAGAATTTATACTAAAATGAGTTTAAAAAAAGTATTTTGAATATTGTGAAGAAAAATAGACAATTATCCACCATAAAATCATGGAACTTGTATCCACCAAATCAACATACATAAGTGACTATAGGGAGTACTAGCCAAGTAAACAATATGCACAAAAGGAAAGTCCTTACCATGCTTAAGTTTTGGCTTGTCAAGAAGCTTGCACATCAAAGGATATAGAGGATCCATCCTTTTACATGCCAAAAATAACTTGGCCTATGAAATTTTGTAAAGAAAGTCAACAAAAATCGTAGCTCGTGGGAGTCTGTCCGGTGAGCAATGGCGTATGGAAATAAGTATGTTTCATGTCATGGCTTTCCTTTCTATCTTCGGCACCATGTAAAGGTTAATAAACATCCCTATTTTGACACCGAAAAGAACGTTATTGCATATTGAAGCGCCGAGTCATAAGCTAGATTCCTTTTTCCCCTTCAAATTTTGGGTCAACGATATAGAAAGATCCTTCATTCACGTTCAGTCCAAGTTTTTTTTGCGTGTCAGACCAAAAGACTTAGGCCCTTTTGGGTGCTGGAATACCAAATGCCAATTTCAGTCAATTCTGGAAGATGCTGCAATTCTGGAAGATACAAATTCTGAAAATGATTTTCAGAATATGGGCTGACCCATTTGGTTCACCCGGAAGATGACTAAGAAGATGCATAAGGAATTTTAATTCTTTATTTTAATTTATTTGAATATGGTGTGTATATGTTTGTATATATACACATATGCACACGTGTATATATACACATACACACATGTGTGTGTATGTGTATACATGTGTGTATATACACACATGTATATACATATGCATACATACATATATATACACACATACACACATGTCTACATGTGTGTACACATACATATATACATATGCACACACATGTGTTTATATATACACACATGTGTGAATATACAAATGTGTGTATAGATACACACATACACCTGTGTGTATATATATATACATGTATGTGTATATATACACACGTGTATGTGTGTATTTATACACATGTGTGTGTATATATACACTTATATACATATGCATATATGTATATATACATAAATACATATATATATACACATACATGTGTGTATATACATACATATATACACATATACACACATGTGTATATAAATACACAAATACACACATGTGTGTATATACATATATACACATTTATATATATACACACATATACACATGTCTGAGATATTTAGGGAAGAAAAGACACTTCCAGAGTGTGCACTGAGGACATCCGTGGATGGCACGCCAATTGAAGTAATTCCTTCTCACTTTCCTAGTACAGGAGAAGACAACGAGCAAGAAATGATTAATATGGTGCACCTGGGATTGGCTTGCACTTCTCCCAGACCTGAAAATCACCTGACAATGAACGAGGTCGTTAAAATTGTGGAGAGAATCTTTGACGACAAGACAACAGCTAGGCTGGCTTCGATCATTGACCTTATACACTCTACTTCGTAATACCTTTCTTGTTTTCGTTCACTAATCTAAATCTGTGTTTCGAGATGTACGAATTTAGTATTTATATGGCTATGTGTACAAAAAATGTCATGGTCAAAGTTTGGAGAGAAATTTTTTTGATATAATTATATATAGAATTTAAATTATAATATTGTTAAGATGTGTTAAAAATATTTTGATACATGTATTTAAATTAAAATTATTGATTTATGTGTTGGGTGAAAGTTGTCCATATAATTAGTACTTATAGGTATAGGAGGTACAATGAATATGCAATGAGAGATTGTCTAAAGATATAAATAAATTCTAGCATTCAATAAGGAAGCCCATAAAATTTATTTATGTACATAATATTCTTGAATTTCATCATTGTTTTGAAACACTTAGATAGCTTTCAACTTTTAGAACTTATTTTGAATGAATCAAAGTTACATTAATGTCTTTTTGTGCTTTTTATAGCTTCTTTTAAAAAAAAACTAGTAATCAAATGCAATGAACTACATTAAAAAATTCATTATTTGTACTATTTTATTAATAAAACAATGACCATAAAATAAAATGAAAAGCATTGTATCACAAGTTTTGACTATAAGAAAGCTTCTTTAAAGCACAAATAAATGTAACTAATGAAATAATTAAATTAATGACAAGCCAAAACTTAATATCACATGTCCGGAGAATACAATTAATTTTAATTCAACGGTTCATGTCTCTTCAAGACTAGAGATTTTTAATTTGACTTTTCAAGTCTCTCAAGGAAATTACAAGATCAATAATATGTAGACAATTTGGTCTAAACCAAAGTAATAAACTAGAATGAAATAACTACATAGTTAAATTAGTGAAGCATGATTGACACAAATAAAGGATAGTCATATACACCAATACCTTGCTTTGTGTTTCTTTGATCTCATTTTCTAGTGCAAATCCCTTTTTAAATGCTATGACACTAGAGCTTCTCTGTTGTTTTGCAAATATCTGATATAACACACCTAGGACTATTTTCCTCTCATACAAATAAAGTTCGTTCCATGTCAATATAAGATCAAAGTGAGACAACATCTATCAATATTTTTTTGGAAACTCGCATGATTGAAAATACAAGGAAACATTTTGTAGAAATATCATTTTATATTACCTAACCTCTATCCCCTATCTCTTTGTGTAGCTAATGTTTAAGTGTTGTTCCAAGAGTGTATTAGTATGAAATTTGTTGTTGTTCCTAGTATCTTGGGTAGTGTTGCTACCACTCTGACTCTTTCCTTCCTTCATGGTTGGACTCGGTTGCACTCTATGATTATATGTACTCTACTTCTCCAATGAATCTATGATTGACTATTTCTCTCACTTTTTTATTGTGTTTCATTTGAATCTCTTACATTACATGGTATCAAAGCTAATTTGAGATGGTTTGAAGCCTTAAATTTAAGATTTTGAACAATAGTCAGCTCTTGTAAACCTTGTGTGTATATTATGGAAGTGAATCCACTCGTAGCATCTACACGTGGGTAATGACACACTCTATTATTGGACCTGCAACATCCATCAGTGGTCTTCGAAATGATTGACGTGGGTTGATATGCATTTGGAGCAACTTTTAGTGGGCTGGTGGGTTGTAAAAATGTCTGCATCCTTAAGTGCATATTGGTGGTTTGGGGTCGGCCTTATGAGTACACATCTCCCATGCGAGACTATCTCTTGTGTGGGTCTGTCATTTTGTGGACATTGACCACATGCAAAAAGCCACCATAGAAGGTTTCCAAATTCTCACCCTCTTACAATTTCAAAAATCCCTCCCCGGTGCAGTTTGAAGGATCATGCAGTGGTATGTCCTCAACCCCTACAAATTCTCTTCGATTTGTTGATGCCCATCAATTTTCGGTGAAGCCATTGGAGGGGAGGGTTTTAAAAAGCTCCAAAAGCCTATGATGACCACCAACTTTAAGACAACCCATCTTGGTACTATTCATTTCAAAGGGCCACTTTTTATGAGGACAACATAAGAAACTTGGGAGGTAGGGGATGATGTCATGTCATTTGGGGGGGGAGAGGTGCACCTTTTTAGAATTATAGCCCTTGGTCACATGGCTTTTTAGCCTTTAGTTCTTTTCTACCTAGAGGGCTTAATTTCAAGGCTTCTATTTTTTTTATACTTTTGGTTAAAAAAAATTGGTGGAGATAAAAAAATTCACCATAATTTTTTTATGAAGGAGAATTTTGTAAGAGAGAATTATTCATTTTCTCACAACTTTTACTCATGAACAAGAAATTGATTTATATTTTTTGCAAAAGTGTATATTTTCATCACAAATCCAATGGACACACTCACACACTATCATTATAAAGTGTCATTTTCAATTTTATTTGTGTTTGGTTGCAAAGCACTCCTTCTATAAAGTGCAAAATATAAGGGAGGTAAGATAATCAAGGGGGTGTTGTGTATTTTTTGTTTTTACTTTTGTTGGTTCAAAGTGATCATGTCTCTCACAAATAATCTCTTTTGTTCAATTATTTTGTAAATCCTCCTAATAAATGGAAAATCAAATGTGGATATTGTGGAAAGTATAGGCATACATCAGAAGAATGTTGGTTTTTTAAAATTGAGGAAATGTAACAAATTATTCTCAATCATGGTATTGCCTTACATGGTTCTCCAACTCATACAAAAACATCATCTTATCTCACTTGGTCATCTATTGGGACACCATCACTTGTTGCTACATCTGAATCTATTGTTCACTCATTCATGAGTTCGATGGATCCTTTGCATCAGGTATTTTCTATAGTCATACCAGATCCACCACATTGGGATGCATATCTATCAAGCATATGCTATCTTTTTTTGTAGATTCCCTTCTTGCAGATTTGGATGACAACCTTCATCTTCTATTTGGTGATGACTTTCATGAAGTTGCATCACCATTTCCATATTTGGACATTGCTCTTACCTTACCTACATTAGATCCTATTGTGACACATTGTGTAGTCATTCATGTGTTGCAATATCCAACTTAGTTATATTCATCTGCAATAGTATTAGGTTCTCATTAGCCGAGACATGACCATACATCCATGGTCCCCATTCCAGAATATTTCATGCTACATGATCTATCACATCAACATTGGCTTAGAAATCATTAAGCATCATTCGAAGGTGTCAATAGAATCATTTTAGTCTTTGTCTAGTCATTTGAGTGATGGAAACTACGGTATTTCCCTATTAAATCCTAGCAATCTTGTAATATTATATTATCTTTTTTAAAGTAAGGTACATGTTTGTTAGAGTAATAAGTTTTTTGCTTATTAATTTAATCATGTTTGATTTAATTATTAAGTCACTTATTATCTCTTTCTGCTTAAGCTAAACTTTAGGCATATAATAATTAATTTCTTTATTAATTATTATTGTGCAACCTAGGTTTTACCTCTTTAGGTTTTCAGATCTCCTTTTATAACTTGGATTGATCTCCTTTGTATTCATAACTTTTGTATTAGATTATTCATTATTGAATTGCAAATTTTGTTTTTGCACATCAAGAATGATTTCTCCTCTTTCGTGGATCAATGCGTTTAGGCCTCCATAGATTCTTGCTTCTTCTCTCTCTTTCTATGATAGGTGTTTGCATGTAGGTGTTCTTAGGAGCTGTGGGTTGTTTACTCATTAACTCCAATAATGTCAACATTTGAAATATGTGTTAATTTGTTTACTGCAAGAATTGATTCTCCCTCTACAAGGATACTTATGTTTTGGGTACTTATGTTTTGTGTTAAATAATAGTGTAGTTACCAAATGTGATTCTAATAATATATAAATGTACTAGATACAATTGAAATAATATATAATCATAAATATAATAGATAATTGATTAAATTTAATTCAAATGTTGTTAGTTTGATTTAGGAACACCAAGAGCCTAATGAAGAGGAAGCAGAGCATTATGAAGTTGTTAAAGAAAGGCGAAAATGAAAGGAAATTGAAATATTTGTTGGTGGCTTGGACAAAGACGCTGAGGAAGATTTTCATAAAGTATTTACCACATTCGATGAGATTTTGGAAGTTTGGCTTATGATGAATCCCAAAACTTGTAAGAAAAAAAGATTAGCATTTTTTTGATATGCACCTATTGAACATGATAAACATGAATCTTCATAATTAAAAGATTTGTGGGTGCATTTGAGGGTTTATTAGGTTATTTCAATTCTTTATTTGTAAAGATGGTAGTCAAACCTTTTGGATTAAGGAATTTTATTACAATTTCAGGGTTCATGTGGTTCAGTGTTTTATTTTATTTCCTTTTTATATAGAGGTAAAGGGAATTCAAGCAATATTGAAAATCACTTTCTTGGATTTAAATCATAAATGGAAGTGCCTTAATATATTTCCTTTAACTTAGCAATTGGGGTTCGATTTATTAATATTTTCTTTGGTTTAGAAGCACTGTTGTTTAAAACACTTTCCCCAATTGGTAGCAGATTGTTTTGTTTCACTTGTGTCAGTCACAAGTCACAATCAAGAAATACAAGGTTTCAAATTTGTGAAATGTGTCTGCTATTCAAGCATTAACAAATAACTTCAGAATAATATAGATTGAATTTTTTTTAGATTTTAATATGATTATATATTACTTTTTCTTCTAATTTGATTTTGACATTAGACTAGATTAGTTTTGATTAGTGACTCTTTGATTTTAATTTTAAATCTGTATTATGACTTTTCACCCCTAGATATCTTCATTTAAGATTGTAAATCACTTCAGCAACTGTCTAATCTACAACTAACTTACCAAGTTCAATTTTGTGTGTAGGTTGCTAATAAAGATGCTAAAAGGAGAGGATCTTCTTTGAATGTAAGTTATCTCAAAATCTCATTCTTTTCAATAGTATTTTTCTCTACATTTCTAGTCGTCTGACTTAATAGCTCACTTTAAAACTTCAAATGGATAAACAATAGTGGATTACTCTTATTTTTTCAAAGCAAAGTTGAAGCATTTTTTTAAAATCAATTTTATGAACTATTTCTGGAAAATAGTTACGTACATGTGTTAGGTTTAAGTTCTTTATAAATGTGATTTCATGGAAACTATAATGACAAACAATGGAAAATAGATTTGGAGAAACTGCATCAAAATTTTCAAGTACATGTAATCGCAGATGTTAAAACCAAAATTCACAACCTTTCTCAGTGTTCTCCCTCTCTGTGTGTAGATGGAGCAAAGGGTATGGATGACTGACAAAGCTTAAAGAATGCAATAAATAAATTATTAAAAGGGGCTAAGAAAGTCACAAGAAAATTCAATGATAGATCTAAGTCAATTTTTATAACAATGGTTAGTGTAGACACCTAAAAATTATTTAGAAAATAAAAGTATTTTTATTTTGTAAAAACCCCTAATGACATCATCATTTATTAATTAATTATTTATTTAATTAATTGATTTATTGTTATGCCATTAAATCCTCCTATTTTAATTAGAAACATTTAATTAAAGAATCCCTCCCCAAACCATTCAAATCAAATTTGAGTTATTTTCCCCCATTTATTAAATCAATATTTGATAAATGGTGTCACATTCCCTAAATAAATGAAATATTTATTTAAAGCCTCAAAACCCTAGAATCTTCTAGACATTCCTAAATCCTTCCAATCTTTCCTAAACTTCCCTGAACATTCCCTAAACCTATTTAGGAGATGTTTCCTACATTTCTTAGCCTAATCCAAGTCCCCTTGACTTTTGGTCAAACCCTTCCATTCATGAGCCTTACAAATTCATTAATAGCTCCTTACACAATCTTTAAGGCTTCTTACAGCCTCATAAAGAGACGCATGTCTCTTATTCCACTCTTGTTCCACTTGCACACTTCCCTAGTGTTTCTCACACATGTGTGAGCAACCTTAACCAAGGTTAAACCTTATCATACCCCAAACCATACCCCAAACTCTACCCCAAACCTTACCCCTGATGCTAACTCCACTTCCTAACCTAAGCCCTTCCTCAAATCCTACAAATACCCTCACTTCCTAAGAGAAAAACACCAATTCACATCGTTTACATTGAGTAGTGTTATAATGCTAGATTAACTCATTTTCCATGCTTTCTAACACATCTTAGAATAAGCTTGATGGATTGAACTTAGTTTTATTCAAGATTTTATAATCATTTATGCATCATATCACATCTCTTTTGGTCTAAAATCAACTCTAGAACAAGCATTCATAGCTTAATGAGGTTTTCATCCTCATTAGGATCCTTAAGGCCTTAGTGGCAAAACAAGTGTTCTATACCTATTTTTGTGCCACTATGGGGTTCTTATCATACCTAATCCATCCTATTACTTTCTAATCATCATTAGGGAATTCATCCAAGTGATTCAAGAGCACACCCACATCCCTAAAGTGAGAGCAAATCAAACAGTGACAGGGTGGTCTCATTTTATCTCTATCTGAATGACTTAAAAAATAGATTTCTCTATATGTTAGGAATATTCTCTTAGACTAATGTTTTAATGTCTATTATTTTTCCAAACACATTAGGTTTACTCTTACCACATTTTGGCACGCCCAGTGGGACTCCACAAGCCTCAAAACTGACTTTTTAAGGTTTTTTTGGCCAAAAAACTCATTTTTAACACCTCCCAAATGGATTTTTTTATAGTATAAAACAAATTTTAATCATTTTAAAGAAATTTTTGGATGGGGAGTGCTCATATGTAGTATGGGATCATGCAATTATGATTTGGGGCAATTTTCATGCATTTTAAAGCTATTTTTTGCATTTTTTGGACCCAAACTCGTATGGGAACCATAAATTGTCATATGGGCATGCATGGAGTGTCTTATGACACTGTGATATAAATATTTACCTTCACCAAAGCTCTTATGGGAGGCAGGGAGCTCATTTGAGGTCCTAAACTTGTTTTTTTCTCACATTTTGGGCCTGTTTGGGCATCCTAAGTAACCCTAGGCTTCAAGTTTGTAATTTCTAACCCCATAATCTTTCAGGTACTTCATGGAGGCTAATTTTCCATCAAATAATAATTCCTTAAGGCTAATAAACTTTTTTGAAGTTTTAGGAACTCAAACAACCCTTTTACTTGGCTTAAAATGAACTTTTTGAGTGCCCTTAAGGGACTAATCTGCAAATCTTTCCTAAACATTTGCTAAACTTTCCTAATCAACTCAAGTAATTCCTAATTGGTCTTAAATAATTAAAACTCACTTCTAATGTCTTTATTTTGGTCAAAAATAAAATCTTTCAAAAAAATCTAGGGTTTTAGAGTGCATTCATGCAGGTTAGGAACACTTCAAGTTTTGGGTGCTTAAAAAGAACTTTAGATTTGATTTTCAAATCTAATGGGTTATAGATAAATCCTAAATCATTATAAATGGTCCTAAATCAAACTCAATGCATCAATAAAAGCTAAAATGAACTTCATTTGCAATATCTCAAAGTTCTTTTAAAGTCTCATGCAAATTAGGAAGAAAATCAATCAAATCTTTGCTAATCTATCCTAATTGGTTCCTAAGCAATCCTAAAGGTTCCTAAACTTTCCTAATTCAGTCCTAAGGTTTTTTTATTGATATTAAAAAGTGTCTTGTTGCAAAATATTGAATGTTTCCTAAGTTTTCATGCATCAAATCAATCTAGGAACCTCATTTTGGGCTTAAAAATGCAATTTAGTGCACAAAATATTAAATGTTTGTAAAGGAAAGAAATCACAATCCAATCAAAAGTCATTTTTTTCAATTATAAATCCAACACAATCTTAAATTCCCTATTTGGAATCAAAAAAATTTCATTTCATCTCAAAATCAAATCAAGTTCCTAAAGGCAAAGACACAAATCTTGAATGCAAAAGTTAAAATACTTGCAAAACAATCTCTTTTCAAAATATTTCTTGTCTTCAAGGAAAAATAAGTAATCAAAAATTAAATGCATGTGTTCAAAAGCATTGATTTCAAATCACTAAATCAATTTTGGAAAGAACTTGTTCATGTTGTACTTTTAGGAGTTTCAAAATTTTGCAAAATCCTTAATCTAAGTGACGTAAAACACTTGAACTCGGACAAGCTCGCTTGTTTTAATTCTAGAGAGGCATTTCTAGATAGAAAAGCACTTCCTCTTTGGAGAACAACCTCAAACTGGTACCTTCCCCGATTGGTATAGAAATAACGTGCTAAGTGAACTCACACTTCATCCCCTCAAGCTTGGGCGATGTGTGTTGATGGTAGCCCAAGGTAGGTGAATATCCATACAATTTCAGCATGGTCAAATAGGCTTTTAAGTGAGTCACATGCATACAAATCAATTGGGAGGACTCCATGAAATAGCTAAAAACTTGTTAAAATAGAAGCTACCTGATCTACCCCCGAAAGTATCACAATCCTTGTGTAAGGACCAATCCCTGTGGTTTCCCAGATCACCTTAAGACACTCACCATATGTATCCCTCTTTTGGGGTATCAAGCTATGTGCAAGGATTCTGATACTCACCCTCCCTTAGTTAGTTCTATTTGGTATGTTTTCTAAGTTCAAACTTAGTGCAAACATTTGTCAAAATATACACTCTCTTCATGAAGAATATCATTTTCAGTGGTCAATCATTGCTTGTATCCCACAAAGTTTCTTTGTCCTTTGTCGGGATTGTTTTCAAAGTGTCTTTGACAAGTTTTTCCTTTGCTATTGGAGACATCAAACTGATCCAACAATTGATCACAAGCTTTCAAACAAAATCTTGCAGAAGAGATCCTTCAAAATCAGACATTCAAAGCCTTGTTTCAAAAAAAATTGCCAGAATCTCTCCAAGCTATGTCAGATTTGACACAACACAAAAAGGAAAAGCTTCCTAAACCCTGAGTCTATCAAGAGAAGAAACTTATAGAGATAGGACTAGTTGGCCCATCTTATATCCTTTCTATAAGTTTCTTATATCCTAGATGGGCCAACTAGATAGGGTCAATCTAGAGAGATAGGACTAGTTGGCCCATCTTATATCCTTCATTCCTTCAGAACCCCACAATCGTATCTCGGCATCCTTTGCATCCTAGACCATTCTTAGTTTCATCTTTGCATCATCATCCATCCTTAGCTACATCCTAAGTCATTCTTAGTTGCATCACTGCATTCTTTATCATCTTCCTAGTTGCATCATAGGTCATCCTTTTCAATTAAATCTAGATCATCCTCTTAGAAATAGCATTCTTCCATCATCCTTCAACATTATTCCATCAGTAATCCACAATCAAAATCAAAATCCTTGATCCAAATCCAACATCCATCTTTGAATTCCCAGTCCACCTTCACAATTGGGATTCCCTTCACGGGATCTCAGAATTCACCATCTGCATCCCAAATTCCCATCATAGCTACCTTTCCAACATCCTTCACATCACAGTTCCCACCATGCACTGGTTCTCGTTGGGGCCTTACTCATGAAGAAATGCAAGATTTTGGAATACCAACCCACTCTCCCGCATCCATGCATATAGACCAACAAGGCACAATCCCTCAAGCAGTGCAACAACAACAATCACAGCCTCCGCCAACTTTGTCCTTTCCTTCATATACCAACTTTTTATCCACACCACCTACTGCTTTACATATAGCTCCACCTCCCAAAAATAGAGTTCTTCCCATCTTGCAAGCTACCTAGCACAACTGCCCCTTGCTTCAAGCTTCCCAACATTCATTCCACCCTTAAGTAATGCAGGGATGCATCCATCCTACATCAACCAAGTGCATCGAGGCCAAGCCTACCAACAAGCTGCACCATTCCACCAGCCTCCTCCACAACAATAGTACTTCCTAGCACAACAACAACAACATCCCATCATCCCACAACAACAAGCATCATCCTACCCATCACAACAACAACATCCCATCATTCCCCAACAACAACAAGCAGCTCCATATCCTGCATAGCAATACGCCCCTGCACCTCAGCAACAATATCCTACCTAGAAATCCTCACCCCAACATCCATTCTAGTCCACCTATCTTTTTGGGAAATCTCCATATCCCACTCCATAATATCCACCTCAAAATCACCCTTATTCACCAGCACCATTAGACCCTTTCCAAATGGCATTACCTGCTCCAACGCCAATCAATGCCGAGTGGGAAGAAATGAAGAATTCTCTTACGGAGCTCAAAGATGGCACAGAGAACAAGACCTTCAAGTTTGAAGAGGTGTGTCCCTATCCATTTGATCGATCAATCACAACTGTTTCTTTTCTTAAGCACTTTGAGACACCCAAATTTGATAAATATCGAGGGAAAGGGGACCCTGTAAACCACATCAAAGAGTTCTATATGGCATGCGAAGAAGTGGCTTACAATGATAATTACCTTTTGCGCCTATTACCCAAAAGCTCAGAAGGAACTGCTATTGAGTGGTTTTAAAAAATACCATGTGGGACCATCACAACTTTTATCAAGCTCTCTAAGAATTTTGTTGCCCAATATGCCCATAATGTTGATAATGAGTTATCTTTACTAGACCTATGTAGCTCAAAACATAAAGGATGAGAAATACTAGCTGACTATTTGCAACGATGGAAAAACCTCACAACCAGTTTATCATACCAACCACCTAAAAAGTATCTAACCTAGATCTTCATTGATAACCTGCATCCCAAACTATCCCACTTCATGAGGATGAACTACATCCAAACTTATCAAGCTATCAAAAGAAAGGCGATAGATATCAAAAGAGGCCTCCTAGATGAAGGCACAATCTGACATTACAAAGACAATTCCCACAATAAACCCAACAATGACAAACCCCATTACTCAAATCGTAACAAAAATGTTATTACTGATGGAGCTACTAACACCAAGCATGTCCAAATCATCATGGCTGGTCCTACACCAACTCCTACATACCAACATCAACAAACACCCATCTATCAACAACCTCTACAACATACCAATAACAATGAACTCAAATCCCCCAACAACCCATGCAAAACTATCAACATCAAGCCCATCAAGGAAATCCGACCAATCAGGCTAATGCCATCTCCACTACTCCCAATCAGAACAGACCTAGAGCCCAGAATAACCAGAAGAGAATCTACACACCTCTTAGTGAACCTTTGGATGTAATCTTTCATCATATGGCCAAGGCCAATCTGATCACATACCCACCAACTCAACAATTTGATGATGCCACTCCCAAGCCTAATGGGTATAAAGATCGCAAGTACTGTGATTATCATCATGTCAAAGGATACACTACACTGAGGTGCATGAAGCTAAAACGCTACATCCAAGATCTCATTGACAGAAAGGATATCCAAGTGGACACACCAGCCCAAGCCTCACCTAATGCTAATTTGCAAATATATCAAAATGTATTCCCACAACACAACGCTAGGAAGAACCAAGAAAATGCTAATCCCCCACCTCAGAACCAAGGCAAAGGCAAAAAAGGAGATTGTACTAACCACAAAGACTACACTACTACTTTTCTCAGTTACAAAAGGTGAATGCATTATCCACTACAGAGGCAAAGTATGTTGCTACTATAGAGGCATCCAAGGAGATGATATGGCATCAATTGTTCATGGAAGAATTGGGACATCCAAAGATAGATAATTATTTGTATACAGATAGCCAGAGTGTCATTCATCTTGCAAATAATTCTACTTTGCACTCAAAGACAAAAACACATTCAGTTACGGAACCATTTCATTAGGTCAGTTTTGGATGATGGGCAGTTAAAGCTAGAAAAGCTACATACAAATGATAATCTAGCAGATATGTTCACAAAGGTAGTAACAAGGGAGAAGTTAAACTCTTGTTCAGTCGTGATTGGTCTACTAGACTAAATAGAATAAAGGAACAACAAAGTCCAGGGTGGTTGGATCTAGTGGGAGCTTCACAGGGTAGCAGTTCAGCTACAGGATCAATCTCCAAGAGGGAGATTGTTGTCTTGTGTGGAGTCTGATCAATCCCCAAGTGGGAGATTGTTATATTATGGTGATAGGTCAAGGAAGTTTTGTACACTTTTGGGGGGATGTTTTTTGGCTATTTTTGGGCTGACATGTTGTAACCAATTCTAACCCTAAAGCGACAAAATAAGCTTTTATAAAATAGCTTAGGGTTAGGGATTTCATTATGAAGTATGTTTTAGTAGCTTCTTGTGGTGGTATTAAGATGTAAAGGATTGTGGATTTTAATTAGGTTGTAATCACTGGATAATAATAATATTGGACTCGTTGTTGGTGGACATAGCCCAGGGATTGGGTGAACCACATTAAATATTTGTGTCTTTTGTTCTCTTTCTATGTGGTTTATTATTTTCTTATATTGGTTATATTTACATGTAGCTATTATTTATGTCTTGTTTTTTATTAAGTAAAATAGGTTTTACAGGGTTCCTAAAACCCACAAAAAAATAAAAAGTAGCGATTAAAAGTTCAGAATGTAGCTAATGCAAAGCAACCATGAAACAGGCCATAGGCAGGCCGAGACCCAAGCTTCCACAATTAATGAAAAAAAAAAATAGAGCAAAAAAGAAAGGGACAAAATAAAAAAGCACCAGGGATGAGGATCAAGCAAGGTTCCTGAGAATTATAGTAGCATTACTTTTGAGAATCTCCATCTTCTCTACTGCGTCTTTAATCTTCATTATGTTGTGGGAGCCATCCTCAGCCAAGTTTTTCTTTGTTCTAGCTCTAGTTCTCTTACCCAGTCCTTCTCTGGGTTTCTCCTTATTTTCCTTAGTGCTCCTCTGGTCCTCCTTGTTTTCCATCTTCTCTTCCATTTTTTCAATTAGCATCTTGATGTGCTCATTGCAGGCTTTGAGAATATTGAAGTTTTTCTCAAAAATGCCTTTAAGGGTTTCCTCAAGGCTTTTCATCCTTCTTTCCAAGTGATCAATCCTAGAATCTAGGCTATGTTTTTGCTCAATGGCTTTGTGATCCTTATAGGCCATGCTCTAGATTTTATCCTTGATTTCATCAAGTTCATAGAATAGCCATTTGAAGGACCTGAACTGGTCAAGCATACTATTCGTAGCATTGTTTAGTAATTTCAACTCCATTTCCCTGTCCTTATCACTTAGGATGACCAATACGTGGTCAATAAGATCCTCCTTTTGAGTTTTTCCATCGATGTCCACAAGGATTTTGGGGTTAACTACTTCCTTGATGTTCCCCATCCACACTGTGTTCATATTGAAGTTCCTCCACACTTTTTTCCCTTTTCCAGAGTCTTGACTATGATACTCCCCAAACTAGTTTTTTTCTTCTGAGTTCTCTTGAAAATTGAGGGAATGGGTTGAAGGATTATCCTGGTAATCAATGGGATGCTCTTTGTTAGGGTCCTAAGCATTATCTTTGGCTCCTAAAGGGGGAGGGGGAGATTTTTCTTCACTGATGGTGTGATCAACTGACAGACGGCCTGAGGTTTCCCCCTTGGTATTGATTTTTTTCCATTTGATTTGTTCAATCTTCTTGCTAGTTTCTCCCTTAGAGTTTCCCTCCTCATCATCAGTATTCATGTCTTCATCTTGTTCATTATAATCCTTATCTAAGGGTATCTCCTTTTTGGCTTGCTTTTTGGAGGGTTTTTCTTTTTTGACCGAGCTCGAGAGTCTCTTTTTGAGGAAGACCCCTATTTCATTTTTTTGATCTCTTCTTCCTCGTTATCCTCACTATGCATTCCATCATTGTTACCTTTCGATGGGATGTAACCTGACCGAGAAGCCTCACTATTATCATTTTTCTTCGCAATCTTCTTCCCCAAAATTTGGGCTTTAAAGTATTCATAAATTAACAATAACAGGCCCTCGTGCAGAACAGGGTTAGCAATGTTCTTCTCCCTAAAACCATTAATGTTTTCATTTATAGAGGAATAAAGATAGAATGGAATGGAAACCTTCATACCATGCCTAAAGTGGTTCCACAACACAAAGTAATAGGTCCTAATTCTGTTGAACCTTGTGTCTAGAGTGACATAGGAGATAAGGGCCTTAAGAGCATACCTCCATAGCATTTTCATCCCCTTGGGCTGGTAGTAGGTTCCCATCTTGACTATAGATTTATTTTATTCCTTGTCTCTCACAAAGTCATTGACGGCATTGTCAGAAATTTTGCGATCCCTATAAAAATTTTTACTAGCTATGGGGATGTCGGTCACCTTGGAGATAACCTCCTCTATAATAGTAAAGGTCTTTCCCTCTATCTCCACAAAACCTTTGTTCCAACTTTTCATGAAGTTGTTAATGACCACCTTCCCAAAATTTGGCCCCTATCCAACTTTTGCGGGAATGTGTTCCTGCCAAGGTAGGAGCATTCCCACTAGGCATGCACTCTGTGGGAATGCACTCTTCTAACCTAACACATGCAATAAATGTGCGACAAACACAATGAAAAGTTTAGTTTTTTTATCCTACCTGTCGGTCGGGCCCTCCCCTCCACGCCACACATCTTACGATGTCCATTTGGTGTGTCGGTCACCCTCATTGTGCCATCTTGTCCCTACGTATCAGAGCTCTACAGTCATGATTTCTAAGCTCTCCGTGTGCAAATGAATTGATTTTGACCCCTCCGGCCCTTATATAGGCCTCCCCAAACCCCTGTTTTCACTCTTGGATGCCCTGATTCCTCCCGTTCCTTCCCATCCTTCTCATCTTCATCCCTCATGGCCTTTTTCACCCTTCTTTCCTTTGTTCATGCACCTCCTTAGCCTACAACACTCTCCCTTTCTTTCACCCCTTTTTCCTTTCGAGCCACCACCCGGGCCCCTTTTTCTTTCCCCGTCATCCTCTTGAGGGTGCATCATCCAGCCACATCTTGACCCATAACTGGGGCAACTCTATTACCTAGTTCATTCTTCATGTTGTCTCTTTTGTTAAAAACATCTTTGAAATAGTGTTATTTTAACACTACGTCAAAGAGGGGCAAAATGTAGACACCTAAATTTTCTTGCATAATTTAGTAATCGTATTTAGTCTTTTCCTAGGACATCTTGTTAATTAAATATTATTTATTCAATTAATTTATGTCATCCCCTAGTTAATTAATTTAATTAATTAACTATAGCCCAATTAATTATCAAAATGACAAACTTATAGTCTGATAATTAATTAAATCCCTATTCCTCTATTAATTTTAATGGATACTTTTATCTAAATAAATTAATTCATAAAATCCCCTTTTCCTCCCACTTGGAATTAAATAAAATATTTACTTCTAATTCCCCCCTATTAGCGAATAATCCATGCTTAGCTAATAATCCTCCACTCATTCTCTCTCCTCCCATCACATCTCCCTAATCCTCCACTTACCAAGCCTAATCACCTCCTAAGTATGTGCACAATCATAATCCAAGATTAAAGAATGCTAATCCACCCCAAAGTCAACCCCTTATGACATCACCTTCACATCCTCCAATGAACAATCAAAAGCTTCTTACACCTCTTACACACTTGTCCCCTCTCACACCTTCCAAAGGTGCCTCTCCTTCCATCCTCCCTCATTGTGACACTTGTCACAATGCTATGCATTTGAGAAAGCACAATCCATGTGCTCTCCCTTGGATGCATCTCCACCGTTGCTCATATCCCTTTTTGCCACTTAATCTCCACCATCCATTTCATCCATCTTTCTATAAAAGAGAAGCTCTCCTCCTTCATTTTCATCCACCATTGAAGCAAAGTTATCATGCCATTTTCTCTATTGAAGCTTGAGCATAGCATTTGAGCACACATCCAGATCTTTGGACAAATCTTCTACATCTTGGAGGTTTGCTTAAGGGTTTTTTATTACTTTTGAGTTTGTTTGCTTCTATTTTGTAGGTCTTATCATAGGTTTTTATCTCATTTGTTTTGTTGAATGTTTAGTTTACTTTGCATTCTTTAACACTACATTTTAGGTATTACATTTTGGCACACCCGGTGGGACACACTTCAAGGGTCATTTCTTTTAATCTTTCATCTATTTTCTTTGCAAAACTAACCCCATACTAAGTTTTCTTGTTGTTTGAGTATGTTGCAAGGAGCTTTTTAGCATTTTGCAGGTTCAGGGCTGAAGAGGAGGCATTTCTATAGCCATTCCCATCATCAAATTTTACACAGTGATAACTTTCAAAAATCCACAGCTTTGCGGGAACGCTCGTACGGATGCGAGAATGCCTGTACGGCATCGTGGGAATGCATTCCTGTAGAAAACTCCTTTATTCTATTCTTTTTTTGCTCTTTGTTTGTATTCTAGAAAATAACTTGACTGTACCTTTTTCACGGGATTACATTCCCATGTTAACTAGGTGGATCTTCCTGTCTACCTTGTATCCTCCAAGATTACTTTGTCTCTTGTGAGGACTGTTTGTCAAGACATTATCCTAAAGGTGAATTCAAGTTTGTTCAAAACCAAGCCAAGGTATACTTACCGCAGTCACTTCCTTGCTTGACCCAATCCTGTGAACAGTTACTTTTATTGACCTATTACCCAGACTGTGAAGCATAAGAAAGCTAAGTTACCCATCCCACATGCATATCGAGAAAAGAAAGTTACAGAAAGAAAGCTCAAAGATTGTCAGCATATTGTCACTGCAGCCCATGAAGAAGAAAAGTACCAAACCCGATTGGATAACATACAATACAACGCAAGGGTTAAACAGTTTGCTTTTTGAATCCAAGTTGATTGCCGCTTTGTCAGATTAGAGAGTGAAGATTAGTTGGCATAACCTCCTCCTCTTTCAAAACTATGAAAATTGTCATAGCATCCCCCATCTTAGGTGATCCAATAGGTGCATTTTCATCATCCCCTTTTGAAGCGTCATTTAGCATCATTATCCCAAATCCATATCATATCCAAGAACTCACCTTGAGTTATCCTATCCTTGTTTACACATCAAAATCTTGAAGCTTCACCCATTCGACTAAGCATTGTCTAGGGTAGCTAGTACTTGCTCTTATGGACCTCATCATCTCGATCCAGAGATCGGCCCATACTAGTAAGGATCCCATCGTCCAAAGATCACAAGTCTATCCGAGGATGACAATCCATGCATTTTGATACCTGTTATACACTGAGTTTGCAACTCTGATCTCAAGCTCTCGTAGTCTTGATAATCCAATATAACATGGGACTCATCTCAAGGTTGTGGGACCTTTTGCTAACCGAGATGAGACCTCCAGATTCTAGGCTGGTTCCTCTTGGATAATCACCCTGATTTTCTCTTAACAAGAAAGTAAACTTTGAGGGGAAATGGATAGGAGTGCATGAAAGGAAATGATTGAAAGCAAATCTATCCTACTAGGTGATGCACCAAAACTAGGGTTCGGATCTCAGTATAGAGGAATGAAACTAGTGAGAGGCTTAGGTCTAGGAGATCACAACTTATTGAATAGGCTTGCATGAGTATTTCGTTAGAGGGCCTAAAAATTAGACACAAATTATGACCTGCAAGCAGACATTCTCTTCAGCAAAAGGACACAGGAATGAGACAGAATGATAGGGGCTGAAGGATACCCACAACCTCACTCAGATCAAATCAAACACAGTAGTGCACAAATAAGCTGAAAGTATAGGGGATCAGGAAAACTAAGTATCACTGAAAGCATTCATAAACTTCAATCCAATAAGAGACAAGCCAAAAAAAAAGAAAAGCATAGGGACATAAACATGTCACGGAATACTTTGCAGTATTTGTATTATCAATGAGAACTTACAAGATGTGAAAAACTAGAGAGTAAAAATGCTACAGATAGTTCTCCAAGAAAAGACTTTCTCTTTTTACAAAATGTGAATTCTGAGCTTCAAAAGCTCCAAAAACAAATTATATACATCCCTACACGTAGGCAGGAATCAAACCTAATTAGGGCCACAAATATTTGCAATAGAATAATCACCCCTAAAACAAGTCACTTCTGATCATAAATAAACTCTGCAAAAAATCATAGCCGATCAGATGTTTGTCTTTGCATGCCCATGCCTACAGATCAACAACTTTGATCCATCTACCCCCCTACAAGCCCACTCTATCATGAATGTTCAAAAATCTGATTAGATCATAGAAAGGACCCAAAAAGGTAGCCTAAATCCTCTGCAAAATCTATCCAACTGCAAACCCCTTGAAAATATCATAAATTTTTAGCTGTCGCACTTGCAAACATTTCCCTTTGGAAGAAAGTCCGCCAAAAATAGGCTACACCACTTTAACAAAGCATTGGTCGCATGATTGCATGAGCTAAAAGGCCTTCATGTGATCATGCGACAAGCTTTTTAAAAAATTTGCCTTGCCCTTCAAAAATGTCAACGGTCGCATGATCACATGAGGCCAAAAGGCTTCATGCGATCACATGACAAACCTTTGAAAACCTACCTCCGCTTTACCACATAAGACATCTGGGCCCCGCAAAATCTGCCACCTGCCAAACCTTGCCACGTGGCCCAACCGGAACCAAACACACGGTTGGACCCATGACCATACTGCCTTGAAAAATTCAATAGTCGCATGATCACATGAGCCCGAAAGGCTTCATGCAATCATGTGACAACCCTTAGAAAATCTGCCTCCGCTCAAAGCTTTACCAACCCCGAGCCTAGAACCACCACGTGTCATCCCTCTATTTGCTCTGGTCACTACATCAGCAAACATCTCGACACCCCTGGCATAGGACCCACCGCAACCTCCAAATTCCCATCTAACAGTAGGCGTAAGATCGCATGGCTGAAGAATATACCCTATGCACACACGACCGTCATTGGATCAATGCTGACTACCATTTTGCCTTTTAGAAAAACTAGAACTGTTGACGATTTGTCGCATGGTCACATGGGCTTGGAAGAGCCCATGCGATCATGTGACCAACCATAAAGTGTTAGTCACCAACCGCTGGCGGCACTGTGGTTTGATCGCTTACCGCTTGTCGCATGATTGCATGCGGCCAGGAAGGCCCATGCGATCATGTGACCAACTGCATGATGCCAACTGATGATCGTTGGCTCTTGTCTTGACTGTCGATCCTTTGCTTATCATTTGTCACATCAACGGTTGTCATATGATCTCATGGGATTGAAAGATCCCATGCAATCATGCGACAACCGTCAGATCTTCTCTGCACTAAACTGGGACCCACCTATCAGAGTTGCGTGCTTAGGGCTGAAAACACAGAGGGTTTTCGAGCGAAGGTCGAAAACACACTAAATTTTCAGAGTAGAGAGGTTGAAAACACACCAAATTTTTAGACCAAAAGGCAGAAACATCCCAAGCCTGTAGAGAGGAGGTTGAAAACACACTGGGTTTTTCGACACTTGAGCATTTCACTTGGAAAATAGGGTTGTGGCCGAAAATGAATGAGAGGGAAATTTGGGGCAACATTTTGGTGACCTCTATAGGATGTCAGCCTGCTAGACATTAGACCAGTTTCCTTGAAAAATCCATTGGGCATGGGGTCATTTCTGGAATCACAAAAACTTTCTGACAGGGAGGGACAAAAAACTGAACCGGGAAGACAAACCTGTGCACAAGCACTTTTTGGAAAATAGGGAAAAACTAAACTAGAAAGCTGGAAGAAAGCAGGAAAAATATTTACAAGGATTTACAAGAAGGGCCTACAAAGAGGGATTAACTTCAAAGCAAGGCTTCAAGTGGAAACCATTCACTAAGATTAGTAGGGGAGCTCCTTCAAGGGTTGAAAGCTGAAAAGCGTTGGATCCTCTACACTCTGTTATAACAAATGGCCCACCCCAAAAGGAATCAAACTTTATGTGCTTGCCAGGTTTTGACCTGAACTCATCCCATTTGAGAACTACATCTCCAACCTTGAAGTTTCTGACCCTGGCTCTTTTATCAAAGCTTCTTTTTGTTTGATTCTGATGGAATGCCATATCTTGCATTGAATTATCTCGGATCTCTTCTAGCTCCATCAACTGAGCATATATGGTTTGCATAGGATCACTTTCTTCAAACAAGGCATACTGAGTGGCCAAGTCCAAAGCTGGTAATCTAGTTGAAATAGATAACTTAGCCTCTCTACCATATAGCAGCATGTATGGGGAATTACCAATGATTTTCTTTGGAGTAATTCTATCTAACCACAAGGCAAATCTCAATTTAGTATGCCAGTCCCTCTGACTGTCTTGCAGGGTCCTTTTGATTATTCTAATCAGATTCTTATTTGTTGATTCTACCAAACCATTCTCCTGAGGATAGTAATTGGAACTTGTATTCAGATAGATGCCCTTCTTGACTGCCCACTCTGAGACTTTGAGGCCTATAAATGCTAATGTATTGTCTGAAACTATAGAATCTGGACTACCAAATCTATGAATGATGTCATCATAAAAACTTAAAACAACACTCTCATTAGCTTCATTTAAAGCAACTACCTCTATCCACCTAGTGAAATAATCGATTGCAGTGATTATCCACTTGTGTCCTACACTAGATGGAGGGTTAATCGTGCCAATGAAATCTATACCCCACTTCATGAAGGGCTACTCTACTTTGATTGGCTATAGGGGCAGAGCTGCAAATCTTTCTTTCCCTATAAAAATAGCACATTTGACACATCTTCTAACATAATCATGACTATCTTTGAAGATAGATGGCCAATAGTATCCAGCCCTCATGATCTTAAAAGTTGTAGTCCTAGGAGAGAAATGGCAACCAAAAGCTTCATCATGAAACTCAAATAGGACATCTGCAACCCTTTCTGAATCTATGCATCTTAGAAGGACACCATTGTGTTCCTTTCTAAAAATAATTTCATCTATCAGCACAAAAGGAACAAATTGTAGCCTGTAATACCTCCTTTTTTTTTAATCTAGGCCCGTAGGACATTGTCCTGTCTTCAAATAATTGATCATATTAGGCAACCAGCTAGCTACCTTGGCTTGCTCTCCTGTAGAATGCACCACCAGAGATGCATCTATATATTCCAATTCCTTTGAACTTTCATCTTCTGCCAGATGCTCACAAAGACCTCTTCCTCTAACCAGCTTGGTAATCTGAATATCTATATCATATTCCATCACCTTAGTGATCCAACCAGCCCTTTTTTATATAGGTCCTTAGAAAGAAAAAAATCCTTGACACTTGGATGAGTAACCATCAAATGCACCTTGCTATGAGTCAATAAATGTCTAAATTTTTTGAGGCTCTTTACCACAGCAAGAACATGCTTTTCTACAAAAGAGTATCTTTGTTCATACTCTTCTTAACCTTTGCTAAAGAAAGCAATAGGCTGCTCTAAGCCTTCACCATTTTCTTGAGTCAACACTACAGATATAGCATCATGACCCCCATAAGCATAAAGGATAAAATCCTTACTAAAATTTGGGTTTAGGAGAGTAGGAGCTTCTATTAAGGCTTCTTTAATAGCTTGGAAGTTAACTTTTCCTTCTTTGGTCCAACTGAAGGCTGAACCCTTCCTCAACATGGCTGTCAAAGGCTTGAGTAACTCTACAATGTTAGGCAAGAATCTCCTAACAAAGTTAATATTTCCTATGAAAGATTGGAGACTTTTCTTGTGATGTGGTAATGGTAGTTCTAAGATGGCTGCAATTCTCTCAGGATCCACTGTAATTCCTTCTTTGGATACTACATATCCCAATAGTTTTCCTTCATGAACTACAAACACACATTTCTTGGGATTAAGGGATATCCCAAATTCTCTGCATCTTTCAAAAATCCACCTCAAATGCCTGATGTGGTCTACTGCATGCTTTGAGTAGATAGTTATGTCATCTAGGTAGACCAGCACAAACCTGTACATGAGGCCCTTAAAGGCCATATCCATTGACTTTTGAAATGTAGCACCTACATTTGACAAACCAAAGGGAATCTTCTGATATGCCATGGTTCCCCACTTGGTTGTAAATGCAGTCTTATATTGATCCTCTTCTTTCACTAAGATTTGATTGTATCCTGAATAACCGTCCAACAATGAGAATCTCTCAGATCTAGAGACACATTGCAAAATTTGTTCCATAGAGGGTAGTGGATGGTGGTCTTTTAATGAGGCTCTATTCAAATCCTTGAAATCAACACATAACCTCAGCTCCCCATTCTTCTTCCTGACAGGAACAAGGTTGGAAACCCAACTAGTATGTTTGATGGGGTAGATGATGCCACTTTCTATTAGTTTGAGTACTTCCTTATACATAAGTGGTTCAAGCTTGGGATTAACAGGCCTTTGCTTTTGCCTCACTGGTTTAGCATTAGCCTCCAGTTCAATGGTGTGTTGAGCAAGGGTAGGATCAAAACCCTTGAGGTCTCCATACCCCCATGCAAAAACATCACTGAATTCTTTGAATAATTTAGTGTAAGCTTGCTTTTTTGAATTAGTGTTTACTTTTCCAAACTGTAGGCTCTTACCTGGCTCCAACTCCAATTCAACACAATGTTCCTGTTGGACTACCAAGCCAACTTTATTTTTCTTGACCTCATCATCCTTGTTGAATATAGTCTCTAAGGTGACAAGACCTTTAGGCATCTTATTAGATCTAAGTTGTATCACTTGATCACCATAGTTCTATGATAACCTCCTTTGATTGTGCCTTGAAAAGACATCTTCTTCAAACAAGAACTACAGAATTTGTTCATCATTGTCAAACACTTTCCAATTAATATTATTATCTGGAATTGAAGGTCTGACAATAATCTTGATGTGTTGCTGATCTGCCTCTTTTTAAATGCTATTGGGGATGTCAAAATGAGATCCAATAGCAGCGAACCTATTAGCATTTTGATTTAATTTTCTAGGGATAGCAACGATATTGAAAGCATAGAAATCTTCAATTGCATCCCAAACTCTATGTTTGTATGCCTTCATGACATCATTTTTGGTTGCACTCATCCCTCTTACTTGGCTGACAACAAGTTCACTATCACCATATACTTTTAATGCTTTAAGCCCTCTTTTTCTGGCCCATTCTAGTCCATTAACCAAACTTTCATACTCTACAGTGTTGCTGGTGTAGGAAAAACCAAATCTAAAGGTAGTGTAATACCTTTCTCCTTTTGGGGATACCAGCATAGTACCTCCACCAGAACCATGTCTACTTCTAGCTCCATCAAAAAAAAGTTTCCAGACCTGACTATCCTGATTATCCGAATCAGTGTATTCTTTGAGAAGGCTTGGTTCTATGGCTCCACTTTCTTGAATCAGATAACCCCCCAAACCAAAATCCCAAACAAGACTCTCTTGGATCTCTAAAGCTCTTTCATCTAGGAGAATATCAGGGATATTCTCTATTTTGGTGCTTGCTTCACTAGTGGTTGGGAAATCATTGTCTTCAAATATAGGGCAATTAGTATTGATGAAATTGGACACATATGGCTCTATATGATGTATTGCTAAGGCTTCTGATTTAATGGTGACTTTGGTACCATACCTTGTATGAAAGAGCATGTGAGACTAGTCAGAAGAAAGATAACCTCCTATCTTGGCTGTGAACTCTCTTGAGAGACATATGGAAAACAATGCAGGAAGATCTATGATATATATGTCAAGGAGAATGGAAAAATTAGGACTAGAATGGAGAATTAGATTGGGATCCTTGGCCACACCTATAGTACTGACTGAGGATCCATCAAGTTTTGTAACCTTCTTTTGGAAGGGTTCATATTTAAGTCATAATTGATCAGCCACTTTCTTGGGCATTACAGTGCTAGTAGCTCCACTATCTACCATACAATTATGCACTAAAGATTTCCCAATAATTAAACATATGTAAAAGGGAGGTGGCTTTAAATTCCTACCTTGCATGGTATTGGCCTTGGAGTTGCTAGTTGGAGTCTCCTTTTCTTGGTCAGTGTTGACCAACACTGATTTTGCAGTTTCTTTTGCAGGTTGAGGATTTACTGCCTCTCTCATGGCCTTCTCCAAAATTTTAGGTTGTCCCAGAATAGACAAAGAGTCCCACATAGACATGGTGAAATTCACCTTCTTCATGTTGTCTACAATGTTATAAGGTGCCACAGTGTGTACCCTTTGTTTTTCTTTTACCATGATGGGTTCTGCCTCTTTTAGAACTTGGCCTTCTTTGCTTGTGATGACAAGGGCCTCCTTGGTTGTGATAGGGGCAACTTGCTGCAGTGGCTCTATAGATGTAGTGGCCTTAGTACCAGAATCTACTCTCTCCATGTCTTGGGCTCTTCTCTTTGCTCTTGTGTAGGTAACAAAAGAAGCTTCATCATTGACTGCATTGAAATTCGGTTGCTCCCAATTGAAAAGAGCAGTTTCATTCTCTTGTGTTTCTTGCTGAGGAGCTGTCCCACTAGAAGGAGCTTCTACTTGAGCTTGTGAAGCATTTTGAACTATTAGTGCTTGGTTCATCCATCCATTAGAACACGTAGCCTGATTGTGGGGCTGATTGCAAGAGAAACACCATTCATTATCCATAGCCATATTGTTTTGACTAGGAACCATGTCCCTGACTGGATTTGCAGAATTAAGAGGTGCAGGGTTATACGGTTGGAATGGTCTTTGACTAAAATTTTGGCTTTGCCCTTGATAGCCTCCTTGGTATGGTGGCCTATTTTGTTGATAAGGTTGTCCTTGATTTTGGTATTGCTGATTAGGACTTTGGCCTTGTGATTGGAAGGGTGGCTTGATGCCTTGGTTTTGTTTATTCAAGTTTGTGACCTCTTTGGTTAGAGTCTGCAGCAAGTTTGTCATTTCTTGCATACTAGTTTGCTGACTACTCTTCACCTCTTGTAACTCTTGGGAGAAATTTGTTGCAGCATGTTCCTGACCACTGGTACTAGCTTGAGGTGTTGAAATTGTGGGAATAGGGGTAAATGGGGGTACTTGTATAGGTGCAATGGGCTGAAGACTAGGAAAGATAGGCATGGGAGGCCTTTTCTGTATCATGCCTACTTGGATCAAACAATTTTCAGCCTTGATAGTAGTGTCAAAAGCTTGGGGTAAATTGGTACCACCCATAGACTGGATCATGACAGAAATTTGGCCATTTAGACTTTGCAAGTAATACAAGAAGGCATGGTCAGCTAATGGCCTTACAGAGACTGGGATTCTATTCCATGTTTTAAGGAACCTACTATTATAATCTATCATTTGCTCTTGAGGGTCTCTCTTTATAGTTGTTAATTGCTCAACCAGAGACAAATTATCTGATTTATCCTCAAAATGCTTGCTTAATGCATTCCCTAATTCATCCCATGAAGTAATAGAACCAACAGTTAAAGTTCTAAACCACTCTAGAGCCTTACCTTTTAGAGATGTTGCTAATAATTTGGTGGCCACATCCTCTTGAGTAATGTTGTGTATGCTGCAAATGGTGGTCACATCTCTTATGTGCTCAAAGGCTATTGTTTGTCCCTCCCCTGTGAAATCAGGTATACTCTTTAATGCCACCAAGGGCACATCATGATGCACTGTAAAATTATTGGGCTCCCCTGATTGAAAGGTGCAAAGGTGAAATTTCTAGCCATTGTAGGAAGTGTAACCTAAGGATTAACAACTATGTGAGTTGTACTTGCTAGATTTGGATATCCTTATTCTTCTAGATCTTTATTTAGAGATCTGCCTCTTCTTCTGAAATGAAAGAGGAAAGGTCTCCTCTCTAAAGTATCAAGAGGTGTACATTGGACTCTTCTTGCAGGAGATTCTCTTTGAGTTGACCTACCTTTGTAGCTTCTTTTCAAGGGCAACTCTGAAAATCTAGCAGGCTTTGAGCTTCTAGTCTCTATCTTTCTCATAAACTTTAAACAAGGTTGGCCTGAATCTTTGAAACCAATGGAGTTGCCAGATATACTTGATAGAACAACCTCTAAAGGTCTGTATTATGCAATCTATATATCAGAGATGACACAATCTTCAACAAATGAACTTCTTTGCTATCCCACCGAGCGTGCCAAAAATTGTTATACATTGAATTTGTGCCTCTGATCTCAAGCTCTCGTAGTCTTGATAATCTAGTATAACATGGGACTCATCTCAAGGTTGTGGGACCTTTTACTAACCGAGATGAGACCTCTAAATTCTAGGCTGGTTCCTCTTGGATAATCACCCTGATTTGCTCTTAACAGGAAAGTAAACTTTGAGGGGAAAGGGATAGAAGGAGTGCATGAAAGGAAATGACTGAAAGAAAATCTATCCTACTAGGTGGTGCACCAAAACTAGGGTTCGGATCTCAGTATAGAGGAATGAAACCAGTGAGAGGCTTAGGTGTGGGAGATCACAACTTACTGAATAGGCTTGCATGAGTATTTCATTAGAGGGCCTAAAAATTAGACACAAATTATGACCTGCAAGCAGACATTCTCTTCAGCAAAAGGACACAGGAATGAGATAGAATGATAGGGGCTGAAGGATACCCACAACCTCACTCAAATCAAATCAAACATAGTAGTGCACAAATAAGCTAAAAGTAAAGGGGATCAAGAAAACTAAGTATCACTAAAAGCATTCATAAACTTCAATCCAATAAGAGACAAGCCAAAAAAAAACAAAAACACAAGGACATAAACATGTCATAGAATACTTTGTAGTATTTATATTATCAATGAGAACTTACAAGATGTGAAAAACTAGAGAGCAAAAATGCTACAGATAGTTCTCCAAGAAAAGACTTTCTCTTTTTACAAAATGTGAATTCTGAGCTTCAAAAGCTCCAAAAACAAATTATATACATCCCTACACGCAAGCAGGAATCAAAGCTAATTAGGGCCACAAATATCTGCAATAGAATAATCACCCCTAAAACAAGTCACTTCTGATCATAAATAAACTTTGCAAAAAATCATAGCTGATCAGATGTTTGTCTTTGCATTCCCATGCCTACAGATCAACAACTTTGATCCATCTACCCCCCTGCAAGCCCACTCTGTCATGAATGTTCAAAAATCAGATCAGATCGTAGAAAGGACCCAAAAAGGTAGCCTAAATCCTTTGCAAACTCTATCCAACCGCAACCCCCCTTGAAAATATCATAAATTTTTAGCTACCACACTTGCAAAAATTTCCCTTTGGAAGAAAGTCCACCAAAAATAGGCTACACCACTTTGACAAAGCATTGGTCGCATGATTGCATGAGCTAAAAGGCCTTCATGCGATCATGCAACAAGATTTTGAAAAAAATTTCCTTGCCCTTCGAAAATGTCAACGATTGCATGATCACATGAGGCCGAAAGGCTTCACACGATCACGTGACAACCCTTTGAAAACCTGCCTCCGCTTTGCCACATAAGACATCTGGGCCCCACAAAATTTGCCACCTGCCAAACCTTGCCATGTGGCCCAACTAGAACTGAACACACAACTGGACCCACGACCATACTGCATTGAAAAAGTCAACGGTCACATGATCGCATGAGCCCGAAAGGCTTCATGTGATCATGTGCCAACCCTTAGAAAATTTGCCTCCACTCAAAGCTTTACCAACCCTGAGCCCAGAACTGCCACATGTCATCCCTCTATTCACCCCGGCCGCTACATCAGCAAACATCTCGGCACCCCTGGCATAGGACCCACCGCAACCTCCAGATTCCCATCTAACAGTGAGCGTAAGATCACATGGCCGAAGAATATACCCTATGCACACACGACTTCCGTTGGATCAATGCTGACTGCCATTTTGCCTTTTAGAAAAATTGGAACCGTTGACGGTTTTTCGCATGGTCGAATGGGCTCGAAAGAGCCCATGCGATCATGCAACCAACTGTAAAGTGTTAGTCACTGACCGCTGGCGGCATTGTGGTTTGATCGCTTACCGCTTGTCGCATGATTGCATGTGGCCAGGAAGGCCCATGCGATCATGCAACCAACTACGTGATGCCAACTGATGACTGTTGGCTCTTGTCTTGATTGTCAATCCTTTGCTTACCGTTTGTCACATCAATAGTTGTTGTATGATCTCATGGGATCAGAAGATCCCATGCGATCATGCGATAATCATCAGATCTTCTCTGCACTGAATTGGGACCCACCTATTGGAGTTACGTGCTTAGGGTTGAAAACACAGACGGTGCTAAAAACACAGAGGGTTTTTGAGCGAAGGTCGAAAACACACTAAATTTTCAAAGCGGAGAGGTCAAAAACACACCGAACTTTCAGACCAAAGGTAGAAACATCCCAAGCCTGCAAAGAGGAGGTCAAAAACACACTGGATTTTTCGACACCTGAGCATTTCACTTGGAAAATAGGGTTGTGGCCGAAAATGAATGAGAGGGAAATTTTGGGCAACAATACCCCCATCAGGAAAGGTTACCAATCTCAATCCTCCTCCCAATAGCGTATCACTAAGAATCCTACATTTAGATCATCACCTAGTTCATCTCAAAATCCAAATCCCCATCCTTAGCATCATTCCACTACATCTGCATTTTCCCTCATCTTAGGACATTGTACTTTCATGCCTACTGTGACATGATCAAAGAAAAGAAAAGGGATGGATTCCAACCAGGCCACTATGTTAGCTGATCCAAATGATTCCATAGGTGAAATGGTGATGTACGACCCACCGTTGATGACAATTTAGAACATATGGGAAGATCCTAGTGAGACACCTACTAGTAACTCCATGGAGGCTTTCATGTGCCTCCCAAGACATGGGCAAATGGTAAGCGCAATCATCGCACAAAATCATCTAGCTATACTGGCAAACTATGTGCAGGAGGGTACTCCCATCCCACCTTAGTTATGCTCTTTTGACCCCACAAACCCCTTCCACATTCCTACCAACATTGATTCATTTGTCCTCTAGCAAGTTCATGATCCAACCATGCAAGTATCCCATACGGCCTCACCTATCCCACATCTCCTACAACCTTGTATGGTGATCCCTGCAAGCACACCACTTTCCATCATGGGACCACCACCCCCTGCCACTTCATAGATAGTCACTCAAGCGCCATCATTCACCCAAGCCTCTATGCAAGCAATGCTGCCTCCCACTACATCAACACCTCTTTCGCAAGGAGTCTCACAAACCACACCACCTATATCCACCCCATAATCTCACTTGACGTAAGTGCCTCTCACCTTTATAGCTAGCACACAAACCCAACAAGCCACCTTTACAACAGGAATGCCACATGTGCCACCCCACAATCCCCCACTAGCACAGCAAACTCCCATATCAGCCCCCGTGTTTGTGGCCAACTCTACATCACAAACCCTACCAGGAGTCAACGCTGCTTGGAGCCTCAGCCAAGCACAAATGAATGCCATGGGCATACCCACACATGGCCAACTTTACCAAAGGGCTCATTAGCAACAAACCTTCCCACAAGCAACACCTCCACCTACATTTACCAACTATTTGTTTATGCCATCCGCCGCTCAACAAACCAAATTGCCATAATCATAGCAACTCGGCGCTACCCATCCCAATAACTCCCATATGCAACCACCTATAGTGCACACCCAAGCTACTATCCCCACTCTTAGCAATGTGGGTATACACCCATCTTATATTGGTCAAGCTCATCACCAATCCCAACCACAACCATTCTACCAACCTCCCTAGTAGCAGCCATACTTCCTGACTCCGCAAGCCAATCCTCTCACCTCACAGTAGCAAGCCTTGCCACAACATGCACCCACCTTGCACTAGTAATATGTCACTCAGCAAGTCAGCCAGAACCCCTTCCAGATGGCCTATTCAACTGGGCAATCCCTATTCCCTTACTCACCATATCCTCCCTTTTCACCCGTGCCATCCAACCCATTCTTGATGGGAGTACCTGCTCTAGCACCTACCAAGTCAAAGTGGGAAGAAATGAGAAATACCATCAAATAACTTAAGATTGGTACTGAGACTAAGACATTCAAGTTTGAGGAGGTTTACCTGTATCCATTTGATAGATCAATCATAGAAATCCCCTTCCCTAAACATTTTGAAACACCAAAGTTTGACAAGTATCGAGGGAAGGGTGATCCAGTTAACCATGTCAAAGAATTCTACATGGCATGCTAGGAGGTGGCATTTAATGACATATTTCTCATGTGACTCTTCCCTAAGAGCTTAGGAGGGCCCACTCTTGAATGGTTTCACAAAATACCTTATGGGTCTGTTTCCACATTTCCAGAACTTTCAAAAAAGTTTGTTGCTCAATATGTGCACAACATCGAGAATGAGCTCACCCTTTTGGACTTGTGCAATACCAAATAGAAGGGAGGTGAAACTCTGGCCGATTACTTACAATGATGGCAAAATCTCACCACGAGATTGTCATACCAACCGCTAGAAAAACACCTTGCCAAGATATTCATTGATAATCTACATCCGAAGTTATCCCATTCCATGAAGATGAACTACATTTAGACCTATCAAGACATTAAAGGCAAAGGCATGGATATTGAATGAGCTCTTTTGGATGATGGTAGCATCAAACACTATAAAGAAAGCTCTTAGGATAGACCAAACAATGACCGTTCTTGATATTGGAACAAGAATAATAATGTGGTCATTGATGGAGCCACTGACACTAGGAATGTCCAAGTTGTGGTTGCAGGTCCTAATCCCACTCCTCCAACATATCAACAACAAACACCCATGTATCAGCAACCAGGACCCGTATACCAATAGCAAGCACCTGCCTACCAACAAGCACCCTGTCAGCCTCCTACGAATCAAACCAATGCTATATCTATTACCCAAGGATTTAATAAGCCCTGTGTTCAGAATGACCCAAAGTGCATCTTCACACCTCTTAGAGAACCCTTGGATGCCATTTTTCACAAGATAGTGAGCGCCAACCTAGTTGTGTATCCACAAACCCAGCCCTATGATGACTCAACATCCAAGCCAGCCTGGTACAAAGATAATGAATACTGTGAATACCACCATGTTCAAGGACACACTACTGCTAAGTGCATGAAGCTCAAGAACTATGTCCAAGACCTTATAGATAAAAAGGAGATAACAGTCGATGCTCCTACCCAAGCATCACCCAATGCCAACTTGCAATTCTACCAAAATGTGTTTCCTAAACACAATGCTGGAAAGGCTCAAGTTAATGCTACCCCTCCCACTAGCCAAGATAAGGGTAAACAAGGTGACCATGGTGATGGGAAAGACTATACCACTACCTACATAAACTATGATAAATTTGTTGGTTGTATCTCCCAGGTTGAGCCTACTGTGAATGCTATCCATGTCAAAGGTGTTGACAATCAATGTGTTGTTACTACCCATAGAGGCCAAATATCTATAGTCGGCACTAATACTAACACTATCCCTAATGTACAATATAACCTCCTAGAACACCTTGGGAACACACCTACACAAATCTCCATCCTTGATCTCCTTCGCACATCACCCCTTCATCAGGAAGTCCTCAACAAATCCCTCCAAGAGGCCCATGTCCCTGCAGACATCAATGCCATACAATTCAAGAACATTGTGGGGCACCTATCCACACCATCCACTCTCTCTTTTTAGCTATCTGACATGCCATTCAGTGAACCAGATCATAATCTCCCACTCCGCATCGCCATCATGATCAATGACTTTTCCATCAAATGAGTCATGATAGATAATGGTTCGGCCCTTAATCTTTGCATGTTAAAATTTGTTTGATAGATTGGCCTCACAGAAGAAGACATCTCCCATGAGATGATCACCATCAAGGCCTATGATAATCTAGAGCATACCTCTGAAGGTACCATTTTGTTGCCAATCAAAATTGGTCCTGTCACACAGGACATAGTGTGCCACGTTGTTGATCTTGATCTCCCTTACAACATCCTCCTGGGTCGTCCCTAGATCCACTCCATCCAAGTAGTCCCTTCCACCTATCATTAGTGCATCAAATTCCCTTACCAAGGCACTGAAATCACCATCCACATAGATCCCCAACCTTTCACATATTGTCATGTGATGGAGGTCTCATTTCCCCATGCCACTCATTGTCCCATAATTGACATTGGCATGATTGTCGCCAGCTCTTCCCAATCCCATTGTGATCTAGAAACAACCCTCACCTCCACCCTCTCCTCTATCAAGATACACAAAAAGGGCTATGGAGAATATAGTCTCACTGATGCTTTTGTAGTAGGGGCTCTTCCCCTGTACCCACACACACAAGGATGACCCTCCCACCAAACCAAGGCTCCTCAGGAGAGTCCCAAAATAAAGACCATGGGAACATCTTCTTTTGTCTCCAATGGAATCTTGAATGGTCAAGAGTTGGCCCCAGATATCAACCAATGGCTATATAAAGATCCTCCACCTCTAGGTACTCAAGTCCTCAGATACTTTAAGGATAAACATCCCATACTGCACAAATGGGCAACTAAATAATGGGACTATCAAGGAGGAGGCCTAGGACCTAACGAGGCTAGAATGAAAGACCCTATGGAAGCCTGTAAAAATTTAGAGACTCAAGGGCTCAACTTTAATCACCCTCACCTGCACATATGAGGACCCGATGCCATAACTAGGGGTGCCAATTCACCCAACGTAACCCTTTTGAGAATCCAAGACGAACTCATTGAAGTCAAAAATGTTCTAAAAGAGGAGGAAAAATGGTCCTACGATGATATCTTTGATGACAAAACCTTTCTGGGCAATTCTGTCCTTCACCAAATCACCATCAACCTCATTGACCTCCCCCTCATTCATCCCAACCTCATAGACTGGGACCAATTGAGTGTAGTACATATTGATGAGTTTCAAAGTGAGGAAACGCTCCTAAGATTCATGGGTGCCATAGATCAACAATCAGAATGGGAGTAGGAATCAACCGAAGTATATCAGCTCAACCCAAAGGGGTACTTTGGGGAAGAGGAAGTCTCTAGCCACAAAAATAAAAACAAAAAAGAAAATAAAGAGTCCTCATGTGAAAACCCCTCTAGGGCACATCCTGATTCAAAAATAGTAAAAACAAAGGGTGTATCCGATAGTGAAAACCTCTCTGAGGTGCTAGAGGATGGAGACTTGCCTCTTCCTCTTTGCTAGGATTACCAGTTAGAATAATCCTCTATAGTCATTGAAGCAACCAAGCTGATCAATCTAGGAACAGAGGAAATTCCTCAAATCACATACATCACAGTAGCTCTAAGTGAAGGAGAAGAGACAACCATGGAGGCCCTCCTTCGGGAATCAATAGGAAACTTTGCATGGTCATATGCCCATATGCCTAGACTTGATCCTGATCTCATTGTTCATCATCTAGCAGTCAATCCTGATGCCAAACTATTCAAACAAAAGTTAAGGAGAATGCATCCAAAAGTAGCCTTTCTAGTTAAAGGAGAGCTTGAGAAGCTCCTTCCGGCTAAGATCATCAGAGCCATTGATTATTCAGACTGGATCTCTAACATGGTGCCTATCACCAAACCCTCAGGTGATATAAGAATTTGTACTGACTTTTGAGATCTCAACAAGGCATCTCTGAAAGATGATTTTCCACTGCCCAACATAGATATGATCATAGACCTCACTGCAGGGCATGAGATGTTGTCACTCATGGATAGCTTCTTAGGGTATAATCAGATCAGAATCGCAAAAGTAGACCAGTACAAAATTGCTTTCACCACACCATGGGGCATGTTTTTCTATAACATGATGTCATTTGGGCTCAAAAATGTGGGAGCTACCTACCAAAGAGTGATGATCACAATTTTTCATGACATGATTCATAAGATCCTCAAGGACTATGTCGATGACATTCTAGCAAAATCTAGAACATGCTACGAACACCTCGATGTCCTTGAGGATGTGTTCGATCGCTTGTGCAAGTATGGCTTGAAATTGAATCCAAAGAAATGTGTATTTGGTGTGACATCCAGAAAACTTTTGGGGTTCATTATGTCCAGGCATGACATAGAAATTGATCCCAAAAAGGTGAAGGCCATCATGGAAATGCCTCCTCCGAGAACACTTGGATAGTTAAGAAGCTTACAAGGAAAGTTGCAGTCAGTTCGATGATTCATCTCCCAACTAGCAGATAAGTGCCAACCATTCACACATCTTTTATGAAAGGATACCTCCTTCAAGTGGGACCCCATCTATCAGTGCAGCTTCGAAAAACTCAAGGAATATCTGACAAATGCACCTATTCTTGTTCCACCAACGCCAGGTAGGCCCCTCATTTTGTACATATCTGCAACTACTACAGTGTTGGGGGCACTCTTAGCATAGCTTGATGATGATGGAAAAGAGTGGGTTGTTTATTATATCAGTCGTACACTGGTTGGTTACGAGCTAAACTATTCTCCAATGAAAAAATCCTGCTTGGCAGTGGTTTTTGCCACTCAAAAACTTCACCACTATATGCTCAGTCACATAGTAAATTTAATCTCCAAGGTCAACCCGCTCAAATACTTGCTATCAAAGGCCACACTTATAGGGCAAATGGAAAAATGGATTATGCTTCTCAATGAATTCAACATCTGATATGTTGACTGAAAAGCCATCAAGGGACAAGTTATTGTTGATCAGCTTGTCGAAGCCCCCTTAGTCAACCCATATCCTCTTAAAATGGATTTCCTAGATGAGCATCTTTGTATGATCGAAGAACAACCCCAGTGGAAATTATATTTTGACGGCTCATATACATCACATGGATCAAGGGTAGGCGTATTGTTTGTGACCCCTCAAGGAGACTACATCCCCAAATCCTTCAAGCTAGGATTTATGTGTACAAACAACATCTCAGAATATGAAGCCCTTGTGGCAGGTCTTAAAACTGTCATTCACTAGAATATCATGGAACTCCAAGTTTTCAGAGATTCCCAATTGATCATCAAGCAGGTCCTTGACAAATATCAAACAAAGGATGACAAGCTATTACCCTACAAAGAGCTTGTAGATAAACTCAAAGAACATTTTGTCAGCATACAGTTCACACAAGTACGAAGACTTCAAAATAAGGTAGCAAACGCCATGGCCACCATCGGCTCACTATTGGAAATCCCCCATGACATCGCACAATATGAGTTTCTAGTTGAGAAACTACACATGCCTACTTACAAGAACGCTGACACTGATATGGTATGTATCTTGGTTGGTCCCCAGTCCCCATGGTACCACAACATTCATGCTTATCTAAAGAATGGTATCATATCTCCTCACCTCACAAACACCCAATGCCAGAACCTTATTCGCAGAGCATCCCGCTACACTCTTGTAGCCAACACCCTATATCATCATGGGTATCATAACATCCTCTCCTAATGTTTAGACTTGAACGAGGCTGTCGTGGCTTTACAAGAGGTTCACACTGGTATTTGCGGTGCTCACATGAGCGGTATCATCCTTGCAAAGTAGCTACTTAGAGTTGGGTATTATTGGCCAACCATGGAGCATGACGCCTGCGAGTTCATGAAGAAGTGCCTACAGTGCCAACAGCATGCCAATTTGATCCACGCACCCGCGCAGGACTTACAACCCATTTTGCCTCCATGGCCTTTCTCATGTTGGGTTTTTGACCTTTTTGGCATGATTCACCCTCATTCTTCTAATGGACACAAGTATATCATTACAGCCACCGAGTACTTTACCAAGTGGGTAGAAGAAATTCTACTCAACTTAACTACTGGTGTCCAGATCTCCAAATTCATCCTCTACCATATCATTTTTCATTTTGGCATTCCCTCCACCATCTTCACAGATCATGGCTCTCCATTTGAAAACTAGCATGTCATAAAGCTTTGTGACCGATTCCACATCCACCAATGCTTTTCTAGCCCATACTTTCCACAAGGGAATGGCTAGGCTGAGGCAACTAACAAAACTATCCTCAAAATCCTATAGAAAGTTGTCGATGATTCTAGTCATGACTAGCATTTGTAAATCAATCCTATCCTCTGGGCCTATTGCACCTCATTCTGTACTCCCATAGGCACCACCCCATACTCCCTTGGTATATGGTGCTGAAGTTGTTTTGCCAATCGAGGTCGAAACCCCTTCACTCTGTGTGTCCATGAAGAACTATATCATAGATGAAGACTACTGCATGGCATGCCTGACACAACTAGACTTTTTAGATGAAAAGAGGAAATGGGCCTACGATCACCTAATCATGTACCAAAACCATCTCAAAAGGAGCTTCAATAAAAAGGTACACCCTTGACAGTTCCAAGTGGGAGACCTTGTCCTGAAAGAAAACTAGAAAGTACAAGCAAACCGTGAAAAGAAAGGGAAGTTTGAGCCCACCTGGTTAGGTCCCTATGTGGTGATAGCTTGCTTTAGTTCCGGAGCTTATCATTTGTCTACACCTAAGGGGGAGCCTCTTAATGATCCTATTAATATCATACATCTGAAGCAGTCCTATGCTTGAACCATAATATGATCCTGAAAAAATCCTAAAAATCAAATATGATCCTAGAAAAAAAAAAATCCTAAAAATCAAATATGATCCTAAAAAAAAACAAAAACCTAAAAATCAAATATGATCCTTAAAAAATCCTAAAACTTATAAAATGTCCTGAAAAAATCATCATCTTGGTGAAAACCTAGTAAACAGGCGCCTCGATGAATTAAAAAAAAAAAAAAAAAGTAAAGAGAAAAATCTCGTCCAATGGTGAAAACTTGGCAATTCAAGCACCTTGGGCAAGTATGTTGGTGAAAACCTAGTAAACAGGCACCATACATAGTGGACCATATCATTATCTATCAAAATCCCCCCCATCCATTCACCACTTTTCATTTCTGACTCACCCATCCCCTGTTCCCAAGGTGTCATCCCCATTGCACTAGCACACAAGATTCACTATCCCATTTCCTGCAATGTTGTACCTATCCATTATATATAGTGTCTCCATCTTGTACATACCATCTTCATAGTGCCTTTTTCTCATAATGTCCATGACCTGAATGATCTCAATATCAGCAATGTTCCCTCAGCAAGTCTCCTACATCATTGTGATTCTTCGAAAGATGTTTGTTTTCCTAGCCATAATTCCCAATGTAGTCAATACCCATCAACCAAGTCCTTGTAGGATGCATCCTTCCTCCATGTCTGACCTAATCTCAACATCCACAGTCAGTCGATCTCTTTTGGCAAAGGACATCTTTTGGTCTTATCGCTTTGACTTCAATTTGCTTGTTCTATCTTTTCAGTTGATTTTGTGATCTCAGTTGACTACTCCCATTAAAGCCACCATGATCATTTATATCATGGTGTGTTGCAACAGGAGGCATTATTTTGGGGCATGGTCTTTTTTGATCTTTTGGTTTCTGCCTGTGTGTCATTTAGACATGACCCTTGCACATTCCACTTGTGATCTTTTGGGTTACTTGGTGCACTTGGGAAATGTTGTTTGTATGTGGGTTCCCTAGCATCGTTCCCACCATGTGTCCTTCGGGATACATGTGTGATGCTGGGGAAATCCTTGTGTGTCTTTTTCACATCAATCTTATGCAATGCTCATGACATGACCTCATGTTCCTAGTAACTGCGGTTCATCTCTTTAGTTGCTATATCAAAATAAGTTCTCAAATCTACACGGTGGTGTTCTCTCGGAGCATCCCATGCTCAAGTTTCATGAAACATCCTTCACCCTATCAAACATCCAAATAGAGCTCCCATCATCCCTATCCAATATCAAAGCATCATCCCTATCAAATCATCATCCTAGACAACAAAATCCCCCCAAGAGCTTCTCTCTCGTATCCCTCTCACGTTCTTGACCTTTGGATTATGATTGTGCATATATCCCCCTTCAACCGTTGTCCCCTCCCTCTCTTAATGAGGGTTTAGTCAAGCAGTGATATGTTGTGACCATTCCATATACCCTCATCCTCACACTCTCATCTACATTCATGCATGCATTTCATTTCCCACTCCTACCCTCGGTTGCACTATGTCATCTCATCCTAGATTCATTTTAATCTTGCATTGTTAGGATTCATTCTTAGGTGCATTTATATCATGTTAGATTCATTTTAATCTTGCATTGTTAGGATTCATTCTTAGGTGCATTCATCTCATTTAGATTCATTTTAATCTTGCATTGTTAGGATTCATTCTTAGGTGCATTCATCTCATTTAGATTCATTTTAATCTTGCATTGTTAGGATTCATTCTTAGGTGCATTCATCTCATTTATATTCATTTTAATCTTGCATTGTTAGGATTCATTCTTAGGTGCATTCATCTTATTCTAATTCATGTTAATCTTGCATTATTAGGGTTCATTTTTAGGTGCATTTATCCCATTTACCATCTCATTTCGTATCATTTAGGTTCCTTTTCATCTTACATAGTTACAAGTTCATTTTAGGTCAATTTCTTAGCTTCCATTAAGTTGTCTTAGATTCATAGGTTCATTTAATTATCTTGCATTGTTAATTAGTTTATTATCTTGCATTGTTAACACATGCTACATATCCATAACCATATGCATTCCATCATCATACACATGCATCGAATAACAAAATTATTTACATCATATCCTACATCCACAAATTGTTAGCACATACATCTCATATAAACATCGCATAACGCATTTCATATAGACATCACATCCTACATCACACACATATCAGTCTCATAGCATATAGAAATCACATCACATCCTACATCATCCATGTTAGTACATCATAAGCATCCATACATTCATCCATAACACATCATATCCCACCCAGCTCATCATATATATACCAAAAATCATCACATCGAATAAAAGTACATGTCCCAACCCAAAAGCATGAAACAATAAATGTTTGTCTAAGTCCATAATAATACCAATAGTACAGATATGAATATACAATCAGGACTATGCCCTCCACCAATAAATGAATCATATATAATCAAAACTATAGCATATCACTATCTATCTACCTCTCCTGAGGGAGGCTGCATATCAAAATCCTCAGCTAATGGGTCTACCTCTGGTGGTACCTGTAGGATGGGTGGCCGGCTCACTGCACCCCATGTCCCTGTGTCCTGTATATCTATCATGTGCACCACTCGGGATATCACAATGACACCTATATGCATGTCCATCCCTACCCCTGACTCCAATCCCCCAGCCTCCACCATCTATACCAAACCACTGACTGAGTGCTGCTGACTCTATGTGTGGCCCGACCGATGGCTCCTCTGGCCTACCTTGTGGCTCCCACTGGTCACTAATCTATGACTCTCACTAGACCCCATCCTCCTACTACCACTTGACCCTATTAGTAATGATCAGCTTGGCTCCCTGTAATGTTGTACCCACTCAGGTGGCATAGATGCAAGATATAACCCCCGATAGAAGCCAATCTACTCCCCTAACCTCACTAGCTACCGCTATAGGTGAGATACCTCTCCTGACCACTCATGGGATCCCTATGTGGTGGTATCCCTCTCTCCTAGTAGCTGATCTCGCTCTGACCATAGCCCATCCCTCTCCACCTATAGACCATCTCTCTCTATGATCAAGGCATCCCTCTCCCTCCTCAGCTGCTCCCTCTCATCTACCATCATCAGCCCATCCTGTATGGATTGTGCTAAGCATGCAATTAGGCTATCCCTCTCTAACTGTAGCCCATCCCTCTTTGTTTACAGCCCATCCCTCTGCCCCAGTAGCCCATCCCTCTCTACTCTCAGAGTGTCTCACTCCAACTATGTGTCTCAGAGCATTTGCGTATTGATATCATGTGCGGCCTGTAGTGAGGCTAAGTGTGTTGTTGCATAATCTCCCCCACCCCTAGATGATCTGGATCCTGCTACTACTGGTGGTCCTACTCGGGGTGGTGATCCTGGTGCTAGACCTGCTGGTATCTATAGCCCATCCCCTCCCCCTCCATCCACATCCATCCCATCTCCATCTTCATCTCCATCTCCATCCCCATCTCCTCCTCTCCCTCCTCTATCCCTCCCCCCAATCCTCACCCTATCTCCCCCTCCTCTACCCCCTCCCCTTTGGCCTCTGTACACAGCTGGTGCCCCTCCCCCACCATCTGGTAGCCCTAATCTCCCTACTGCCCTAGGTGGCTGGAACAAAGTGTCATACGCTGGTGAAGTCCCTGGATCCACCACCTCTCCTACCCAATCCCAAACGAATGGATGCATGGCCCGATAGGTAGCTAGCAACCCTCCCCTATCCATCGGTGGCCCAAAGTTAGATATCCTCTCGCGGGTGGCCCACTAGTACCATCGCTCTACATCTGGCACATCCTACCTGAATCTGAACTACTGGGATATCCTGTCCAGCCTGTACTGCTCCATAATATAGTCCCATCACCCTGTAAGGTGTGTGGGTAGCGTTGTGTATGGGAGCTCCCATGCATCCTCTGCCCATGGCACCTGTCCAAGGTATGGACACCATGTGATCCCATCCCTGATCCTGTCTAGAATCTCTCACCAAAAGTCAGTGTCCCTCACCTCATGATATGTCACTAGGTCTCCCCAGTTGTATGTCACTGGCTCCTCTGCCTGTCTATCCACTTGGCCTAAAGGCTGCAACACTGTTATGTGCTCCCAAGCCCAAACCTATAGGAGGGAGACAAACCCAAAGCTCCTCCCAAGCATCCCCACTCCATGGTACACTATTTGATGCAGATCATGGTACATCTCTATGAGCATCAGGGTCCCCCATGCTGCTAGTACCCCTACATCCACAATCTGCACAACCATGGGAATCAATGCTAATGTCACACTCCTCCCACCTGTGTCTAGGGAGAGATACCCAACACCAATCCTAGTACATAGTAATGGACCTATCATCCTGCTGGTGCTGTTGTGGCATGCTCTGCTAATGCTAGTTGCCCATGTGACAAGATCAGCACTACTCTAGGCCCTAGTAGTGGGGCCACTGCCTACGTCTATGTGTATACACCAGCTACCACCGGTACCCCTCACACCAGTAATTGGAAGATGCGATATACATCCTCCAAGGTCACCATCATCTCCCCTATGGGTAGATGAAATGTCCCCATCTCTGATCGCCAGTGCTCACACAATGCTGTCACCAATGCCATGTACATCTATCTGTGCGACATCTGCGCCTGTGTGCTATAATTGTGTCACACTTCTATGAATCATTACATTCATGAACACTCAAGAATGAGGTCTTAAAAATTGATCCATAGCTCCCTAAGCATGAAGTGCAATGGTTTTTAAGAATGCTCTTAGCTAGAGCTATTTAGCCTATAACCTTGCTAGTAAACCATGCAATGGGAGATTCAATAAAGACAAGGGCAAGAATTCCAATATCCTCAAGAATCAAATGAAAATGCAATGCAATGCTATGCTAGAAATGGAAATGTAAGCTAAGCTATGAAAATAAAAGATGCAAGTATTACAAAGCCTCCTAGTTAAGCTAGATGAATTAATCTAAAGCATAAAGGAAACTAAGCTAAGTATGAAGCTAGGAATGCCATGACAATGCAAGAAATGAAACTATGATAACATGTAGATGCAAAAGTCAAGAAAGTGACCTAGAAAACCTACAACATAACATTAGCATAAAAAGTTGGGGCCTCTAGAATGAAGAAGAGAGCTCTCCTTTTAAAAGAAATGAGAAGGAATGGACCATGGAGATTAAGAGGCAAAATATTTAATCAATGGTGGAGCTTGAAGAGGGATCAATCCATGTGCACAAATATCCTCCAATGAGAAAATAAGAGTTGACTTTTGTGTCAATATGAGACAAAAAGTGCTTTTTCCCTTTTTATAAAATAAGAATAATGCTTTATTTGTGCAACTTAGGATAAGAGGAAAAGTGGGGGCTTTTTATTTATTAAAAGGGGAGGAAATATTCCTTTTAAATAAATAAAGACTTAGGATAAGATGGTTAGCCCATAGAAAATAATTGAATAAATGATAGAGCTAGGATTTGATCAAGAGCAAGCAATTGATGATTTAGCAAAAGGGGCTAATAGTCTAGATGACCATTTTTAGGTGTATACATTTGCCCCTCTTTGACTAATGTGTGATTGATTTGGGAACACATGTAGTCAAAGAATGAAGTTGAAATGTGAGATCGATTTGAGATCACAAAGCAACACAGATTAGCCAAGAAAGAAAGAGATAGCCAAGAAGGCAAGCAATAGCATTCTCACTCCAAAGAATGAAGTGCAGAAAAATAGCAAATCCTGCATGGTCAGCCTGGTAGCGACAGTACTGAACACTTAGGAAAGAGATAGCCAATAAGATATGATGTTTCTGCCCCCTCGGGATCAAAAGTGAAATCAGGTAGAGGGAAAGCATAAGTAAGAGAGACATGACCAAATCACTAGAAATCATAATGGAAGAAAGAGAATAGAATAACCATCAAGCAGTGAAGATATGCCCCACACATGGGACACGAGGCACGAACCTATCGGTCCCTCAACCCGTAAACACCACAGAGGAGGAATTTTAGCTTGGGATTTGAAATTGAATGAAAGACTGGAAGTTTGAAAGAGATGGGGATGAAGAGGTGAAGAATTCCCCAACAAAGATCGAAGGCTCAGGCCTCAAAAGGTTAGCCAAATGCATGGAAGAAGGAGAAAGATGAACATGGATTTCAGTTTTGATCCCAAAATGAAGAGAAAATGATGTGATAGGAAAGACAAGAAGTGAAAGACATGATTAGGAAGAAGTGAAAGGTGAGTGCAGTTGATTAACAAGTCCATGTAAGATGAAAATGAGATCTCTCTCCATATGCAAGATGCAAAACTAACTAACATGAACCTAAGAATGCAAGCTACATGAAAAGTGGTTTACTTGCAAGGTCACAATGCTAATAGACATCTAATATTCATCATTGAGCATTATTGGTAGCGTCGTAAGATCATACAATGCACACTAGCATAACTATGTGGATATGAATATGATCTTTATTAGATAGAAATGTGGAAATCTCACCTAGGCATCAGAGACATGTAGGTCAAGATGACTAGTGCAGTGAGATTACCTAAATTTTGATATGGCAAGATTATGCTTGTATCAAGACACATGAAAGTTAGGATAACTAGAAGCATGCACTCACAAAATAGTCAAGGATAATACCTTGTAGATCCCAATGTCAAGTGGAACAAGCATAAATGCTTAATGACAAGTAGGACCAACAAAATATATCCACAAGCAGATAAAGAAATAAAACATGTTCTCATACCCTCAATCTTCTAGCTATGCATCATTGAAAATGATCATAGGGGGAGAACACTCAATAAAGAAATCATCATAGACAGTACACAAAGAAAATAAAGCCAAGCAAGTCTTAGCGAGTCAAGTGCGTGTGTGTAGGTCATATTGTCAAACTTTGAGTATCGCATCTGCCAGTGAGAAATATTGCATCATCTAGACTGTGGGTAGGACATCTGATAAGTGTTAAGAAACACTCGATGCTAAGGTAGTGTTGAAAAACACAATTGGGGTGGTGTTGAAAAACACTATTTGTGAGGTGCCTAAGAAACCTAGACCCACAAAGAGACCCAAGATAAGCTAGAACAACGTATGCCCCCTAGACTAAGACAAGAGTCAATTCTAGGCTAGGAGAGGCAAAGCGAGAAGTGGAGTGAATGAGCGCCATGCAAGACTGATAGACATAGGTGCAGAGGGTCTCAAGCAGCGCCTGTTTCCAAGTTTTCACCACTTGATAGATTTTTTTTGGACTTTTTATAATTTTTTTGCATTTTTGCTACCAAGGCACTTGTTTCCAGGTTTTCACTAAGGCACTTTTTCTATTTTTTTTTTATTTTTTATTTTTATTTTTATTTTTTTTGTGAGACATCAAAGCGCCTATTGCTAGGTTTTCACTAGGATGCTCATTTTTTAGTACTTTTTATGCTTTTTAGGATTTTTTCAGCATCATATATGAATTTTTTTGGAATTTTTTTAGGATCATAAAGTATGTACAAAGAATGCCCCAGACAGAAACAGGCATCAAGAATCTGTTTCCTCTGATGTAGAGAACTGATAGGCCCCATGCCCAAATTCTGTAACTGTGATGATAGGAGGTCTCAACCAGTTCGGCCAATAATAACCAGCCCTAAGCAATGTCTGAGCTAGTGGAGGATCGTTAGAATGTGATCCACATATGCCATTGTGGATTTTAGCTAGCACTTTTTTTGACTCCTTTATTTCTAGACACTTAAGGAGAGTTCCATCTAAACCCTTCCTATACAAGTCACCAAAGACAAAGGCAAAGTGTAAGGGATGGCAGGAAGAAAGGCGTGGTAGATTTGCAGGAGGAATATGAGGTGGAAGATATGAAAAGATGGTAGGATTGTAAGATTTGTGAGCAGGATAGCGTAATTCATCCACTAGTAACTTGAAGTGAAATTTATGCTTTTTCATTTGTAAGATGGATGTCGAAGTAACCAAGGCATTAGCAACTTTTTTCTCAGCTCTAGGAATGGGCTGAAGTATAACAGATACGAGATCATACTTAAAGTAGTGTACCATTTTTTTGTAGAGAATCAACTTGTCATCTTTTATTTGATAATCATTATTTATGAGCAGATTTTTATTTTTACTTTTCTTAGGTTCAGATACTGCCACAATGTGGTTTTCACCATCCGACCATGGCTCTTTTCTTTTCACTTGATGATTGTGATACTTGATTGTTGATTCAATATTTTTTGTTGCTAGTTCGTTGGTGGAAGAAGTAATAGGTGTTGATGCAAGATGAAATGAAGTGATTGGTTCAACAACATTTATGTGAGAGGTGTCATCTCTGGTGACAAGAGAAGTTGAGCCTATAGGGTAAGCTCCAAAAGTAGCTAGATCTAGATTTGTCATAGAAGGACCAACATAGTCTACTAAGGCAATATGGGGAACAAATCCATCAAACCCTTCGTGAGACTCATTGACTACATCAGGATGGTTACCAAAGGTATGAACTACATCAACATCCATATCTGTCATGGAAGAATCTTCTAGAAGAGGCTTAAGATGCTGAGAAGTAGAGATACTCATGTCATTATGTGATAGATCAGCTCTTTGTAGCAGTCGTGCAATGTTGTGACGTTGTCTATCATAGTGCAATGATTCTTTAGGCACATAGGTTCTAGACATAGAGGCCTTAGCCATATCATCAGTAGATATATGTTCTTCTCCCTAAAGAAGTGAAGTAGAAGGAAGATCATCTCCCATGTAAGCCATAGTGTGTAGTGGTGACTCATCTGTATCTATGTCTAAATTACTAAGCATGGAGGTATTTCTAGAATCCTCTCTATAGATCCACTCTTGAATAGCTTGTTCTTCTCTTTCTGCTTCTAAAGGAATGGATGAAGGAACAAAAGTATCAAATATCACCATAGCAGAAGTGGAAGACTTCATGTTATCAGAAGGTTTCCCATATGACCTAGGAGAAACAGGTATAGAAGCAAAGGAATCTAGCGTATATTCACCCATACCAAGGCTCATCATCTTAAGTGATTTCTCAGTAGCAACTAGAGACATACTAGGATCAACAGTAGGTTCATTGTGAGGGACAAATTTTTCAGTAGTAGCAAGAGCATTAATAGCAATAGTATGGTCTCCAGGAATCATAACTTCAGTGCCATTGTATGGAAATTTGACGCATTGATGATAAGTGGAAGGAATAGCCTACATGTCATGAATCCAAGGATGACCCAAAAGAATGTTATATGTGAGTGGGATGTCCAATACTTGGAAGCTAATATCTTTTGTGATAGAACCCACTCAGACAGGCAACGTGACAAGACCTTTGGAAGATCTTTCCACTTCATCATAAGCTTTTATAGTAATCTTCTTAGAATCCATAGCAAATTCTAACAAACCCAATTATTGTATGACATTGAAAGAAACAATATTTAACCCTGCACCATTGTCTATCAGGACTCGGCGGACTCGGGTATTGTAGACTAGAGCTTCAATGTGTAAAGCTAGATTATGCGGGTGAGCAATAGATATGTCATCTTCTATAGAAAAGGAGAGAGGTAGCAGAGATGAAATGTGGTTGACCATAGCCTGAAATTGATTTGGATCAATGTCATTGGGAACACGTGTTGTATGTAGAGCCTCATCAAGAATCTCTCTATGTGAAGGGGATAACCGAAGAAAATCAAGGATAGATATCTGTGCTGGTGTCTTTTGCAAATGTTGGACAAGATCATAGCTAGGGGTGGCTGAAGGAGCCGGTTGTTTGGAAGGAAAAGCTTGCTTGGGATCTTGCGCAGTTTTAAGGACAATCTTGGCTTGCCCCCTAGTAATAACATTCAGTGTCTCACTTCGGGAAGATGAACTATCATGTGTTTGCAAGACCAACTTTGGCTTACCATGATTGGCTTTATTATCATCTTGAGACCTCATCATTAGAATACTCTCAATGGGCTCTACCATGTTGATCACATGCATATTAGAAGGATACGTGTAATTGATCTTAGCATCATGATTCTTCTTATGTGCTTGAGAGGTTTCCCCCTTATCATGCTTAGGTAGAGGATCTTTGAAAGCTGTGTGATCAGAATTTTTAGTTAAGCCATCAGTGGAGATTGTGCCATTCTTAATAAGATCCTGAATATCATCCTTAAGCTTAAAAAAATTGTCTTTCAGATGTCCCTTGTTTCTGTGATAATGACAATAAGAATCCTATCGGCACCAATCAGGCTTATTTAGTGGATCCCAGTTACCAGGTTTATTAGGAAGTGTAAGATATCCATTATCAATCAAAGTCTTAAGGATCACATCATAAGGTTCTACCAACTTGGTATAGACTCCCTTTCAAAATGACTTCTTAGGCTTATCTGCATATTGAGGTTTAGGAGCACTATGAGCATTAGCAACTTCTTGTTGTTTTTCTGCATAGATAGCATTAGAGAGATTGTAAGCAAGCTCTTTAGCTTTAGGGGCATCTACAACCCCATCATTGACAACATACTTGTTTTTATTCCAAGGTTTGTTCTTCTCTTTTCCATTGCCTTTAGCATCTTTATTAATAACAATATCCCCTTTTCTTATAGCTACATCCTCAATCCAATATGCACTTTCAACCATGTCATTGAAAGAGGAGAACAGTTGTTTCCTTAGATCATAATACAACTCAGGCACAAGAGTGTTGACAAAAATATGGATCTTTTCCCTTTCAGGTAGCTGACAAGGATATCGAGAATACAATGACCTCCAACATTGCAAATAAGTAGCAAATAATTCTCCTTGGTTTTGTCTCAAATCACCAAGATCTATCATGGTGATACGTTTTTGGATATTGTATGAATAGTGTTGTGTGAAGCACATAGCCAACTCATCAAAAGTCTTCAAAGGAGGTGTCAACTTTGCAAACCATTCTAAAGCTTGTCCTCTTAAGCTTCGAGGGAATAATCATAGAAGAAATGTGTCTTCGTGAAGGAAGTCCATGCTAAGAGCATAAAAGTGATGCACATGGTCATGGGGATCACCATTTCCATCATACTTGTTGTATTTGGGAACCTCAATATCCCTAGGAAACAGGACCATGTATAGACTTTTATCAAAAGGAAGAGCAAAAATTGATTCTACAAAAGAGACCTTTGGAGGCTCTCTTTCTATTGCCATTTGGGTAAGGCGTTGATTTGTCCGACGCAGTTCTTCTTGAAGGACTTCCAATTCAGTCGGTACTCTTTGTTGGACAATTTGTCTAACATCATAGCTGAGAGGAAGCTTGTATCCTCTAGAAGTCATATATTAAAAATATTGATCGCCATTACACTCTAAAAGCTTATGCATCATTCGTTGGGAGACCACATCTTGTTCAAATCTCATAAGATCCTCACTAGAAATCTCATCATCAGCCTCTACCTCATGTTGAGAGGGAGGAGGTCTAGGAGGTGACGAATGCATACCAAAAGTAGGTCTTGGAGGAGATCTTGGTGGTGTATTATTGCCATTGTTGCCATTAAAAAGAGGTCTATGCTCATAGTTACTAGTCTCAGATTGCTCATGAAATGTCCCTCTATAAGCCATGCGCCTAGCAGCATCCATCCTTTGTTGATTGTGTTCTTTGTCTAAGCGTGCTTGGTTATCCTTATGCTCAAAGTGTTCTTGCAAGCGTTGGAATTTTTCTTGTTCAGTCAAAGTGAGTGAGACACTGTCTGTGTTTTTGGGGGTCTTGAATGCGGAAAAGAGGAAACCTCCTTTGTACCATGAGGTAGCCTTAGAATTCTCAGATTGGTCAGAACTAGAATTGTTGTTGCTAATGGGTGCTTGTGAGCATCTATTTGGAGAAGGTAACTGTGTATAATTGAATGGAGGATGACTCTCCTACTCAAATTGAGACCGAGTTGTAACCGGCATGAAAAGAGATGTTGGTTGACTAATAGAATGAGACAAAGTTTCTTAGATTTGAGATAAGAAAAGCTAATAAAGATCACTAGTCAAAGTAGAACAATAGAGAGATGGCTTGTCAAAAGTGTTCAAGCACTTACAGCAATCAATTGACTAAAGCTGAGCGGTGAGCAAGAAGCTCAATAAGCAAGCAGCTAGAGAGGTAACCGTGATGTGACAAGTGATCAAGAGTAGCATTTGTTAAGCTCAAATCCAATAGTTTTAGCTCATTTGTTTCAGTCTAGAACAAGTCTGAGCATGTAGATAACAGACTAGCTTCAGGTAAGAACAGAAAAAGACACTCTATGATAGGTTAAAATGCAAGTTTAGCAGCTCCGGATTGCAACAGCATCAAGACAGCAAAAAGGTTCTGGGTGACACTTTCCAGGCAAACAAGGTGACAGTTTATAGTGAGGTAACACTTCTCCCTAAGCCAAGTGACAGTTTCCAATAAGGTTGGGTGACACTTTCTAGGCAAGCGGGGTGATAATTATGCAGGGATGAACTGTCACGCAATATTTCTCAGAATAGGGTGTGACACTGTTCCAGGGTCATACGACTCTTTGACTAGTGAACATAAAAAATCTCAGTTTTAAAGTGTTTTGATCGATTTCAAAGATTGGATAGTGCAATTTCTCAGTTTGACAGACAGTAACAGCAAGTAAAAGACAAGTTTGCAAATAGTAGGTGATCAAACATGTCATAGAACACTTGAAACAAGGGCAAAAGCAACCTTGCCAAGACAAGCACTTGTGATATCAAAATAGAAAATCTTATGAATGCTACCATTTGTTTGAATGTTAAGAATGTTTACACTAGTATAGCACAATCAAAGACAATTCAAGCAATTACTACCTAGAAGGACAAGGGTCATTACTTAGCAACATGGCCCACAACTTGATTGTCCCTTGCCTCACACCAAGTGGTTGCCCACAAGAGATATTGGCATTGTCATGGAAGTGTCAAAAACACAACCAAAGGAACACATATGGTGAGTGTCTTGGGGTGATCCAGGTAAGTCCACTTGGATCAATCCTTGCACCAAGAAGCTAAGCAGCTACAATAAGGTGGCTTCTAACTAATGGTTCGTAGTAAGGGCTTCTGTTCATAACACCCTTCTTGCTCCTCATAAAGGACTAGGACCTCACGGCCTCAAGAGTACCTTAAGCATTCTTGCTCAATGTTTTTCCCATGGTCGCAATCCCATGAGCTACTCACATCAAGTGAAGACAAGTGTTATGTCTACCAAGGTTTTGTGTCCTCGATAGCCTTGAGATTATAGTGGGTTGGAATAGCTCGGTATTAGCTTGTCCCCACTTGGGTCATTCCTCTTGATTGCTCAAGAGAAGGCCCTCTAAAGGATCCTAAATCTAAACAAAGAGTAGATCAATTTTTGAGGTTCAAGGTTTTTGGTTCACCACAAGGGTGAAGAGCATACTCCCCTATCTCAAAAATTTCTCCCAAACACACCAAGCAAAGATTTAATTACCCCCTTGCTTTCAAAATCCCAAGATGGGTCAAGATTTTTGTTTCACCACAAGGGTGAAGAGCATACTCTCCTACCACCTCAAAATTCCTACAACAAGGTATTAAGTGCCTAAGAAATGAAACAACTAGTATATGTCACACTTAATAAAGAAAGCAATTAAACCAGCACTTGATTTGGTTTTTATGCTTAGGGCAGCCCTACAAAAACCATTAGTAGCCCTTTTTGACATGCATTCTTTTGGAAAAATATTCAAGAAAGCACACCTACAACCACAACTTGTTAGACCCACAAGGGTTAGGAAAATCCAAAATCTAACAATGGTTAGCACATGAAAAATTAGATAATCTGCAAGTAAAATAGCTAATCAAATGGTAAAATTTGAGACTGAAACTAGCATGGTTGGATTAGGCTCGGAAAGACCCTTCCAATGATATATCACACTTCAATTTTTTATACCATTTGCAAGATAACTAAAATAGCTCAAAAATAGCTCACTATCAGGTATAGGTGACAACACAGTCACTAGAAATGTCGTGCGACACTTTTTCATATACAAGTGTGACACTTTATCTCTGGCCGACAATTCGCACTATATGCAGGTGATAGAACTCCTCAAATAGTGTGACACTTTTTGTCAAAGGGGGTGACACTTTTATTTGGTAAAGTGTCGCACCACTATACAAAGAACTATCACACGACACTGGCAAAATGTCACGCGACACTCTGAGACAGAAAAACTAGAGACCGAAAATAAAGCCAAAAATTGACAAATTTTTTTACAAAAATGCAAAAAATAAAAGACAAAGTTAAGCTACTCTGCTTCACGGTGGGCGCCAAAAATATGTGCTATAATTGTGTCACACTTCTATGAATCATTACATTCAAGAACACTCAAGAATGAGGTCTTAAAAATTGATCCATAGCTCCCTAGGCATGAAGTGCAAGGGTTTTTAAGAATGCTCTCAACTAGAGCTATTTAGCCTATAACCTTGCTAGTAAACCATGCAATGGGAGATTCAATGAAGACAAGGGCAAGAATGTCAATATCCTTAAGAATCAAATGAAAATGCAATGCAATACTATGCTAGAAATGGAAATGTAAGCTAAGCTATGAAAATAAAAGATGCAAGTATTACAAAGCCTCCTAGTTAAGCTATGAATTAATCTAAAGCATAAAGGAAACTAAGCTAAGTATGAAGCTAGGAATGCCATGACAATGCAAGAAATGAAACTATGATAACATGTAGATGCAAAAGCCAAGAATGCTCCAAATCTCCAAAAGCTCCAAAGTGACCTAGAAAACCTGCAGCATAATATTAGCATAAAAAGTTGGGGCCTCTAGAATTAAGAAGAGAGCTCTCCTTTTAAAGGAAATGAGAAGGAATGGACCATGGAGATTAAGAGGCAAAAGATTTAATCAACAGTGGAGCTTGAAGAGGGATCAATCCATGTGTACAAATATCCTCCAATGAGAAAATAAGAGTTGACTTTTGTGTCCATATGAGACAAAAAGTGCTTTTTCCCTTTTTATAAAATAAGAATAATGCTTTATTTGTGCAACTTAGGATAAGAGGAAAAGTGGGGGCTTTTTATTTATTAAAAGGGGAGGAAATATTCCTTTTAAATAAATAAAGACTTAGGATAAGATGGTTAGCCCATAGAAAATAATCAAATAAATGATAGAGCTAGGATTTGATCAAGAGCAAGCAATTGATGATTTAGCAAATGGGGCTAATAGTCTAGATGACCATTTTTAGGTGTATACAACACCAGATATCCCAAGCCCAATGTATCCACCTGAGCCTAGTTTGTCGTCATTAACTACTTTGAGATAATCAGCACTGCTGCCCATCTCTCTTAACTTGTCAGTCAATCCACCAACCACTACATCCAAGCGAAGTCAGCATGTCAGTCTTTGCTCTAGCAGTAAGCCTAAAATAGTTTATTTTCCCCGCATTCCTGCAGAGATTTTTCTCCCCGCATTCCCACAAAGTTTTTAGTCCCCACATTCTCGCAGGGCCAACCCTCCCCTCATTCCTACCAAACCCCTAGCGATGCAGGAATGCATTCTCGCACTGCTAAGCCTTTTTCCTCATCCCTCACGAGAATGCCATTTTTGGCCTCCCACTGCCAGGCTCACGAGAATGCATTCTTGCCAGAAATTCTTGCGATACCGCAATCCTGCAACCCCTCCCGTGAATTTCATGATCCTGTGAAAAATGCATGACCCCTCCCAAAATTTGGCCCCTATCCAACTTTTGCAAAAATGCATTCCTGCTAGGGCAGGAGCGTTCCTGCCAGGCACGCACTCTGTGGGAATGCACTTTTCTAACCTAACACATGCAATAAATGTGCAACAAACACAACCAAAAGTTTGGTTTTTTGATCCTACCTATCGATCGGGCCCTCCACTCCGCGCCACACATCTCACGATGTCCATCCAATGTGTCGATCACCCTCGCTATGCCATCTTGTCCTCGCATATCAGAGCTGTGCAATCATGATTTTTAAGCTCTCGGTGTGCAAATGAATTGATTTTGACCCCTCCAGCCCTTATATAGGCCTCCCCAAACCCCTGTTTTCACTCCTGGATGCCCTAATTCCTCTTGTTCCTTCCCATCCTTCTCATCTTCATCCCTCATGGCCTTTTTCACCCTTCTTTCCTTCATTCATGCACCTCCTTAGCCTACATCACTCTCCCTTTCTTTCACCCCTTTTTCCTTTCGAGCCACCGCCCAGGCCCCTTTTTCTTTCCTTGTCATCCTCTCGAGGGGGCATCATCCAGCCACATCTTGAACCATAACTGGGGCAACTCTATTACCTAGTTCATTCTTCGTGTCGTCTCTTTTGTTAAAAACATCTTTGAAATAGTGTTATTTTAACACTACATCGAAGAGGGGCAAAATGTAGGCACCTAAATTTTCTTACATAATTTAGTAATCATATTTAGTCTTTTCCTAGGACATCTTGTTAATTAAATATTATTTATTCAATTAATTTATGTCATCCCCTAGTTAATTAATTTAATTAATTAACTATAGCCCAATTAATTATCAAAATGACAAACCTATAGTCTGATAATTAATTAAATCCCTATTCCTCTATTAATTTAAATGGATACTTTTATCTAAATAAATTAATTCATAAAATCTCCTTTTCCTCCCACTTGGAATTAAATAAAATATTTAATTCTAATTCCCCCCTATTAGCGAATAATCCATGCTTAGCTAATAATCCTCCACTCATTCTCTCTCCTCCCATCACATCTCCCTAATCCTCCACTTACCAAGCCTAATCACCTCCTAAGTATGTGCACAATCATAATCCAAGATTAAAGAATGCTAATCCACCCCAAAGTCAACCCCTTATGACATCACCTCCACATCCTCCAATGAGCAATCAAAAGCATCTTACACCTCTTACACACTTGTCCCCTCTCACACCTTCCAAAGAAGCCTCTCTTTCCATCCTCCCTCATTGTGACACTTGTCACAATGCTATGCATTTGAGAAAGCACAATCCATGTGCTCTCCCTTGGATGCATCTCCATCGTTGCTCATATCCCTTTTGCCACTTAATCTCCACCATTCGTTTCATCCATCTTTCTATAAAAGAGAAGCTATTCTCCTTCATTTTCATCCACCATTGAAGCAAAGTTATCATGCCATTTTCTCTATTGAAGCTTGGGCATAGCATTTGAGCACACATCCAAATCTTTGGTCAAATCTTCTACATCTTGGAGGTTTGCTTAAGGGTTTTTTATTGCTTTTGAGTTTTTTTGCTTCCATTTTGTAAGTCTTATCATAGGTGTTTATTTCATTTATTTTGTTGAATGTTTAGTTTACTTTGCATTCTTTAACACTACATTTTAGGTATTACAAATATGATTATATATTACTTTTTCTTCTAATTTGATTTTGACATTAGACTAGATTAGTTTTGATTAGTGACTCTTTGATTTTAATTTTAAATTTTTATTATGACTTTTCACCCCTAGATATCTTCATTTAAGATTGTAAATCACTTCACTAACTGTCTAATCTACAACTGACTTACCAAGTTCAATTTTGTGTGTAGGTTGCTAATAAAGATGCTAAAAGGAGAGGATCTTCTTTGTATGTAAGTTATCTCAAAATCTCATTCTTTTCAATAGTATTTTTCTCTACATTTCTAGTTGTCTGACTTAATAGCTCACTTTAAAACTTCAAATGGATAAACAATAGCGGATTACTCTTATTTTTTCAAAGAAAAGTTGAAGCATTTTTTTAAAATCAATTTTATGAACTATTTCTAGAAAATAGTTATGTACATGTGTTAGGTTTAAGTTCTTTATAAATGTGATTTCATGGAAACTATAATGACAAATAATGGAAAATAGATTAGGAGAAACTGCATCAAAATTTTCAAGTACATGTAATCACAGATGTTAAAACCAAAATTCACAACCTTTCTTAGTGTTCTCCCTCTCTGTGTGTAGATGGAGCAAAGGGTATGGATGACTGACAAAGCTTGAAGAATGCAATAAATAAATTATTAAAAGGGGCTAAGAAAGTCACAAGAAAATTCAATGATAGATCTAAGTCAATTTTTATAACAATGGTTAGTGTAGACACCTAAAAATTATTTAGAAAATAAAAGTATTTTTATTTTCTAAAAATCCCTGATGATATCATCATTTATTAATTAATTATTTATTTAATTAATTGATTTATTATTATGCCATTAAATCCTCCTATTTTAATTACAAACATTTAATTAAAGAATCCCTCCCCAAACAATTCAAATCAAATTTGAGTTATTTTCCCCCATTTATTAAATCAATATTTGATAAATGGTGTCACATTCCCTAAATAAATGAAATATTTATTTAAAGCCTCAAAACCCTAGAATCTTCTAGACATTCCTAAATCCTTCCAATCTTTCCTAAACTTCCCTGAATGTTCCCTACACCTATTTAGGAGATGTTTCCTACATTTCTTAGCCTAATCCAAGTCCCCTTGACTTTTGGTCAAACCCTTCCATTCATGAGCCTTACAAATTCATTAATAGCTCCTTACACACTCTTTAAGGCTTCTTATAGCCTCATAAAGAGACCCGTGTCTCTTATTCCACTCTTGTTCCACTTGCACACTTCCCTAGTGTTGCTCACACATGTGAGCAACCTTAACCAAGGTTAAACCTTATCATACCCCAAACCATACCCCAAACCTTACCCCTGATGCTAACTCCACTTCCTAACCTAAGCCCTTCCTCAAATCCTACAAATACCCTCACTTCCTAAGAGAAAAACACTAATTCACATCTTTTACATTGAGTAGTGTTATAATGCTAGATTAACTCATTTTTCATGCTTTCTAACACATCTTAGAATAAGCTTAATGGATTGAACTTAGTTTTATTCAAGATTTTATAATCATTTATGCATCATATCACATCTCTTTTGGTCTAAAATCAACTCTAGAACAAGCATTCATAGCTTAATGAGGTTTTCATCCTCATTAGGATCCTTAAGACCTTAGTGGCAAAACAAGTGTTCTATACCCAGTTTTGTGCCACTATGGGGTTCTTATGGTACCTAATCCATCCTATTACTTTCTAATCATCATTATGGAATTCATCCAAGTGATTCAAAAGCACACCCACATCCCTAAAGCGAGAGCAAATCAAACAGTGATAGGGTGCTCTCGTTTTATCTCTATTTGAATGACTTAAAAAATAGATTTCTCTATATGTTAGGAATATTCTCTTAGACTAATTTTTTAATATCTATTATTTTTCTGAACACATTATCTTTACTCATATCACATTTTGCCACGCCCGGTGGGACTCCACAAGCCTCAAAACTGACTTTTTAAGGTTTTTTTGGCCAAAAAACTGATTTTTAATGCCTCCCAGATGGATTGTTTTATAGTAGAAAACAAATTTTAATCATTTTTGAGAAATTTTTAGATGGGTAGTGCTCATATGTAGTATGGGATCATGTAATTATCATTTGGGGCAATTTTCATGCATTTTTAAGCTATTTTTTGCATTTTTTGGACCAAAACTCATATGGGAACCATAAATTGTCATATGGGCATGCATTGAGTGTCGTAAAACATTTTGATATAAATATTTACCTGCCCCAAAACTATTATGGGAGGCAGGGAGCTCATTTGAGGTCCTAAACTTGTTTTTTTCTCATATTTTGGGCCTGTTTGGGCATCCTAAGTAACCCTAGGCTTCAAGTTTGTAATTTCTAACCCCATACTATTTTAGGTACTTCATGGAGGCTAATTTTTCATCAAATAATTAAGGCCTTAAGGCTAATAAACTTTTGTGAAGTTTTAGGAACTCAAACAACCCTTTTACTTGGCTTAAAATGAACTTTTTGAGTGCCCTTAAGGGACTAATCTGCAAATCTTTCCTAAATGTTTTCTCAACTTTCCTTATCAACTCAAGTAAATCCTAATTGGTCTTAAATAATTCAAACTCACTTCTAATGTCTTTATTTTGGTTAAAAAGAACATCTTTCAAAAAAATCTAGGGTTTTAGAGTGCATTCATGCAGGTTAGGACCACTTCAAGTTTTGGGTGCTTAAAAAGAACTTTAGATTTGATTTTCAAATCTAATGGGTTATAGATAAATCCTAAATCATTAGAAATGGTCCTAAATCAAACTCAATGCATCAATAAAAGCTAAAATGAACTTCATTTGCAATATCTCAAAGTTCTTTTAAAGTCTCATGCAAACTAGGAAGAAAATCAACCAAATCTTTGCTAATCTATCCTAATTGGTTCCTAAACAATACTAAAGGTTCCTAAACTTTCCTAATTCAGTCCTAAGGCTTTTTTATTGATATGAAAAAGTTTCTTGTTGCAAAATATTGAATGTTTCCTAATTTTTCATGCATCAAATCAATCTAGGAACCTCATTTTGGGCTTAAAAATGCAATTTAGTGCACAAAATCTTGAATTTTTCTAAAGGAAAGAAATCAAAATCCAATCAAAATTCATTTTTTTTCAATTATAAAGCCAAAACAATCTTAAATTCCCTATTTGGAATCAAATAATTTTCATTTCATCTCAAAATCAAATCAAGTTCCTAAAGGCAAAGACATAAATCTTGAATGCAAAAGTTAAAATACTTGCAAAAGAATCTCTTTTCAAAATATTTCTTGTATTCAAGGAAAAATAAGTAATCAAAACTTAAACACATGTGTTCAAAAGAATTCATTTCAAATACTTAAATCAATTTTGGAAAGAACTTGTTCTTGTTGTACTTTTAGGAGTTTCAAAATTCTGCAAAATCCTTAATCTAAGTGATATAAAACACTTGAACTCAGACAAGCTCGCTTGTTTTAATTCTAGAGAGGCATGTCTAGATAGAAAAGAACTTCCTCTTTGGAGAACGACCTCAAACTGGTACCTTCCCTGACTGGTATAGAAATAAAGTGTTGAGTGAACTCACACTTCATCCCCTCAAGCTTGGGTGATGCGTGTTGATGGTAGCCCAAGGTAGGTGAATATCCATATGATTTTAGCATGGTTAACTAGGATTCTAAGTGAGTCACATGCATACAAACCAATTGGGAGGACTCCACGAAACAACTAAAAGCTTGTTAAAATAGAAGCTACCTGATCTACCCCCGAAAGTATCACAATCCTTGTGTAAGGACCAATCCCTATGGTTTCCCAGATCACCTTAAGACACTCACCATATGTATCCCTCTTTTGGGGTATCAAGCTATGGGCAAGGATTTTGATACTCATCCTCCCTTAGGTAGTTCTATTTGGTATGTTTTCTAGGTTCACACTCAGTGCAAATATTTGTCAAAATATACACTCTCTTCATGAAGAATATCATTTTCAGTGGTCAATCATTGCTTGTATCCCACAAAGTTTCTTTGTCCTTTTTCAGGATTGTTTTCAAAGTGTCTTTGACAAGTTTTTCCTTTGCTATTGGAGACATCAAACTGATCCAACAATTGATCACAAGCTTTCAAACAAAATCTTACAGAAGAGATCCTTCAAAATCAGACATTTAAAGCCTTGTTTCAAAAAAAATTGCCAGAATCTCTCCAAGCTATGTCAGATTTGACACAACACAAAAAAGAAAAGCTTCCTAAACCCTGAGTCTATCAAGAGAAGAAACTTACAGAAAGAAATCTGAATGATCACCAACAGTCCCTTAAAGCAATCCAAGAAGAAAAGAATAATCAAGAGAGACTAGAAAACATTGAATATAACATAAGAGTGAAGAAGTTTGCATACTGATTCCAGGTTAATCATCACTACGTCAATCTAGAGAGATAGGACTAGATGGTAGCTTACAATCCCCAGATCCAACAAACTAGTAATATATGGGATGATCCCAATATTCCCCCCTTTTCTTTTTTAATGGAAATATTCATGAATCATCTGGGGAACACACAAATAGTTGATGCACTCATTTCTCAGAATCAACAAAACATGTTGGCCAACTTCACACAAGAAGGTACTCCCATTCCACCATATCTCCAACCTTGCATTCCCGTAAACACCATCCGAATCCCAGCAGAGACATACACTCCCATCATCCAACAAATCCCTGATGGACACTTTTTCACATATCACAAGTAGCTTCACCCATCCCTCTTCTTTCACAAAGTAGTTCCAGGAGCCGTGCAACACAAGCAACACAATCAACTCCATTTCCTATCATGGGCACACCATCATCCTCCATAGAATCTCAAGCCATCATTAATACCCAAATTTTTTCACAAAACCAACCGCCACCTCCCACACAAGAAATTCCTCCACATCCCATAGGCCAAGAAACATCATCATTTCCAAGGGCAACACAATAATTTCCCTCTTACTCCTAGCAAGCCTCTACCTCAATACCATCATTCCCAGGGGCAACACAATCATCCTTCCCATTTACTCCACAAGCTTCTACACCCATGCCATCATTTCTGGGGGAAATACAATCATTTTCCTCCTTCTCCCGATAGGCTTCCACATCAGCACCACCCTTCTCATGGGGAATGCAAGCATCTTCGTCCACACCCAAACAAACATTTACCCAAGCACAAGCACCACAATCTACCTTCACAATTGGGATTCCCTTCATGGGATCTCAGAATTCACCATCTGCATCCCAAATTCCCATCATAGCTACCTTTCCAACATCATTCGCATCACAATTCCCACTATGCACTAGTTCTCGTTGGGGCCTTACTCATGAAGAAATGCAAGATTTTGGAATACCAACCCACTCTTCTACATCCATGCATATAAACCAACAAGCCACAATCCCTCAAGCAGTGCAACAACAACAATCACAGCCTCCACCAACTTCATCCTTTCCTTCATATACCAACTTTTTATTCACACCACCTACCACTTTTCATATAGCTCCACCTCCCAAAAATAGAGTTCTTCCCATCTTGCAAGCTACCTGGCACAACTACCCCCTACTTCAAGCTTCCCAACATTCATTCCACCCTTAAGTAATGCAGGGATGCATCCATCCTACATCAACCAAGTGCATTGAGGCCAAGCCTACCAACAAGCTGCACCATTCCACTAGCCTCCTCTGCAACAATAGTACTTCCCAGCACAACAACAACAACATCCCATCATCCCCCAACAACAACAAGTAGCTCCATATCCTACACAATAATACGCCCCCACACCTCAGCAACAATATCCTACCTAGAAATCCTCACCCCAACATCCATTCTAGTCCACCTATCTTGTTGGGAAATCTCCATATCCCACTCCACAATATCAACCTCAAAATCACCCTTATTCACCAGCACCATTAGACCCTTTCCAAATGGGAGTACATGCTCCAATGCCAATCAATGCCGAGTGGGAAGAAATGAAGAATTATCTTAAGGAGCTCAAAGATGACACAGAGAACAAGACCTTCAAGTTTGAAGAGGTGTGTCCCTATCTGTTTGATCGATCAATCACAACTATTCCTTTTCCTAAGCACTTTGAGACACCCAAATTTGATAAATATCAAGGGAAAGGAGACCCTGTAAACCACATAAAAGAGTTCTATATGGCATGCAAAGAAGTGGCTTACAATGATAATTACCTTTTGTGCCTATTCCCCAAAAGCTTGGAAGGAACTGCTATTGAGTGGTTTTACAAAATACCATGTGGGACCATCACAACTTTTATCAAGCTCTCTGAGAAGTTTGTTGCCCAATATGCCCATAATGTTGACAATGAGTTATCTTTACTAGACCTATGTAGCTCAAAACATAAAGGATGAGAAATACTAGCTGACTATTTGCAACAATGGAAAAACCTCACAACCAATTTATCATACTAACCGCCTGAAAAGTATCTAACCTAGATCTTCATTGATAACCTACATCCCAAACTATCCCACTTCATGAGGATGAACTGCATCCAAACTTATCAAGATATCAAAAGAAAGGGGATAGATATCGAAAGAGGCCTCCTAGATGAAGGCACAATCCAGCATTACAAAGATAATTCCCACAATAAACCCAACAATGACAAACCCCATTACTTGAATCATAACAAAAATGCTATTACTAATGGAGCTACTAACACCAAGCATGCCCAAATCATCATGGCTAGTCCTACACCAACTCCTGCATACCAACATCAACAAACACCCATCTATTAGCAACCTCTACAACAATACCAATAACAACCACCTCAGATCCCCCAACAACCCATGCAAAACTATCAGCATCAAGCCCATCAAGGAAATCCGACCAATCAAGCTAATGCCATCTCCACTACTCCCAATCAGAACAGACCTAGAGCCTAGAATAACTAGAAGAGAATCTACACACCTCTTGGTGAACCTTTGGATGTAATATTTCATCATATGGCCAAGGCCAATCTGATCACATACCCAGCAACTCAATAATTTGATGATGCCACTCCCAAGCCTAATGGGTATAAAGATCGCAAGTACTGTGATTATCATCGTGTCAAAGGATACACTACATTGAGGTGCATGAAGCTAAAACACTACATCCAAGATCTCATTGACAGAAAGGATATCCAAGTGGACACACCAGCCCAAGCCTCACCTAATGCCAATTTGCAAATATATCAAAACGTGTTCCCACAACACAACGCTGGGAAGAACCAAGAAAATGCTAATCCCCCACCTTAGAACCAAGGCCAAGGGAAAAAAGGATATCATACTAACCACAAAGACTAAACTACTACTTTTCGAAGTTACAAAAGGTGAATGCATTATCCACTACATAGGCAGAGTATGTTGCTACTACAGAGGCATCCAAGGAGATGATATGGCATCAATTCTTCATGGAAGAATTGGGACATCCAAAGATAGATATTGTATACAGATAGCTAGAGTGTCATTCATCTTGCAAAGAATTCTACTTTGCACTCAAAGACAAAACACATATAGTTATGGTACCATTTCATTCGGTCAGTTTTGGATAATGGGTAGTTAAAGCTGGAAAAGATACATACAAATGATAATCCAGCAGATATGTTTACAAAGGTAGTAACAAGGGAGAAGTTAAACTCTTGTTCAGTCATGATTGGTCTACTAGATTGAATAGAATAAAGGAACAGCAGAGTCCAAGGTGGTTGGATCCAGTGGGAGCTTCACAGGGTAGCAGTTTAGCTACATGATCAGTCTCCAAGTGGGAGATTGTTGCCTTGTGTGGAGTCTGATCAATCCCCAAGTGGGAGATTGTTATATTATGGTGATTGATCAGGGAAGTTTTGTACACTTTTGGGGGGATGTTTTTTGGCTATTTTTGGGCCGACGTGTTGTAACCAATTCTAACCTTAAAGCAGCAAAATAAGCTTTTATAAAATAGCTTAGGGTTAGGGATTTCATTATGAAGTATGTTTTAGTAGCTTCTTGCGGTGGTATTAAGATGTAAAGCATTATGGATTATAATCAGGTTATAATCACTAGATAATAATAATATTGGACTCATTTTTGGTGGATGTAGCCTAAGGATTGGGTGAACCACGTTAAATATTTGTGTCTTTTGTTCTCTTTCTATGTGGTTTATTATTTTATTATATTGGTTATATTTACATGTAACTATTATTTATGTCTTGGTTTTTATTAAGTAAAATGGGTTTTACAGGGTTCCTAAAACCCACAAAAAAATAAAAAGTAGCGATTAAAAGTTCAGAATGTAGCTAATGCAAAGCAACCATGAAACAGGCCACAGGTAGGCTGAGACTCAAGCTTCCACAATTAAAGAAAAAAAAAATAGAGCAAAAAAGAAACGAACAAAATAAAAAAGCACCAAGGATGAGGATCGAGTGAGGTTCTTGAGAACTGCAGTAGCATTACTTTCGAGAATCTCCATCTTCTCTACTGCATCTTTAATCTTCATTATGTCGTGGGAGCCATCCTCAGCCAAGTTTTACTTTGTTCTGGCTCTGATTCTCTTACCCTGTCCTTCTCTGGGTTTCTCCTTATTTTCCTCAGTGCTCCTCTGGTCCTCCTTGTTGTCCATCTTCTCTTCCATTTTTTCAATTAGCATCTTGATGTGCTCATTGGAGGCTTTGAGAATATTGAAGTTTTTCTCAGCAATGCCTTTAAGGGTTTCCTCAAGGCTTTTCATCATTCTTTCCAAGTGATCGATCCTAGAATCCAGGCTGCATTTTTGCTCAATGGCTTTGTGATCCTTATAGGCCATGCTCTGGATTTTATCCTTGAGTTCATCAAGTTCATATAAGAGCCATTTGAAGGACCTGAACTGGTCAAGCATACTATTCTTAGCATTGTTTAGTAAGTTCAACTCCATTTCCCTGTCCTTATCGCTTAGGATGACCAATACGAGGTCAATAAGATCCTCCTTTTGAGTTTTGCCATTGATGTCCTCAAGGATTTTGGGGTTAACTGCTTCCCTGATGTTCCCCATCCACATTGTGTTCATATTGAAGTTCCTCCACACTTTTTTCCCTTTTCCAGAGTCTTGACTGTGATACTCCCCAAACTAGTTTTTTTCTTTTGAGTTCTCTTGAAAATTGAGGGAATGGGTTGAAGGATTATCCTAGTAATTGATGGGCTGCTCTGTGTTAGGGTCCTAAGCATTATCTTTGGCTCCTGAAGGAGGAGGGGGAGAGTTTTCTTCGCTGATGGTGTGATCAACCGACAGATGGCCTAAGGTTTCCCCCTTGGTATTGATTTTTTTCCCTTTGATCTGTTCAATCTTCTTGCTAGTTTCTCCCTTAGAGTTTCCCTCCTCATCATTAGTATTCATGTCTTCATCTTCTTCATTACAATCCTCATCTGAGGGTATCTCCTTTTTGCCCTACTTTTTGGAGGGTTTTTCTTTTTTGACCGAGCTCGAGAGTCTCTTTTTGAGGAAGACCCCTATTTCATTTTTTTTATCTCTTCTTCCTCGTTATCCTCACTGTGCATTCCATCACTATTACCTTCCGAGGGGATGTAATCTAACCCAAAAGCCTCACTATTATCATTTTTCTTCGTAATCTTCTTCCCCAAAATTTTGGCTTTAAAGTATTCATAAATTAACAATAACAGGCCCTCATGCAGAACAGGGTTAGCAATGTTCTTCTCCCTAATACCATTAATGTTTTCATTTATAGAGGAATAAAGATAGAATGGAATGGAAACCTTAATACCATGCCTAAAGTGGTTCCACGACACAAAGTAATAGGTCCTAATTCTGTTGAACCTTGTGTCCAAAGTGACATAGGAGATAAGGTCCTTAAGAACATACCTCCACAACATTTTCATTCCCTTAGGTTGGTAGTAGGTTCCCATCTTGACTATAGATTTCTTTTATTCCTCGTCTCTCACAAAGTCATTGACGACATTGTCAGAAATTTTGTGATCCTTGTAAAAAATTTTACTAGCTATGGGGATGCCGGTGACCTTGGAGATAACCTCCTCTATAATAGTAAAGGTCTTTCCCTCTATCTCCACAAAACCTTCGTTCCAACTTTTCACGAAGTTTTTAATGACCGCCTTATTACTGCCATGAAGCCTTTTGATGAAGGTTGTAATATCTCCTTTTTGCAGAGCATTCTAAACCTTAGTATGTCTCTTCCACTTTGCACCGTCATTCTCAGGATCCCTTCTATGTCTTTCCCTCACTATCTCTCTAGCAAGGATTTGGGTGTTTCTCTGGTGTGGCTGAGCCCTGGTGATTTCAATCTTCCTAGCAACAGTCGTTCTTTGCTTTCTATTTTTCCTTTGCACTAGAATGCTTTTCTTGGGAATGAATACACAGAAAGTGTGTCGAGGGGACGCATAGTTAGTAGCCTTACTATCCCTCTAGTACCTATCATTTATGGAATGACACTTCTGAAAATCCCCATTACTTTTCATTATTATTTTTTATGATTCCCTCGATACTTTAGAGTCTATCCCTATCAAGAAGATCATTCACTTCACATGGGATATCTCCACCTTGATGCCAAATCATCTTCACTTCCTTTTTAACTGCCAGGTTGGCAAACCAATCAGCGACACTTTTGGCTTCCCTGTACATGTGGGAAATGTACACATCTTCAAAAGAATTAAGAATGGCCTACATTTCTTTGATCATGTTGGAAATTGACCATGACGAGAAGTTATTTATGTCTTGTTAATCCTAACAATGACCTCAAGAATGTCCTACTATCTTCAATGAAATATAAAATGATGTGATTGTTCTTATATCCATGGAAAAATAAACTACAAGTTGAATGTTGACTTCTGCGATGACTTATAACCTAATGTTGGCACTTTTGTTGATTTTCTTTTCTATATAGATATTTTTCATGATGTACATGGCATATTAAGAACACTAAACTCCATGAAGAAATATGTTAAAATAGTTTGGTGATATATTGATCTTTATTACCAGTATGCTTTCCATGTCTGAGATGAAATTATAATATTATGAAATGAAATGGTAATGAAAGCATGAGTTGTTGCTTCTTTTTATTTATTTGGGAAATATATATATTGGCATTCCCATGATTGTTATATTAGTAAATCTAGATATCTTGCCATATAATTCCATTACTTTAGTCAATTTTACTTTGTTAGACTACTTCTAGCTGGGTTGGCTATCCTTCATGTCAGGAAGGATTTCGGGGAAGCCGTACTGGTTCATGGTAGGGTGGAATTGGACTCCCACAATATTCTTTCCCTTGATGGTTTGTGTGAACATGTGGTTGTATCTTCTTTCAGGAAGGACTTCCTTTATAATGCTTATTCTCCTATGTATTTATCCTAGCGATATGGGTAATTCGATTGTTTACTTTTGTCATTAATATGGAAGTTGATATTTTGATATAATCTTAATTTTTAATTTATTTGATTCAACAATTGGTCAATATCTTTTGAGTTGTTATCTCTAGATAAGTTGGTTAGAACCTTTATATTGAGTCGATGTAACATCTCTTATTGTGATTATGTTAGGATATTCGGAAGATGGTCTATATTTCACTTTCCTTGGACACAAAGGTATTCCTTATCTTTTCGATAGTTTTGTTCATAATTGTACAAGTCTTTTATTCTTAACTTTTAAGGAATCTAATTATATCTTGTGGACTAGTGCATTCGACCTTTAACTTGTTGACTAACTTCTTAGTCTTTATTTTTGTGTTGATGTGGCATTTGTGTTGGAAGAGCTATCCTTACAAGCCTTAAATTACTTTTGAGTGTCATTTCTCTCTGTAGTTGTATGCCTCCATCCGAAGCAAAGCTTCCAAAACATGAAGCAACATAAAAAAAATACAACAAAACAACTTTCTGGGTGATGCTAATTGGGAGTAAATATTTCATAGAAATGAGCTCGACATATAAATATCTATGAATGGATTGGGAATGAGTAGATTTGGAATCCAAATTCAAACTAAACCATGAGTACTAAACTAGGCAAAATTTGTAGTGACCCTTAATGTAGATTGTTAGAAAAGTGCAGCGACAAACTAAATAGGAAACAAAAGATGAAAATGGAAAGAAGAATCTAACTGAACGTAGGGGGCTGGGTAGCAGAACTACCTAAGGAGTCAAACTTCAGTGTGTGATCTTTAAGGAAGTCCATATCCAAGTTAATGTAGTAATTCCTTGCTAAATACTAGGAATTAAATAATGATGGAATTGTCAAATTTTAGCATTTGACAATTCTAGAAGTTCTAAATCTGGAAAAATAGTTTTTGGAATATGGCTGGAACCATTTGGTTCACCTTGAATTCATAATAAAATGGAAAATGTTGTTTGCATATGGATTTCAAAATATTATTGAATAGAAGTAAAATGGATTCACCACTATTCAGATGTAGAAGGGGAAATATGAGATCTATTCTCAAAACCCAAATTCCCCAAAGAAGAGATCCGATTTGATCAACCTAAAGGGTAATACACAATCGAATCAATTTGTAGATGAATATGGAAGAGAGAGAGAGAGAGAGAGAGAGAGAGAGAGAGAGAGAGAGAGAGAGAGTAAATCCAATATTTCCCTATATGGAGGAGGATTATGTTTGGAATATAGAATAATAAATACTAACCTCAAATTAGGGCAGATTTGGAAAATGTTGAATTCTGATGTCTGTATGCACTTTCGAGAAAATTTAAAACCTATTCTGGACTGGAAATGCAGAGACAGAGAAAACCTAGAAATCTTTCCTCAAGATGGCTCAACTCAGGTTTGACCCTCATAAAAGGTCAAATACCACATTCTTTATTTGAAGTCTGATTCAAATTATGTTCGTAGATCCCGAAAGTTTGCTGAAAAGGGTATCCAAATTCACTCTCAGATCCAAAACTCCGCACCTGTACCTACAAGAAAATGGGGGTTTTTGTTGTATGGGGGGTTTGCCTTGGTCAAACTCTGGTTTGGAATCAACCTTAATATTGAAATTGAAATGGAGAATGCTAGCAAGTAGTAGAAAAGGATCTAACAATGAAGCTATGCAATTCAATAGATATGCAATTATATTTGAAATGTAAACAAGTATGTTGATATGAAAGCTTGAACACAACAATAAATGTAAATCAAACCTCCATGGTTGTATACTTGGAATTCACCTTGGTAAGAGAATGAAATGGATCTTGAAGATGGAAAAAGGATCTTGAAGGAAGATCACACCACCATGATGGCTAGATCTAGGGTTTGAATGATAAATCTTGAATGCTTGAACCAAATCCCTTCAATGGCTTGAATGCTTGAATCTTTGATCTTCAATGGAGAACTTGGATGGAGAAGAAGACTTGAAATGCTTGAATGGATGCTTGCTTGATCACCTTGAGAGCTTGAGAAATTTCTTGAGGATGAGATATGAAAACTTGATGTGTGGATGTTCTCACAAAACTTGATGATGAAAATAAGAGAGGAAGGCCTCCTTTTATAGTGATCTAGGGCACACTCCTCTAGATGAGCCACCTTGGAGAACTAAATCCCAATTAGGTCCTCATCTGTATAAAATATACCTAGATTAAATGCAATTAAAGGATTTACCATCCCGAGACCCAAAATGGCCGACTCGGAGGTGGGAAAATAAATCTCCCGAAAGCCCGAAGCCTGAAAATTCTAGAAATTGGAATTTTGGAGGAAGGGGTCAAAGTCGAGCTTGACCTTGACCTAGTTAGGGTCTTAGCTTGACCCTAACCTAGTCAAGTTCTAACTCGACCTTGACCCTGGTCCCAAATTGACTCAAAACCAAGTCAGGAGGTCCCGGGGATGCCTAGAAACCTAGAACTGATGCCAGAACATGATAGAATGTCAAAGATAGACATAAAATCCTATGATTACTGTGATGAAGCCTAGGAGGATCCATTTCTAAACCCTATCTAGAAAATAGAGCCATAGAAGAGGGAAATTCAAGAGAATCCTTAAGATCCTAACCCTAATTTCACCTAGAATGAAGAAATCAAGTGCGGGGAAGAAGTGGAAAGCGGCGAGAAAGCTAGATCAAAGCAAAAATTAAATCGAGGCATCTAATATGACCCCAAACCACTTACTCGGAGGGCTAAATGCTCTTAACATGGAAGTGCTTCCATTTTAAGACGATACAATTATAAATATTTCTTTACCCCCAATTCCCATTTTAGTGGAATTGGAATTGATTTTCCAATTCTACCTTTTTAGATAGAAGATTCAAATGTCAGTTTTGGGGGTAAATGAGAATTATCAAATCCCTATTCCAGATTCAGGTTTTGATCACAAACATAAAAAATATCAATTCTGGGATTTGACAATCCTAATTCCAATCTATATTCAGGAAAAAAATGGGCCCTAATGTAGGAATTCCTCGGTAAATACTAGGAATTCCTCGCTAAGTTTATTTTTTTGGCAATGAAAGGACTTACTAATGCTTACATGAATATCATATTTTATAGAGTAGCATAGTTTTTATCCCCTTGTTGTATTTTAGATTACTATTTCCATCTGTTTTAATTACATGCCATTATGTTGTGCATTAATTAGGTTGAATTAACAAAAAGAATTTGATTTAATAGAAAGAATTATTTGGTTAGTAATTTAGATGTGAAAATCACATCGCTATCTAGAATAAAAGGGAAAATAGGTGTGATATAAGGAAATGGGTCATGGAGTATGTAAAGCATTTATTATAGTGGTACTAAAATTATTGATGAAGTTTGTGACATAAATCCCTAATAATTTGTTTTTGTTTGTTTCTCCAAATGGCTTTACCACAATCAATGTGAGATGTCCAAATGACTTAAGCACAATCAATAAGAGACAATAAAAGTCACTATTATAATAACCTATTGTAAACTGTCCTCTCCCTTAAACTATATGAGGAAATAAAAGAAATATGCATGTGTAAATGAGCAAATATATAATACACATATTTTATCCCTTGAACATTAGTGTCCAATGTCTATTTGGTGGAAAAGAAAAATAGAACTACTATGTATATTCATATAGAAATAAAAAACTATCCACATTATACTTGTGAACTAATTCTAAAGCGAAACAATAGTGGATTACTATCAGCCTATCTATTGCACCTCTTCTGAATGAAAACGTTAGTCATATCAAAATAACAACCATCCAACCACATTATACCTATGAACTAATACTAAAGCGAAACACTAGTCATAGAGAAGCATAGAAATAACATTCATCAACATATCTATTACACATTTTCTTTTTTAGTTTTCCTAATACACACTACCGATATACCTAAATAACAACCACCCACATTATGCATGTGAACTAATACTAAAATGAAAAACTAATATTCGCCAATTTTCTTGTTCTGATTTTTTAATTGTCTCGGTTGAGTCTGCCATGTCTGCGTATATCTCCCTTTCTCAAGAGCTTCTTTTATTTTTAAAGGCCTTTGTGATGGTGTAAGGCAATGATGGAAGTTACGAAGATTTTAGCAGTCCCCCAAAATTCACCCTATGACAGTATTAACTGGATGAACCCATATATAAGCATATATGTATCTATGCAGGGTGTTTTCGACACTCTCCCACTTCTTTTTTCAAGGCGGTTATTTTTTGGTTTAATATATGTTGACACGGAGAATGGATGATTTAATTTCTTTCAAGGTAATTTTGTATATAATATTGCGAACTGAGAAAATCAAGTCTGGAATTTTTAGAAAATTTTGTTAGAGAATTTAAAATATTTAAATTGTAATAGGGGAAGAGAATCAACTATTTTTCTTCCTTGTTCATCCAACCCTTTTAATTTTTAAAAAAATAAAATAAGATAACTAAAAGATAATAGTGAGTATTTATGAACAACTTGAGGATATTTGTGTATAAATTTTGGTAATTTTTTAACGATTAGTGGAACAACATTTGTGCATATGCATTGACAAATTTTGAGGTGGTTGCAATGCATGTTTATTGGGGCATCTTTAAGTAGGTATCGTGTGAGACTTTGAAATGACCAATTTTTTACCTTTGCACACATAACAATTCTTACATTGTATGTCATTGCTACCTAGAATCCAAAACAATAGTTATAAATAGTTAAGTAACATATGTTAACAACAACAACAATAAAAAGTGTTGAAAATGATGCACTATTTAGAATTCGTGGTTGTGCAAACTCAACCCTTTGGTGGTCCATTGTATTATTTTTCTTTGATTTATCAATGAGTAGGTCGATCTTGACGTAATTATCTTGTGTTATCTCCTCATGTGTGAGAAAAATTGTGTATACTTATTATTATGCAATTTTAATAAATATCAATTTGGATATTTTACATTATTTGTGTTACGTGGATGCTAGTACCTTATACTCTAAATTATCCTAGAGGATATTGTTGAGTTCTTTTAGAATTCTACTTCTTCCAAGTTGAGACACTTATCTCAACCTTGTCCATTCTTCTTAATAGCTCTTGCCTATTTAAGAAAAGTTTGTTGTTCATTTATACTTACATCATTTCAATATAATTCTTGTGTTGATTATGTCTCTATTCTAAAGGATGTCTGTAGACTAGCTCTTGGATATAAGATAACCTATCTTGACATGGTATCAAAACATATAGTCTTGCAAATCCTTCCAATTTTTCTTGCGTGTTTTCATAATTTTTTTAGTTTTGAGATCTTTGATTTCTCTTTGTAATTTATTAGTGTATTGTCATATCTGTATTTGTTTTTTCAAGTTGTGATTTTTTCATTAGAAAAACTAATATTAAAGCAAAACAGTAGTCATACAAAAGTATAGAAATAACATCCATGAACATATGTATTGCACCTTTTTCCTTGATACACACCCTAGTCATATAGAAATAACAGCCACCCACATTATGCATGTGAACTAATACGAAAATGAAAAAGTAGTACATTATGCTAGTAATGTTTAGGCTCAGACGTCTAGAATAACATTTATTTGACCACACGCATGTTTGAGTCCTCTCCCCTATTCATATAAGAATAACAACCCTAGACATTATACCTTTGAAATTGTAACCTAATACTAAATCAAAACAGTACGTACTCCCTTATATAATTAAATCTGTATTTGGTGAAAAAGCAAAAACGTACTACATACGCTTAGGCTTAGGCTTAGGCTTAGGCGTCCAGAGCAACATCTCCCCGAAAACGGGATGACAAGAAATAATGGCAGAGCGCCGTTGCGTTCCTCGTAACTTTTTCCTTATCCCGCGTAACCTCCAACTGCAGATCAAATACCTCACTTCCCTTGATCGAATGACAATAACTCACTGCGTAAGGAAATGCAAAGGTGTGACACGTGACCGGCGATTTACCCCCTACCATATTCTCCCTCTTACTCGCTCTGCTAACGGTCACCCGCTGACCGGACCCAACGACCGACGTGTCAGTGAGCAAGTCCACGTCAGACCCCAACAGAGACACCACGAACTCCACCATTATCACCACATCGTGGCTGCATTGCCCTAACGCAACCCTAAATATCGCATCTTTATCTTGTCCCACACTAATTCTTTCCTGTTGACACGCTAAAAGACTTGGACTGAAATTTTCATCTTTTTCTTTTGTTGACCCAAAAAACTTTGAGTGGGAAAAGAAATTCGAACCCAGCTTAGATTAGACTAGAATAACATTCAGATAGAGATATTTCACTATACAATAACATTCTTTCGGTGTCAAAATAGAGATGTTTTTAACCTTTACATTATATACGTTCTTTCATATTCGCACAGATGCTAGGTCAGGATGCCACCCTCCCTCATCTACTTGTTTTCATCTGCATTCTTTCTTTTCTTCAGATTATATAATTTTGTTTTAACTTTATTAAAGGTTTGAATACTGTATTTATTAATTAAAAATTTAATTTATTATTGAAATATGACTAATACTTTTGTTTCTTATCTGAATGGTTTATTCACCTTCAATAAAATTATAAACTTTCAATTTGTCATTCTATTTTGAAATTCAAAATATCACATTTCAAATAACCATTACTTACTTAAAGAAGTGTTAATTTTTAATTTCATAGATCTCAAGTGTGTATTTAAAAATGTCATTGAGAGATATTTTCACACTATGAAGAGTGTAATAACCAACAAGATGTAAGAGATTCAAATGAAACACAATAAAAAAATGAGAGCAATAGCTAACCATAGATTCATTGGAGAAGTCGAGTACATATAAGCATAGAGGTGCAACCAAGTCCAACCATGAAAGGAGGAAAGAACTCGACTGGTTGAAAACTGCCCAAGAGACTAAGATGATGTTTTGAAATGAAATCGACACATCTCTAGTAGACTCCTAAATGATGATGACTTGTGTAGATAAGTGTCAAATGAACATAGAAGACTAATTAAGCTTAAAACCTAAGTGTAAATTAAATAAATACACTAACACCCCCTCTTAAGCATAACTCAGGAGGACAAGATAAAAAATGGGTCCCAGCTACTAGCCATGTAGGTACCCATGCACAATAAAATCTCTCATAAAAGGAGAAACGGGGAAAAACCAATGGGAAGAAAACCTCCGAAGAAGAAGAAGAAGAAGAAGTGTGATAACCCCCAAGGTCTACTTCTACCACAACATAGAATGTGTTCTCCCCATAGGAGAGAAAGTAGAGAAGATTGTATGACACCCCAGAAAATATGAAGTGATGAACTCCATGTAGTTCTAGTAGATACTCGACACTGGATGCTAAAGATGATCCATGAACGTTGAACAACATTCCTCCCCTTAGGAAGAAATAAAACCATTTAAATATGTGCAAGATTACTTCTCATTCCAGATAGGAATATGTAGGAATCAAGATGAATGTCTCTGAATACTGCACATAACACAAAGACTGAAATGATGCCATTGATGCCTTCGAATGATGCTTAATGATATCTAAGCCAATGCTGATTTGTGACGGATCATGTACTATGAAAGATCCTGGAACAGGGACCATGGATGTATGGTCATGTCTCAACTGATGAGAACCTAATTTACTATTGTAGATGAAGATAATTGAGTTGGATATTTCAACTCAAAAGTGTCTACACAATCTATCACAATAGGATCTAATGTAGGAAAGGTAAGAGAAATATCCAAATATGGCAATGGTGATGCAACTTCATGGAAGTCATCACCAAATAGAAGATGAATATCTTCAATGTTGTCATCCAAATCTTCAAGAAGGGACTCTAAAAACAATGATGCTATGTCTGATAGATATGCATCCCAATGTGGTGGATCTACTATGACTATAACAAATACCTGATGCAAAGGATCCATGAAACTCATGAATGAGTGATAAATAGATTCAGATGTAGAAACAAGTGATGGTATCCCACTAGATAGCCAAGTGAGATTGCATGATGTTTCTATATAAGTTGGAGAACCATTTAAGGCAATACCATGATTGAGAAGAATTTGTTGCATTTCCTCAATTTGAAGAAACCAACATTCTTCTGTTGTATGCCTATACTTTTCACAATATCCACATTTGATTTTCCATTTATTAGGAGGATTATGCAGAATACTCGAATAGAAGGGATTATTTGTGAGAGACATGATCACTTCGAGAAAAATAAATTAAAATCTTGGCTTCCCACCATTGGAAACACATGAAATTTGGTGGAGTGTTGTATGTTTGTGTCTTTTATCATCCCTCAAAAGAAGAGGTGGATGCATGTGTGTTTGTGAAAGTTATGAATGCTTGTCATTGGTGTTGTAGGGATGCAAGCATAAAAAGAGTTAAAACCAAGGAGGGTTTAACATTGTATAGTTATGCTTTATTTTGAACAGTGGAAGCACTTGTTTTATAGCCTCTAACTACATTCTGTAAAGATTAATAAATGGTGTATTTGCATGGAAAATCCTCAAATTAGGAATGTGTTGAGACTATGCCTATGTAAAGACGTAGATTAGTCCTTTGTATTAAGAAAGCTTGTTTGGGTTGTTTAATAGAAAGAATTATCTTGAAAGGTTGTCAAATACAAGGGAAAAGGTCTATTCAGTCAAGGCTTGAATGGAATTAAGAAAAGTAAATAATGTAGGCTCCTAATATACCTAGTGACAAAGTACCTATGAACAAACACCTAGTATTCAACCAATTGCATTGAAGAGTTCAATTTTAGTCTTTGTGTTTTTATTTAAGGTTTCAATTAATTCCTATTCATTTATTGTTTATAAATTTGAATATTGGTAAGAACTACCTTAAAATAAAATTGTCAAGGATTTGTCACTAAAATATCATTATAAAACTATTTAATAATAGCTTTGTGTATATGAAGAGTAACATTTTTTGGCCTTTTTCATACGAGTTGAATCTAGGTATACGACCAAGTTTGAATAATTCTATATTTTTATAGAGTAAATTTGACTCGACAAATCTATGTTATGTTGAGAGCTAGTTTCACAACACACAATAAAAATAGATCCAACCAGCTAAACTAGTGAAGATATCTAGTTATAAATAAATAAAATTAAGACTTTGGTTATATAAATGGGAATGTATTCTATCCAAATTTTAGTTTCTTGGCCAATGTCTCCAACATAGTGCATGGAAATTTGTGTGGCGTGCTTTAGTCTTTTATAGACTAAAAGAGTAAATACTCAAAATCTAGGAAAAAAACCTAGGTCTCTAATTCAAATAACCTACAAATCTTGAAATCCAAAATATAATAGTGAATAATAAATAATAGAAATAAATATAAACAAGATAAATAAATACAAAAAACCCCTAATAGATTTGAACGCCTTCAATTAACCCGCACAAAAAAAAGAAAAGAAAAAAGGAAAGTGTTTTAGGGGTGTTTAGAGACTTACCTTAGTTAAGTCCATGTTTTGATGTTTCCACCTCCATAGAAGTCATATAAGTAGATTGATTGAAAATATAAATAGATAAATAAATGATAATGTAGTAGAAACAAGCTCCACTTAATGGAGGAGAATACCTATTACATCAGATACACAAATAGAAACAAACCTCGCTTAATGGAGGAAAACCCCTATTATATGAGAAAAATGATAGATAAGGGATGTGATAAATCTCACGATGCTCAAAGATACAAGAGAGATAAGGAGATATTATCAAGTCACTATAAATTATTACTATAATAAGTGAGAGAGTGAAATATATTGCAAACAAGAGCCAGGAGGAATCAAGAGAGATTATAGTGAATTTTTAAGAGAGAAGTTAGAGAGAACTAGAGAGCTTGAATAAAGTGAAAAGATGGATTTAAAAGTGAGACAAGGAGGGGGAGATACTTCCAAGACGCCCTAGAAGATTCTAGGTTATAATGAGCTTGAATATTAAAGTGAAAAGATAGATTTAAAAGTGAGACAAAGAGAGGGAGATAGTTCCAAGACGCTCTCGAAGATTCTAGGTTATATTCAATGATTAGTAGCACCAATATCACTATGGAGGAAATAAACTATCAAAAATGATGCTTGGTAGAAAACCAAGGTCCCATTGACAATAGATATATTTTAAATGCTAAAAATTTTTTTTCTAAAATCCGAGACTTTGATTGTACTCAGTTTCAACAAATATGAAACCTTAAAAAAAAAGCGGCTTGAAGAAAATGGGACAGGGTCTAAAACGCCCTGCATAGATCCATATATGCTTATATATGGGTTCATCCATTCAATACTTTATAGTGTGATTGCAGTGATGGCCTGGTTTACAATATGCCTGGCTCTCATTTCAGTTGCTGCAATGGCAACGGCTCTAATGGCAGCGGCCATCCCACGGGATGCGGAGTCACTGTTGGCTCTGAAACAGAGCTTCGCTGCCTTTCCCCTCGACGACTGGCGGGACGGAGAGCTCTCCAACTTCTGTAATTGGACGGGCGTCACCTGTGATCACTCCAACCACAGCGTAATCGCTCTCAATCTCCAAAACAAGGCCATCTTTGGCCCATTACCACTCAACTTCCCCACCTTTGCCCACCTCACTACACTGAATCTTTCCTCTAATTTTATAACAGGTCCAATTCCATCCTCTGCCTTCGCCTCTTGTTCTGCCCTGGCTTTTCTTTCTCTCGACCACAACAATCTCACCGGCCCACTTCCCTCATCTCTCTCCAACTGTACCGCGCTTCAAATCCTCGACCTCTCTGTTAACAGCCTTACCGGCCCCGTACCTTCCACCCTTTCTAAGCTGTCCAAGCTAAAGAAGCTCATCTTCCAGTATAACAATTTCACAGGCCCAATTCCCGAATCTCTGTCAAACTGTACCAATCTGGTATCGTTGGATTTATGTTTTAACTATTTAATCAACGGAAGCATACCCAAACAGCTTGGCCTTCTCACCAGGCTGCAAAATCTGTGTCTAAGCCGTAACCGTCTCACCGGTCCTATACCCGCAGCAGTCATCTCCAATCTAACACAGCTCAAGCTATTGGGGGTGGGACTCAATTATATGAGCGGTCCAATTCCTTCATCTCTCGGCCAAATGCCCTTCCTCGAACAGCTGTGGGTGGGAGGAAGCCTATACGAAGGGACCATTCCTGCTTCTCTTGGGAACATTTCGTCTCTCACCATTTTAGCTATGTACAGGAATTCCCTCACGGGTAACATTCCTAAATCACTAGGCCAACTTTCACGCCTGACCGAGTTCAGCATCGCGGGTAATCACCTCACGGGTTCTCTTCCGGCCGAGCTGGGGAATCTTACAAATCTACAACTTGGATGGGTACATAAAAATTCATTGAGCGGAAGTATTCCGATCGAGTTTGGCCGACTAGAATCCCTTCAACGATTTGAGGCGCCGGACAATAATTTCAGCGGAAGGATTCCAGCAGAGTTGAGCAACTGTTCGGTGCTGGGGATTCTCAGTCTGCAGGGCAATCAGCTCAGCGGGTCCATACCTCCACAGCTGGGCCGTCTACGCTTTCTAGCGGAACTACATCTGGACCGAAATCAATTGTCAGGAACGATTCCGGGATCCCTTTCAAACTGCAACAATCTTCAGGCTCTGTCCCTTGGCTACAATCTGCTATCTGGTAACATTCCCCCTGCTATTGCAAGCCTGAGGAATATAGTTCGATCATTCTCACTGCCCTATAATTTCCTCAGTGGAAAAATCCCGGCAGAAATAGGGGGCATGCAACTTGTTACTGTGATAGACCTTGCCGGCAATCATTTAAGCGGCGAAATCCCGGCGAGCCTTGGAATGTGTGTGGAGTTGCTGCAACTGAACCTTTCAAACAATCAATTTAGTGGTCGAATTCCGCAAACATTGGGCTCACTTATTACTCTTGCGAACTTGGATCTCTCTGTCAACAATTTATCTGGTCCCATACCAAGTTACCTTGGCGACATGGAAACCCTCCTTTATCTGAATCTTTCTTATAACCATCTCTCTGGTCTTATTCCCACCCGGGGTGTGTTCAGAAATCAGTCAGCCAGCAGTGTGATTGGGAATTCCGGTCTGTGTATTATTTCAGAATGCCCGAAATCATCAGTTCAATCTTCCAGCGGTCTTTCCAACCGATCCAAGTTCCTTATTATCGTGGGATCGTTTGCTTTTGGAGCTCTTGTTCTAACAGCCATGGTGTACTTGTATTTGCACAGGGGGAAAAAAAGCAAGGATGAGTACCCAGGACAGAGGGATTTGTTCCATGAGCGAGAAATAGTCAAATTAAATCACAGCGAGCTGTTCCATGCGACTTCAGAGTTCAGCAATACAAACATAGTCGGCTCCGGCGGAATGGCAACGGTGTACAGCGGGAGGCTGAACATAATGGGGAAAGATCAAGCTGTAGCTGTGAAGAGATTCAAAGACGAAATTGCCGTGAGTGAGAGCCTGATTGCTGAAATCCGAGCACTTGCCGTGACTAAACACCGTAACTTGGTTCGTTTTTTGGGGTACTGTTGGGCTCCGAAGGCCATGGCTCTGGTTATGGAGTTGATGCCGAATCGAGCTTTGGCCATTCATATTCACGAAAAGACGCTCACCTGGAGTATATGCTTGAGGATTGCGCGGGGCGTGGCTCAGGGAATGAAGTACCTTCACCATGAATGTCCGCAGCCAATTTTACACTGCGACTTAAAATCGTCCAACATCTTGCTGGACATGGACTTCGAGCCCAGAATTGCCGATTTCGGGATTTCCAGAATCCTCAACCACGATGACTTCAGCAGCGGATGTAGCACCTCCAATTTGCAAGGATCCATTGGTTACATGCCACCAGGTAATTGCGTCTTCCCTATCACTGCTTCTCGTTTCAATTGTATATCTTTTTTAAAGATGTCGGATCATCATCCCTCTTTCTCATGATGAGCACTGAGGTATATTAGAAAATTGTTATAAATGATTTGAAAAATGACTCCTCTTTCTGAGGATGAATGACTCAATATGACCAACAAAATTATGCCTACAACATGTTTCAGACATTTTTTAAGTTTTTTTCAGAGTATTCGTTGAGTGGGAGAATGACAGCGAGAGGAGATGTGTACAGCTACGGAGTTGTGATATTAGAAATGATATCAGGCCAAAATCCAACGTCGGAGATGTTTAGGGAAGAAAAGACGCTTCCAGAGTGGGCACTGAGGACATCCGTGGATGGCACTGCAGTTGAAGTAATTGCTTCTCACTTTCACACGGTAGAAGACAGCGAGCAAGAAATGATAAATATGGTGCACCTGGGATTGGCTTGCACTTCTCCTAAACCTGAAAATCGCCCGACAATGAACGAGATCGTTAAAATTGTGGAGAGAATCTCCGACGACAAGACAACAGCTAGGCTGGCTTCGATCATTGAGCTCATACACTCTACTTCGTAATAGCTTTCTTTTTGTCTGTCGCTAGTCTAAATCCGTGTTTCCAGATGTACGAGTTTAGTATTTATATGGATATGTGTAGGGTGCTATTCTCCCACAAAATGTATTTAAAATAAAATAAAATAAAATTTAGATCTGTTAAAATGCAGTGATTTTCTTTCTAAATTTTTTGGATGTTTTTAATTCAAAACATGTATATCATGAAGAACAGATGCTGAAAATTTCAAAAAAATCTGTTGTGTTTTTTAATTTTTCAAATTTGGTCAATGGTCAAAATCAAATTTGATCTAGAGTCATGGTCAAAGTTTGGAGAAACAATATTTTGATACAATTATAGATAGAATTTAAATTTTATTATATTGTTAAGATGTGTTAACAGGTATTTAAATTAAAGTTATAAAAATATAAACTGATTTATGAGTTGGGCCAAAGTTGTTCTTATAATTAGTACTTATATGTATATGTATAGGAGGTACAATGGATATGCAATAAGAGATTGATCAACTAGTGTGAGCTTGTAGAAGAGAAAAAACTGTAATTGATACACAACAATAAATTGCATATAATGGAGAGAGAGAGAGAGGGAGAGAGAGATTACAATTTTTAGAAATATGATAAATATTAATATCTTATTTTCTTTAATTGATTTAAAAAGTGGTTTATGATAATTTAATATATATTGGATTAGATTAGTTCTAATATATATTATTTAATAAAAAATATATATAATTGTGTTTTTTTAAGCATAGATTTTTTATTGGGAGCTATGAACAACCAAAACCAAATGATTTCATTGGATTTTATTATTTAGATTGTGCATGCAGTTTTTTTTGTTTTTTTTAATTTGGTTCTAAAATAATTGTGATGTTCTTTACTTAGTTAGGTATAAACTAATTAAGGCATTTGAAACACTACTCATACCACTTGATTTTTAAATTCTAAAACTTATTTTGTTTCAGTTTGTTGCATGTAAATATTGGAGACACTATTTTTTATTTAAGGCTTTCCATTTAAATAAACAACTACCAATTTCTAAAATTCTCCCAATTTCAAGAACTTTGCCTTCATTATCAACTTCACTATATTAATAAGGCTTCAAATCTTAGAAAGAATTCTTACATTGCATTATCTTTAAGTTCTTATTTTACATTATGATGATGAATCATGGAGTGTGATCCAAAACATGGATGAAAAAATATTTCACAACTAAATATGAAAACAATATACAAATAATATTAAGATAGATTTCAGAAACTTAATGTTCTTAGCACCTACATTTTTAGTTTCTAACACATTTAACATTTAATATCAACATGAATTAAATTTGGGTATTCTGTTGTATAAGCAACACAAGTTTATATGCCGAAATAATTTGAAGGTTACATCAAATATCCTTGTTCAAATTCATTGAATCAAAAGACACATTTATACAATAGGATTCACAATCTATCTCCTTATATTCCACAAGAGATATCCCATTGGATAAATTGGCAAGTGGCTTGATCGTCACCTACACAAATTGAAGGTATCAAATAATTACAAACAATCCTAATGACAATCTCTTGAGTATCAACACACAAAAAACATAGATAAGTTGGAGGGCAGACCAAAAATCATCGTTGAAATTCTTTGAATCGAAGAACATATTGATCCCATAGGATTAGCAACAAAATCCACTAATCTGATCAACTACCTACTAACAAATAACTAATTATTGACAATGTTCCTTAGCAATTAAGTACTTTCACAAAAAAGTTGTAATTTTATAGGGTAAGACAATATCCATTTTATTAAACTAACTACAATCATTTTAGAGCCCCACCATTTATTCTTTCTCAATGTTACTAGTACACATCAAGATTGAGAGTGATTATCAAGTCCATTGCCTCAAAGGCCGTATGAAAACCAGGCCAAGCCTTAATAATAGAGATTTTTTATTCTCACACATAGAAACGCAATAAAATTTAACTTATTATTGTTTTTTTTTTTTAAATTTGTAAGTTCTTAGTTGCAATTCTATTAAGGAGACTTATATCAGCAAATAAATCAATTTACTTCCAACATAAGTTTCAATAAGTTGGCGTGAAATAATGAGAAGTTCATTCATTGTTTAAATTGATGTTACAAGTAGTGAACTGTAGTTCTTTTCTATCGTAGTCTTCAAGATAACAATGTTTTAAACCTATGATTATTTTCAACATAATGTAAGTTATTTTTCCAATTCTTCCACATCAGAAATAAAGTTAGTTTTTTGCCTCCAAAACAGAGTGTCATTTGTTCTGAAATAGAATATTGATATTTAATTTGTGTGTGTTGTTGTTGGTGATTATATAACTACAATAATTTATTTTTCTTTGTTGTTCTTAATTTTCTTGCTGCTTTTATATTTTTTATTTTGCAATACAATGAATAGAATCGGTTATTTAGAGAAAATCTGTCAAGAGTATATGTGAAGCAGAGAGAAATTCACAAGCATTTGGCCTCTTCAAAAACCTATACCTATCTTGAAGCTAAAAATGATATTAAGATACTATAAATAAAATGACGAGTCATGTTTTTGGTAAAAAAAATTGGTTGGAACCTCATTACTTAAAAAGTGTGAAAGGACACATTTCTTTGCATCTAGGTAATTCATAATCCAATTCTACATTTCATCTTCCTACCCAAAATCAACACTGTACCTGCCAATGTTATATGAGATGACACCATGTTAGAATAATCATCATATTCACCTTGTTAAAATTAGAACAAGAAGGAATTAGCATGACAACTAACAACAATTGGGGTAATCTTAAAAATGAATTCCATTGCTAACGAACTATAACGTCAAATCCATATTATGATGAAAGTACTTAGATAGAAAAATTTCCCACCATTTTAAGATTGTGTTGAAGTAAATTGTGTTCTTGTGTATATGAATGATAACTCTATCACACCAAAAGGTGTGAAAGTGAGGTGGTGTTCTTGTGAAATCCATGAAGTTGTGAAAGTGAAACCATGGGTTGCATTGAGAAGAAACCCATGAACTTGAGTAGAATCTTGACAAATGTTGAGCTTTCACTTTCATTTTATTCTAGCCATTCAATCTGAGCTATTTATGTACCCATCTAGGGTTTTATCTTGGAATGGTACACTTTTATTCTGTGTTGTGAAATTCTTTGAGACTAGTTGACATTGCTTTTTTTGGCTATCATTTCTCATTTTGAGCCTGATTCCTAGATTTACAATGTTTGAGGGAGTTATTGTTGATCTATGTTGTACCTATGTACTGAATCTTGAGAAATATTATATATGTTATAGAAATAGAAGACGTGGACATTATTATTGAAACATTCTACCAACCCTAAAAAGACATGTTTGAGTGACATGCAGGTGTGCACAGTGCATTTCTTAACCACTCCATTATGTTTGTTTTATTATAAATGTATCTGCTAAATCAATAGTGCTAAAGCCTTGGGGAAACATGGAATCTTTTAAATAGAATGATCATGATGCTCTCACTGCGGGACTAAAGGATATTATTTCCTATTTGTTCAAGTCAAATTATGGCTACATTAGTTTTAAGGCATGATTTGTACAGTGTATGAAGTTTTATCTCCAAAATACCATATCTGAATATACATTCTTAGCGAATTTAAGTTCAACAGTTTATACAAGTTATAAATGACAGTATTATAATTTCCAGTTCTAGGCCTTTGACAAGATATTGGTATCAAAATGTAATCCTTTCAACCTTTGAGAGCATGGAAAATGAGGCTTGCAAATCTTTTTGTACTATCATACTTGACATTTGGTATTAGCTCTTTCCAAAATTGTAAATGATACCCTCATTAGAGGACTAAAAGATTTAGGTTTCTATGTTTAAACCTTCTAGCCCTAGTAGTGATAAATTGTCTTAATGTCACAATGGCCAATGCTATCTATTTTCTTTCCTAACTATTCAGGTCTAGCTTATGGATTCATTTGGTTTAAGATTTATAGTATATGAAGTCTTTTAGTCCAAATTTTGTATATGAATATACAATCACTTAATTTACATAATTCTATTTTGAATTTGTAGTGAGACTCAAGATTTTGAAGGGTAAATTATTTTTTTAAAGGGTGCTAGCTCAATGGAAGAGCACCTTCTTTACAAGAAGGGGGTTGGTGGTTCGATTCCATCGCGCCTTAACATGAACTAATCAATGATATTGTAGTTTACATTTAGCAACATTAATTTATTAAAATAGTGAGTTGTTTTTAAAAAAATTGTTGTTTTCTTAAGAAAGATAATAAATAAGATTAAAGACATATATGTCACTATAGAAATAATATTTTCCTTATTATAGCTATTATCTTTAGTAAGACAAAAATATAATTGTCTCTTAAGAGACAATAATATTGGTGTTTTTTATTGTAAGAAAGACATTCTTTAAGACAATAATTTAAGACACTCACTTAAAGATAATATTTAAGACAATAAACAAGTTTTATTTGTCTCAGGTTAAGTAATTTTACTCAAATATTATCTTAAAACCCCCCTTCATGTAGTAGTGTGCATCATTTCAGTCTTTGTGTTATGTGTAATATTTAGAGACATTCATCTTGCTTCCTACATATTCCTATCTAGAATGAGAAGTAATCTTGTGTACATTTAAATGGTTTTGTTTCTTCCCAAGGGGAGGAATGTATGTCAACATTCCTGGATCATCTTTAGCATCCAGTTTTGAGTATCTACTAGCACTACATGGAGTTCATCATTTCATATCTTCTAGGGTGTCATATGATCTTCTCTACTTTCTCTCCTATGGGGAGAACATATTCTATGTTGTGGTAGTAGTCCTTGGGGGTAATCACAAGTCCTCCATCTATCACTCTTCTTCTTCTTCTTCTTCTTCTTCACTTGTACATTTCATTGCATCTTATCTCTTTTTTGGAGGGAGGTTTTGTTCCCACTAGTTTTTCCTTGTTTCTCCTTTTATGAGAGATTTTAATCTACATGGGTACCTCCATGGCTAGTAGTTGAGACCCATTTTTTTTATCTTGTCCTCCTAAGTTATGCTTAAGGGGGGGTGTTATTATATTTATTTAGTTTGCATTTAGGTTTTAAGCTTAATTAGTCATCTATGTTCATTTCACACTTGTCTACACAAATCATCATCATTTAGGAGTCTACTAGAGATGTGTCAATTTTATTTCAACACATCATCCTAGTGTCTTGGATAGTTTTCCACCACTCAAGTTCTTTCCTCCTTTCGTGGTTGAATTTGGTTGCACTCTGCCTATATGTACTCGACTTCTCCAATGAATCTATGGTCGACTATTGCTATCATTTTTCTTTTATTGTGTTTCATTTGAATCTCTTAGATCTTGTTGGTTATCACACTCTTCATAGTGTAAAAGTATCTCGCAATGACATTTTTAAATACACACTTGGGACATATGAAATTAAAACTTAATACTTCTTTAAGTGAGCGATTGTTAGATTTAAGAATTGGTGGATTTGAAATGTGATATTTTGGATTTCAAAATAGAATGACAAATTGAAAGTTTATAATTTTATTGAAAGTGAATAAACTATTCAAATAAGAAATAGAAATATTAGTCATATTTCAATAATAAATTAAATTTTTAATTAATAAATACATTAAAAAATTAAATGATACTAAAATAATACATTTAAACCTCTAATAAAGTTAAAACAAAATTATATAATCTGAAAAAAGAAAGAATGCAGATGAAAACAAGAAGATGAGAGAGGGTGGCATCTGTGTGAATACGAAAGAACGTATATATTGTATAAAGGTTAAGAACATCCCTATTTTGACACCGAAAGAATGTTATTGTATAGTGAAATATCTCTATCTGAATGTTATTCTAATCTAATCTAAGCTGGGTTAGAATTTCTTTTCCCATTGAAATTTTTGGGTCAACAAAAGAAAAGGATGAAAATTTCAGTCCAAGTCTTTTAGCGTGTCAAGAGGAAAGAATTAGCGTGGGACAAGATAAATATGTGATATTTAGGGTTACGTTAGGGCAATGCAGCCACGAACTGGTGATAATAATAGCAAGAATGTGGTCAAAAATTCATAAATGATAATGATAATGAGCTCAGCATCTCCTATCTGTTTGAGAAAACTTCCCTATAAATAGGGAAGAGAGTAGGCAAGAAACATTACAGTTGAACAAGGCAATGGCAGCTTCAAGAAGCACACTTCTGCTTCTTCTGCTCGTTGGAGTTAGTGTGAGTTATTTTAGCTTTTTGTTTTCTACTGTTTAGTTCCTTTTTAAGTTCATATTAGTTGTGTAGAATACACTGAAGACTGACATCATTGGCATGGCTTATAAATTAGTTATTTTAGCTTTCTATGCTTATATTAGTTGTGTAGAATACAATGAAGACTGATATTCGATGGGTGAATAAAGTTGGTGGAGTTGCAATGTGGAGCAGCAACGTTGGGGAGTTGCATTGAGAGCAGTGGCGAGAGAAGCTTCCAGAGTTGGCTATATCCTGTTGGGAATGTGAAGCCCAACGGTCACATGAACTTTCGCATTCCCTTTTTTTTCATCTTCTAGCTGAACATGATTGTATATATACATGTGCATAGTCATGTAATGTAACATACGGTAAATGATAAAGGAATTCCCTGCTGAAAGTGGATGTAGCCATTGTTGGTGAACTACTATAAATATTTGTGTCATGCGTCTTTGATTATTGTGTGTTTTTATTTATGTTTTAGTTTTAGTTGTTTTTATCATGTTTCTCTGCTTGTTTTAAATCAACAATTGGTATCAGAGTCATTTTGGCTTAAGAAGAGATGGAGGAAGAAGATGATGACACTGATTTTGTTATTGATGAATTTCTTGAGAATCTGCATTTCGCTGAAAAGAAGGATGCTGAAGCAAGTGAGGAAGAAGTTGAAGAAGTTGTGAGGTTGAAGGAAGATAACTTTCTACTCACAGACCAACTGATTTGTATGGATCAGAAGTTGAAGGTTCTCTATCGTATAATGAATGTTGAAAAAGAAAACTTTGAGAAAGAGTGGGAGTTATTTGAACAGACCTTGTTTCAGGAAGAGGAAAATGATGGGAAGGGCCATCAGATCTTGACAGAGGACTCTTTCCTCGTAAAAATATATGTTTTGTTGACAGAGAAGTTTTCCCTTGGTGGAAAGAAACTACAAGAGGATTCGGGGTGCCTAGAAACTAGAGATTTTAGGAGCGCGGGGATTACAGAGCTCAAGGAGGCCAGAGAGAGCACTTGGCTCAAGGTTGTGTGTAATCCAGAAGCCTTTGGCAAATCTGAGAATGAGGTTGGAGATGATTTATTATTGGAGATTGCAAGAGTGGAAGCAGAGTGGAATGCATTAACTACAGGCTCCACTCCCACATTTTCAAACCTCGAAGTAGGGTGTCATAGTGATGGTGTCATAAGACGAATTGATGGGGCTTCCAATGAGTACTGGTTTGAGGATGTAGCACCTCAGATAGTAGATGTTTGGACACGAAAGAAGGTGTCCTTTGCAGAGTCTATTAATATTATCTATTATGAGTTTGATAGAGGTGCAAAAGATGTTGTGGCTAGTTTGCCTAGAGAGAAAAGGGCATTGCTCTTTGACAGTTTTGATAGCACTACTGGAAATGCCCAAATTATACAGAATAACAAGTATAACGGTGGTGATTTGCTTATTCACGAGTCTCCTCTACCCGCAATCTTCCCAAGGTCGAGTGATAGTGTGGAGGATGGGTGCTCAAAATTTGGAGTTTTGCCCAATAAAATGGAGGGAGACGTGACCCCAAAATTGGGGATTTTAAACAATAGCTCTGGTTTGGATTTTCAAGTGCAACCTACGATTGAGGGGTAGAAAACAACGTCTGGAGATTGCTTGGTGATTGACAGGTCTGCTGAAAATATGGAAGAGGACCATAAATCACGCTCTGTGATTGCATTCTCAAAGGAGAGGCTGCAATCTAGTGTTTTGGAGATTCCAAAGGTGATGGCGTATACAGACGAGAATGCACCTATCGCGAGCGCTCCTACTACAGAGGATGCGGCTATACCAAAGGCTGAAGAAAAGGCTGCCAAGGCTACCAAGGCCAAGGCTCCTAAGGGTTCGAAGCCCACACCTGCTCATCCTTCCTACACTGAGATGATTACGGAAGCCATAAGCAGTCTAAAGGAGAGGCTGCAGTCTACTGTTCTGGAGGTATGGTACAGGTTGGAGGAGTGGCGGTTTGGAGCAGCAGCAGGAAGTAGGATGAGTCACAGGAAGTTCGAGCATCCCAAGCATGGATCCCTTGGATTCCTTCCTCGTAAGAGAGCTCGTTGTCATAGAGGAAAAGTGAAGTCATTTCCAAGGGATGATCAAACAAAGCCCTGCAAGCTAACGGCTTTCATGGGATACAAGGTAGGCATGACCCACATCGTCAGAGAGGTTGAGAATCCTGAATCCAAGCTTCACAAGAAGGAGACTTTTGAGACAGTGACTATTTTGGAGACTCCACCCATGGTGATTGTGGGCGTGGTGGCGTACATCAAAACCCCTCATAGTCTCCGCACGCAGAACACTGTATGGGCTGAGCATCTCAGTGAGGAGTCAAGGAGATGCTTTTACAAGAATTGGTACAAGGCCAAGAAGAAGGCATTCACCAAGTATGCGAAGAAATATGAAAATGAAGAAAGAAAGAAAAGCATTGAGGCCGAGCTCGAGCAGATGAAGAAGTATGGCTCTGTTATTAGGATTTTAGCGCACACTCAGGTGAAGAAGATGAATGATGTGGATGCATACACAGTGGCAGGTGTTCATGGGGCCTGTTCTAGTTTGGCAGCCCTAGAACAGGGTAAACAGGTTCATGGAAGTGTTGTAAGAATCAGATTTGAATTGGATGTGTCTGTCTGTAATGGTCTTATCGACATGTATGGAAAATGTGAAAAAATGGAGGATGCGCAGAGAATATTTGGCATTATACCTGAATCTAATGCGGCGTCATGGAATGCAATGATTGCAGGTTTCGCCCAGCATGGATATGGCAAGGAGGTTGTTCCTTCAGGGTGCAGTCATGTCGGCCTCTTGAATGAGGGTCATCATTACTTTGTTTTCATGACTCCTGATCATGGCAGTGCACCTAAGGCAGAGCACGTTAAAACAGTAGGTATTCGAGCAATAATGGAACTTGCCCACATAAATAATGGTGCCAGTATGGCAGAGGTGGCAGAGATTAGAAACGGAAAAGTTCCAAGAATGGACTGCAAAAGCATATATGTCTGTCATCATTTAGTGAAGACGTTACATACAGTCTGCAATAATTTGGTATGTTTGGTGAAGGCGTTATCCTCTGTGCAGCAGCTCCACCTGGCATTAACGATGGATATCAATTTGATAGACCTTTACCTTGGGATTTCCACTCTTCTCCACAATGAAATAAATCCTTTGGTGTCTAAGGATTGTGATCTAGTTGTTTATACTTTGTTAAGGGGGAGCCGAGGAGCAGGAGTTGGAAGTTTTGTTCTCGAATATAAATTAATGGATGGGAATGTTGTGGGTAAATTATTAGGAGATGAGTTTTTTGACTCAGGTCTTCTTTGGCGAAGATTAATCTATAGTGTCCGTGAGCAAAGTTTGGCGATTTTCAAGTCTTTGATGGGCATGGTTATAATGTAAATGTAGAAGTGGAAATATAGGGGATTCATAGTGCATGGTTGTGCCAGTTGGACTTCAAGAGGGAGATTGTTGGGAATGTGAAGCCCAACGGTCACATGACCTTTCGCATTCCCTTTTTTTTCGTCTTCTAGCTGAACATGATTGTATATATACATGTGCATAGTCATGTAATGTAACATACGGTAAATGATAAAGGAATTCCCTGCTGAAAGTGGATGTAGCCATTGTTGGTGAGCCACTATAAATATTTGTGTCATGCGTCTTTGATTATTGTGTGTTTTTATTTATGTTTTAGTTTTAGTTGTTTTTATCATGTTTCTCTGTCCGTTTTAAATCAACATACCCAAAACCCTGGTCGATCGTCTTTCCCCACTTTCCATTACACAGATGCAGAATTTGGTGGCGGGGCTGAAGAAGATGGACGCTGCTTCTTTCGATGCCCACCAATTCTGTCGCTCTGCCGGCTTGATATGCAGCGAAGACGCGGATTTTCCTACGAGACCTCCTTCAGATTTTGGGGATATACGGAGGGTGATCGAGGAGCACGTGTTCTTCGACAAAAAAGAGCTCCGGGAGTCGGGGAAAATAATATTGCCGGATCTTAGCCTTCCCAATTACTTGATGTCGTTTTTGCCGAGCGAGTTGGCAGAGATGATGCCGCCATTATCTTCTGCAAATGTTTCTCAGATTGTGAGACTGTTGAGCATGTCGAAGGAGTCACGGAGCATGGTGTGCACGTTCGAGATGTGCGAAAAGAGGGTGGAAGAAGGAGAAGTGAAGAGGTGCAGCACGTCGATTGAGGGCATGGTGGAGTTCGTGGTGTCTCTGTTGGGCTCTGACTTGGACCTGCTCACTGACACGTCGGTCGTTGGGTCCGGTCAGCGGGTGACCGTTAGCAGAGCGAGTAAGAGGGAGAATATGGTTGGGGGTAAATCGCCGGTCACGTGTCACACCTTTGCGTTTCCTTACGCAGTGAGTTATTGTCATTCGATCAAGGGAAGTGAGGTGTTTGATCTGCAGTTGGAGGTTACGCGGGATAGGGAAAAAGTTACGAGGAACGCAATGGCGCTCTGCCATTATTTCTCGTCAAATGGAACGGGGGGATATGAGGCTGCTTGTCATCCCGTTTACGGGGAGATGTTACTCTGGACGCCTAAGCCTAAGCGTATGTAGTACGTTTTTGCTTTTTTCACCAAATACAGATTTAACTATATAAGGTAGTACGTACTGTTTTGTTTTAGTATTAGTTTAGAATTTCAAAGGTATAATGTTTAGGGTTGTACTTATTCTTATATGAATAGGGGAGAGGAGTCAAGACATGCATGTGGTCAAATAAATGTTATTCTAGACGTCTAAGCCTAAACGTGACTAGCAAAATGTACTACTTTTTCATTTTAGTATTAGTTCACATGCATAATGTGGGTGCTTGCTATTTCTATATAACTAGCGTGTGTATCAAAAAAAGGTGCAATAGATATGTTGATGGATGTTATTTATCTACTTCTGTATGACTACTATTTCTCTTTAGTATTAATTCACAAGTATAATGTGGTTGGATGGTTGTTATTTTTATATAACTAACGTTTGCATCTAGAAGAGGTGCAATAGAGGTGCATCATAAAGGAATTCACAAACATATCAAGGATCGCAACTAATGAGTATGTCTCTGATTGTTCATTTTAAATCTTTCATATTATAATCTAACAGATAGAAAATAAGAGAAAACTTTATTCTCACAAATATTACATCAACATGGTCGACTTTTGATACACAATATGAAAACTTGACTATGAAGTGTAGTATGCATCAACATAAGATTACCAAGAAAAACCCTTTGTTAGCAAGGAATTTAAGAAATTGAGTGCAAAATAGATGCTACAATGTACACTAACACAAAAATCAAGGAGGCCTCATATGTCCCCGTTGAGATTCTAACATATCTCCATGTCGACATCTTCAACAAAAGAAGATAGGAGTTTTGGATTAAGGATTGTACACTTTCTATCACCAATGAGAGATTAGCTAAATAATTCTCAAACTACTAAATCTTCGTATTGCACTTAATATTATAATAAAAATACACATAAAACCAAACATCGGTAATGATGTTGACCAACTTCCCTAGGAAGTCCTGCTATGTGTAGGCCAACATATCATGTTAACAAAAGACCTATGGATTCAAATAAACATTTTGCACATGCGTCTTGGAAATGTATTAGATATTGTGTAAGCAACAAGCTCTAAACCATCATTTACATCTGTATGCAATAACTTGTAATTTGGCAATTAAAATGGCCCGCCTTGGAACCAAGATAACCAACTATAGCTGTAAGTAATCATAGACAAATACCGCTATCCATGGTATGCATAATCACAGTTCACAAATTCTAAGGACTTATGCTTCACAAAGAAATAATTGGTACAAGTAAAATAGAAAGATAAGGCTTAACTTTTATAGCTATATCTAGAGTTAAATCAATAAAAGATCTTCGAATATAGAAGTTTTTATCCTAGATTGATATTCAAGAATGAAAATAATGTATACACAATTATAAGGGAAAATAAAAAAATCCTTAGTAAATCTACTATCATTATAATAAATAAAGTTACACAATTTCAAATTTAACTTTCTATACAAAAAAGTAATTATTATTATTTTTACTATCGTCGTAACATATCTTTATGGAAGAAATTGAAACCTATAGTATTCACAACTTCATATTGTATAGGTTACTACTTAATAAAGCATATTATTTCCTAACTAAGTGTTGTCAAGAGAAAAAAAATAAGTTTCAAAGCATTTCTAATGGGCTTGTAATATTGAGTCACTTTTCAAGTTTTATAGACATCTAAGGATGGGGGGTGTTGGCTTGTAAGGACATGTGGAAGAGATATGGTTGCAAATGAATTTTGATAGGAGTGGAAACTAAATGGGTTGCAAGCACTAAGTTTTAAATGAACTTACTTTTTATCTCTAGTAAAGCACATACCAACACAAAGGAGGTGTGAATAGTGAGTGTATTATTTGTTAATAATTTTATTGTCATTTAATAGTTAATTTTGTACTCCACAGGGCGCGAGAAAACACAGGGTGTTGCGTGAGGATGCAAAAGTTCACGCGAGAGAGTGCTACTAAGAGCGAAACTTCGTGCAGTACGCTCTGGATTCTCGCACAAGAATCTGTACATAGGAAGTATGGACACATGACAGAGCTCAAATTTCCTGTTAAAAAAATCAAGAATGAGGTCAGAAATTGATCTTTTCCACCCCACGGTGGGTGCCAAAAATGTATATAGTCGAATGTGGACCTCTAATCCAACTACACACACAACATAGTCATTACACACACAATCGAATTACGAAAGAGAGTATTGATTACTCAATTCAAAATTCATGGTGAAGCGACTTGTTGCCTCCTATGTAGACGGGGTGTTTGATTTACTCTCAGAACAAGAGCCCAACAGCCATTAGACCAGTACTACAATGGAGGATTTGAAAGCTTATGAAGATACTCAAATTGAAATTAATCTAGAATGAAGTGCAATTAATCTAAGAGCTTGAAAGAAATATGAAGATGCAAGTTTAGTCTAAATAACTTAAAATAAAGATGAGATTAAACTATGAGCAAGTAAGAAAACTAATTACAATGAAGATGCAATATTAAACTAGATGAAATTAATCTAAATATGCAATGAAAGCTTGAAAGCATGAAATTGAGACAAAAAATTGCTTTAGTTTAGTTACTCTCAAAATTGCTCCCCTTCGAATGAAGAATGAGGTTCAAGATATAGGCAAGCTTGGAAGAGGAATGAAGAGTTTCTTGATTCGAAACGGTGGACTCTTCATTTCCAATGGAGGAGAAAGAGACAAATATTAGAGAATTACTTAATTAAAGAAATGGATTATTGCCACATGGGTGACTCTTTGAATATTTGATTTATTAAATGCAAATATGATAATCCATTCGAATAACCAAGTAATTTATTAATTCCTTTTATGGGTAATTAGCTAAAGGGGTGAGTTTTTAATTTAATTTCAAGCACTTAGGAATTTAGAATTAAATTAATTTATCATAGGGGTAATTTAGCTAATAAAAGTCAAAGACTTTAGGAATTAATTATAATATTTGATTAATGCAATTTAGGATTTTTTGCAATTGACATCAAGTCAAATTAAGTCAGGTAGGAGAGAGAAAATTGCCTAGTAAACTACGACTTTGAAGATGTAAAATTGATGAAAAATGCACCAAAATTGATTGAATTTATTAGGTGCCAATTTTGGGGTATTACAAGATTAAGGAATTTTTATTCCAATTGCAAGGTTCATGTGGTATAGTGTTTTATTTTATTTCCTTTTTATATAGAGGTAAAGGGAATTCAAGCAATATTGAAAATCGTGTTCTTGGATTTAAATCATAAATGGAACTGCCTTAATATATTTCCTCTAACTTAGCAATTGGGGTTCGAATTTATGAATATTTTCTTTGGTTTAGAAGCACTGTTGTTTGAAACACTTTCCCCAATTGGTAGAAAATTGTTTTGTTTCACTTGTGTCAATCACAAGTCACAATCAAGAAATACAAGGTTTCAAATTTGTGGAATGTGTCTGCTATTCAAGCATTAACAAATAACTTCAGAATAATATAGATTGCATTATTTTTTTGATTTCAATATGATTATATATTAATTTTTCTTCTAATTTGATTTTGACATTGGACCAGATTAGTTTTGATTAGTGACTCTTTGATTTTAATTTTAAATCTGGATTATAACTTTTCACCCCTAGATATCTTCATTTAAGATTGTGAATCACTTCAGCAACTGTCTAATCTACAAATAACTTACCAAGTTCAATTTTGTGGGTAGGTTGTTAATAAAGATGCTAAAAGGAGAGGATCTTCTTTGTATGTAAGTAATCTCAAAATATCATTCTTCTCAATAGTATTTTTCTCTCCATTTCTACTTGTCTAACTTAATAGTTCACTTTAAAACTTTAAATGGATAAATGATAGCAAATTACTCTTAATTTTTCAAAGAAAAGTTGAAGAAATTTTTTAAAATCAATTTTATGAACTACTAAAAATAGTTGCGTACATGCGTTAGGTTTAAGTTCTTATAAATGTAATTTCATGGAAACTATAATGATAGACAGTTGAAAATAGATTTGGAGAAACTGCATCAAAATTTTCAAGTATATGTAATTGCAAATGTTAAAACCAAAATTCACAACCTTTGTTAGTGCTCTCCCTCTTTGCGTGTAGATGGAGCAAAGGGTATGGACAACTGACAAAGCTTAAAGAACGTAGTAGATAAATTATTAAAAGGGGCTAAGAAAGTCACAAGAAAATGCAATGACAGATCTAAGCCATTTTTTACAACAATGGTTAGTATCCTTGTGCATGTGCAAAAATAGGAAGTTGTGTAGGATATGCAATAAATAGATTTTTTGAAAGGATTTTTTGAATCTTCACGCAGATGCATAGATGTAGATGAAAATTTAATTCCATAGCCTTTGTTAGTATCCTTTGTGTTTGTACAATGTATGAGCATCCTTCTCAACATAAGAAAGGGGTTTCGCTAGAACTAAAAATTAAATAGGCAAATATTTGAACCATAAAGTGAAAAATAACAATGAATGTTTTATAAGGAAAATCAGAAAGTGATTAAAATCTTTATTTTCATCTATGTGAAAAATGTTTATAGTAGATTAATTTGTTAACAAAAATATGATAAGTGGCAATGAGGGGAATTTTATCCACATCCATTTTAGTGTATAAAAATGCCCAAACAGATGAATTTCAATGTTCTCTATATCAACATGGCTTTGCAAGACCTATCAATGTAAGCTTGCTTGTTTGGGATATTTTTTCCAAGTGTTCTGAAGTCTTAAAATAGAGTTTTTGAGGATTGTGTGATAGTATTGATCTCGTGATAGGAATATGCCAAGTTATTTTCTTTCCACTTCTTGAAATGTTGGTATATACTATATACACTGTAATGTTTCTCTTTTTTATTAAATTGGAAATTCAAACTCAAAGCTTGTTCAATGGTTATGCAAATAATTCAATGGGCCATCTTAAGGCCCTCTGCCCCAAATTATAAATTTGAGGTAACGAGTATAATTTTACTGAGCCAAAATTAATAGTAGAGAAAAGATAAATGTAATATACAATACAAGTAATTAAAGTACTGATTACATCATATATATCATAAATCTAACCATGCTTCTATACATGTAGATGTTTTGAGAACATCTGATGGTGTTAACCATACGAACATCTGTATTATTCTATGATAATGTAGTCGTGAAAATTACAAGCATATGTAAAAGGCAATTGAAGATTGATGTTGCAGTCACAAGAATTATGCAACTTTAACTTAGATTCAAAATTCCAACTTCACTGCCATTCACCTCTTCTTTACATTATATGCAATAGTTTATTTATTATTATTATTTTTATGTTAGTTCTTAGTTGTAGTTCTATTAAGGAGACTTATATCAGCGAATAAATCAATTTACTTCCAGAGTAAGTTTCAATAAGTCAGCATGAAATAATGAGAAGTTTATACATTGTTTAAACTGATGTTACAAGCATTGAACTGTAGTTCTTTTCCATCGTAGTCTTCAAGATTGCAATGTTTGAAACCTATGATTTTTTTCAGCATAATGTAAGTTATTTTTTCAATTCTTCCACATTAGAAATAAAGTTATTTTTCTAACTTCAAAAATAGAGTGTCATTTGTTATGAAACAAAGTATTGATATTTGATTTTTGTGTGTTGTTGTTGGTGATTAATCAACTGCGGTAATTTGTTTTTCTTTGTTGTTATTAATTTTCTTGTTCCTTCTATTTGATTCTTTTGTAATACAATGAATAGAATCAGCTCTTTAAAGTAGATTTGTCAAGCAAATATGTGAAGCAGAGAGAAATTCACAAGCAGATGGCCTCTTCAAAAACCTATACCTATCTTGAAGCTAAAAATGATATTAAGATACTATAAATAAAATGACGAGTCATAGTTTTGGTAAACAAAATTTTCTGGAACCTCATTACTTAAAAAGTGTTAAAGGAAAACTTTCTTTGCATCTAGGTAATTCATAATCCAATTCAACATTTCATCTTCCTACCCATGAAAATCAACATTGTACCTAAAAATGTTAGATGAGATGACACCATGTTAGAATAATCATCATATTCACCTTGCTAAAAATAGAACAAGAAAGAATTAGCATGACAACTAACAACAATTGGGCTAATCTTTAAAATGAATTCCATTGCTAACAAACTATAACGTCAAATCCATATTATGATGAAATTATTTAGATAGAAAAAGTTCCCACCATTTTAAGATTTTGTTGAGATAAACAGTATTCTTGTGTATATGAATGATAACTCTATCACACCAAAAGGTGTGAAAGTGAGACAGTGTTCTTGTGTAAAATCCATGAAGTTTTGAAAGTGAAACCGTGGGTTGTATTGAGAAGAAATCCATGAACTTGAGTAGAATCTTGACAAATGTTGAGCTTTCACTTGCATTTTATTCTAGACATTCAATCTGAGCAGTCTGTGTACTTGTCTAGAGTTTTATCTTGGAATGGTATGCTTTTATTTTATGTTGTGAAATTCTTTGAGATGAGCTAGCATTTCTTTTGTTGGCTACCAGTCCTCATTTTGAGCCCAGTTCCTAGATTTACAATGTTTGAGGGAGTTATTGTTGATCTATGTTGTACCTGTGTACTGAATCTTGAGAAACATTATATATGTTATAGAAATATAAGATGCGGAGAGAAGTATTGAAACATTCTACCGACCCTCAAAAGACATGTTTGAGTGATAGGCAGGTGTACAGTGCACTTCTTGACCACTCCATTAAATATTTATTTTATTAGAAAGGTATCAGCTAAGCCAATAGTGCTTAATCCTTGGGGAAACATTGAATCATTTAAATAGAATGATCGTGATGCTCTCACTGTAGGACTAAAGGATATTATTTTCTAATTGTTTAGGTCAACTTATGGCTGCATTAGTTTTAAGGCATTAGCTTTACATTATATAAAGTTTTCTCTCCAAAATACCATGTCTGAATATACATTCTTAGTGAATTTAAGCTCAATAGTTTATACAAGCTATAAATGATAGTATTATAGTTTCTAGGTCTAGGCCTTTGATAAGATACTAGTATCAAAATCTAATCCTTTCAACCTTTGAGAGCATAGAAAATGATGTTTGAAAATATTTGCAAGTACTATCATACTTGACATTTGGTATTAGCTCTTTCCAAAATTGTAAATGATACCCTCATTGGAGGACTAAAGGATTCAGGTTTCTATGTTTAAACCTTTTCATCCCTAGTAGTGATAAACTATCTTAATGTCACAAAGGCAAATGCTATCTATATTTTTTCCTAACTATTCAGGTCTAGCTTATGGCTTCATTTGGTTTAAGCTTTACAGTATATGAAGTCTTTAAGGCCAAATTTTTTGTCTGAATATACAATCTCTTAATTTATGATTCCATTTTCTTATTCGTAGTGAGACTCAAGATTTTGAAGGGTAAATTATTTTTTTAAAAGGTGCTAGCATAATGGAAGAGCACCTGCTTTACAAGAAGAGGGTTGGTGGTTTGATTCCATTGTGCCTTAGCATGAACTAATCAATGATATTATAGTTTACATTTAGCAGTATTAATTTATCAAAATAGTGAGTTTTTTTTTAAAAATGTTGTTGTGAAGTAAGAAAGATAATAAATGAGATTAGAGACATATATGCCACTATAGAGACAATATTTTCCTTATTATAGCTATTGTCTTCACTGAGACAAAAATATAATTGTCTCTTAAGAGACAATAATATTGGTGTTTTTATTGTCTTAGAAAGACATTTCTTTAAGACAATAATTTAAGATAGCCACTTAAAGACAAAACACAAGTTCTGTTTTATCTCAAGTTAAGATATTTTACTCAAATATTGTCTCAAATATTGTCTTAAAACCCCCCTTCATGTTCATTTCATTCTTTGTGTTATGTGTAGTATTCAGAGACATTCATCTTGCTTCGTACATATTCCTATCTGGAATGAGAAGTAATATTGTGTACATTTAAATGGTTTTATTTCTTCCCAAGGGGAGGAATGTTGTTCAATGTTCCTTGATCATCTTTAGCATCCATTTTTTAGTATCTACTAGCACTACATGGAGTTCATCATTTCATATCTTTTGGAGTGTCATATGATCTTCTCTACTTTCTCTCCTATGGGGGGTACATATTCTATATTGTGGTAGAATTAGTCCTTGGGGGTAATCATGAGTACTCCATCTATCACTCTTCTTCTTGTTCTCCTCCTCCTCCTCCTCCTCCTTCTTCTTATTCTTATTCTTCTTATCATTCTTCTTCCTCTTCTTTTGTACATTTCATTGCATCTTATCTCTTTTTTGGAGGGAGGTTTTGTTCCCACTAGTTTTTCCTCATTTCTCTTTTTATGAGAGATTTTATTGTACATGGGTACCTACATGGCTAGTAGCCGGGACCCATTTTTTATCTTGTCCTCATAAGTTATGCTTAAGGGGGGGTGTTGGTGTATTAATTTAATTTACACTTAGGTTTTAAGCTTAATTAGTCTTCTATGTTCATTTGACACTTGTCTACACAAGTCATCATCATTTAGGAGTCTACTAGAGATGTTTCGATTTCATTTCAACACATCATCCTAGTCTCTTGGGCGGTTTTCTACCACTCGAGTTCTTTCCTCCTTTCGTGGTTGGACTTGGTTGCACTCTATGCCTATACATCATTGACTTCTCCAATGAATCTATGGTTGCCTATTGCTCTCATTTTTTTATTGTGTTTCATTTGAATCTCTTAGATCTTGCTGGTTATTACACTCTTCATAGTGTGAAAATATCTTGCAATGACATTTTTAAATACACACTTGGGACATATGAAACTAAAACTTAATACTTCTTTAAGTGAGTAATGGTTATTTGAAATGTGATATTTTGGATTTCAAAATAGAATGACAAATTGAAAGTTTATAATTTTATTGAAGGTGAATAAACCATTCAGATAAGAAACAAAAATATTAGTCATATTTCAAAAATAAATTAAATTTTTAATTAATAAATAAAGTAAAAATTAAATAATACATTCAAACCTTTAATAAAGTTAAAACAAAATTATATAATCTGAAAACAAGAAAGAATGCAGATGAAAACAAGTAGATGAGGGAGGGTGGCATCCTACCTAGCATCTGTGCGAATACGAAATAACGTATATATTGCAAAGGTTAAGAACATCCCTATTTTGACACCGAAAGAATGTTATTGTATATTGAAATATCTCTATCTGAATGTTATTCTAATCTAATCTAAGTTGGGTTAGAATTTCTTTTCCCACTCAAAGTTTTGGGTCAACAAAAGAAAAGGATGAAAATTTCAGTCCAAGTCTTTAAGCGTGTCAACCGGGAAAGAATTAGTGTGGGACAAGATAAATATGCGATATTTAGGGTTGCGTTAGGGCAATGCAGCCACGAGCTGGTGATAATAACAGAAAAAATGTGGTAAAAAATTCATATGATGATAATGAAAATGAGCTCAGCATCTGCTATCTGTTTGAGAAAACTTTCCTATAAATAGGGAAGAGACTAGGCAAGAAACATTACAGTTGAACAAGGCAATGGCAGCTTCAAGAAGCACACTTCTGGTTCTTGTGCTCGTTGGAGTTAGCGTGAGTTGTTTTAGCTTTCTGTTTAGTTCCTTTTTAAGTTAATATTAGTTGTGTAGAATACACTGAAGACTGACACCGTTGGCATGGCTAATAAATTAGTTATTTTAGCTTTCTGTACTTTCTATGCTTAAATTAGTTGTGTAGAATACAATGAAGACTGATATTTCAGGCAATTATTGCATGGGTGAATAAGGTTGGTGGCATAACGTGGAGCAGCAACGTTGGGGAGTTGCAGCGAGAGCGGTGGCGAGAGAAGCTTCCAGAAGTTGCGATGCCCCAAGCCCTCGTGGATCGTCTTTCCCCACTTTCGATTACAGAGATGCAGAATTTGGCGGCGGGGGTGAAGAAGATGGACGCTGCTTCTTTCGATGCCCAGCAATTCTGCCGCTCTGCCGGTTTGATATGCAGTGAAGACGTGGATTTTCCTACGCAAGTTCCTTCAGATTTTGGGGATATATCGAGGGCGCTCAAGGAGCACGTGTTCTTCGACAAAAAGGAGCTCCGGGAGACGGGGAAAATAATATTGCCGGATCTTAGCCTTCCCAGTTATTTGATGTCGTTTTTGCCGAGCGAGTTGGCAGAGCTGATGCCGCCATTATCCTCTGCAAATGTTTCTCAGATTGTGAGATTGTTGAAGATGTCGAAGGAGTCAAGGAGCATGGTGTGCACGTTGGAGATGTGCGAAAAGAGGGTGGAAGAAGGAGAAGTGAAGAGGTGCAGCACGTCGCTTGAGGGCATGGTGGAGTTCGTGGTGTCTCTGCTGGGGTCTGACGTGGACTTGCTCACTGACACGTCGCTTGTTGGGTCCGGTCAGCGGGTTACTGTTAGCAGAGCGAGTAAGAGGGAGAATATGGTGGGGCGTAAATCGCCGGTCACGTGTCACACCTTTGCATTTCCTTACGCAGTGAGTTATTGTCATTCGATCAAGGGAAGTGAGGTATTTGATCTGCAGTTGGAGGTTACGCGGGATAAGGAAAAAGTTACGAGGAACGCAACGGCGCTCTGCCATTATTTCTCGTCAAATGGAAAGGGGGGATATCGGGCGGCTTGTCATCCCGTTTACGGGGAGATGTTACTCTGGACGCCTAAGCCTAAGCGTCACTAGTATAATGTAGTACGTTTTTGCTTTTTCACCAAAGACAGATTTAACTATATAAGGTAGTACTGTTTTGTTTTAGTATTAGTTTAGAATTTCAAAGGTATAATGTCTAGGGTTGTTATTCTTATATGAATAGGGGAGAGGAGTCAAGACATGCGTGTGGTCAAATAAATGTTATTTTAGTCGATGTTTAAGTCTAAATGTCACTAGCATAATGTACTAGACTTTTTCATTTTAGTATTAGTTCATATGCCTAATGTGGGTGGTTGTTATTTCTATATGACTAGCCTCTGTATCATAAAAAGGTGCAATATATATGTTGAGGGATGTTATTTCTATACTTTTGTATGACTAACGTTTGCATCCAGAAGAGGTGCAATAGATACGCTTATAGTAATCTACTATTGTTTCACTTTAGAATTAGTTCACCTGTATAATGTGGATAGACTCTATTTCTATATGAATATGCAAAGTAACTTACTATTTTTCTTTTCCACCAAATAGAGATTGGACACTAATGTTCAAGGGACAAAATATGTGTATTATATATTTGCTCATTTACATGCGCATATTTCATTTATTTCCTCGTATAGTTTAACAGGAGAGGACGGGTTACAATAGGTTGTAATGACTGAACTTTTGACACATATGCCACATCACCAATATACACGAGACACAAAAGTCAGTCAAAATAGTCAATTGTCGATTTCACATATCAACAAGACAAAATTAATTTTCAAAAATATAATATGAAAAGGTACATGGATCAACAAACTTGTCGAATGAAAAATATATCTACAATAAGGAAGAGTGCCCACCACACTGTAGAAAGCACTAACAATATCTAAACATAAGATATTACATGAAATAAGCAATTAATAAGTTTCAACCAGCTTGTCGAATACAACATTCAATAAGAGGCTTCGACCAATCCATCAAAGTGCAACAATACTAGAACTTGAGATACTAACATAAGTTTGCAAATATCAATACAATAGAATAAGCTATGTAATTTTAATTTTATAGTATCTGTAATCCTTTCTTAGATAAAGATTCATAATTTCATGAATGGAAAACTAAAAAACTTTTGATCCATATTCAATCCTATCTAGTATAGGAAAATGACTAAATCTAGATAAATAAACGTTATGATTTTACGCTATGATAAATGAATTGATCCCTTAATTATTTATACATGCCCCAAAACATGATTTTTAGTTTCACCTTGACTAGATTCTATAGTGCCAATCCCATGTGGTGGCTTTGAAATTTGGCATGTGTTGTTCTATCATTCAAGCGTATGGTAATTTTAGAATTTATATTCCTATGAATCAAAGGTTTTCCTTATAGGTTTCTTATTTCAATACCTTGATAAGTGACAACCAAGTTATAAGTTGAGCATGTTGTCCAGGTTCTCCTAGTGATATGGAGCATATGGCTAGAATTCCTAATATTAACATTGTTGGGAATGTATGTTATGGTTTGCACAAGAATAAAATTCACCAAAGTAGTGAGAATCCCTGGCCATTTCATGGGCAATCCTAGATGAGTATGTGTCAGGATGTAGTGAAGAGAGTCTTTAGATATTTACGAGGTTCCTCTAAGTAAATTATTTTTATTATTGTAACTGAAAATATTAAAAATAATTACCTATTTTTCAACACCTTTCATGTAAGGATAGAGAATGTTGATTTATAGTACAAGATCGAGGGAGGGGATGATGCTAGAGAAAGTTGGAACTTTATATCTAATGAAAAACACATTGACAAAGAAAATTTGATCTTTGAAAAGTTGAGGTGGTGCTATGATTCTATATGCCTCTTAAACCTTAAAATTTATTTCATAGGTGATGGTACCCACTTTGTTCCTAGAAAGAGTTCATAAAGTTGGAAAATGTTAGGAATCGTGTCTAAAGGTCTTAGTGTCATAAATTGTATCCCATGTGATTTTATGTCACCAGAGCTTTCTCTTTAGCTAAATTAAAGACAGTTTCAAAACTTAGCCTTAATCATTAAATTTTAAACCATCCTTTCCACCCATCACACCTAATTCCTCAACTAATAAGTCTAGATTATCCTTTTTTCCACACTTCTTGAACATTAACACCAACATATCAGTCCATCGTTATTTTTTTCTTTGACTCAAAATTACGCAATCTCTCCTTCTTCCATTTATATCTAGTGAAGATCTATTTAACTTGAAGATTGTTGGCATTCCTTATTCCATTAAGCCCCATCGCTTTTGCATTCAATAGAAATTAACTTATGGGTTTTGTATTTAATACATTGTCTCTATTTTAGCATATCAATTTGTCCCTTGTTATCTATTTTATCTACAATCTTGTTTATAGGTTGTTTGTGGAGGTGGAAATACCAAAGTGGGGGTTTGACAGGGGAAAGCCTCTAAACACAATTTCCCCCAACATTTCATCTTAGTTTTTTGTGTGTATATCCCAATGAGAAAGGACACTAGTGTTGGAGCTTCAATTTGTGGATCTCAATAATGTTTTCTTGTTTTTTTTAGCCTTCTCATTGCTTTAGTTATGCCTAGTACTTCCTCACATTCTAGAATCTTTTCATCACATTTAGTTTGTAGGATGAAATACATTTCATTCTATACTTTCTAGGATTAGTTTCTACTACCTGTACGTATAAAATTCATGTGTCACATTATCATCTCAAACTCATGCACACATCCTAAACAAATAGTTCAAATAGATATATAGAAGTTCTTTGTGGAATGTACTTTCATTTCCTAACAACTAAATAATTTAACTCATTTGTTTGGTTGGTTAAACACTTTTCTCCTTAAATAATTTGATTAAGTTTATAGGTTAAGTTTATCTAAGGGTTTATTCTAAGTGGAGAGTTAAAACTCAGATCCTCAATGGGTTTGATTACCCTTCATAGTGGTTGATTTTTTATATTGTTCACAACTTTTATCCTAGTTTTTAAAGAATACAAAGAATATAGTTTCTTGCAATAAAATTAGTCACTTTGCATCCAGATGTCCTACTAGGGCTCCTAAGCACAAACCTAATTTTTTTAAGAATGATAAGGAATTTTATTATGCTAGTGATGGTGTTTCTGGTGATTGTGTAAATGATGAAGATGAGATCAGATTTTTTACAATTAAGGATGAAGAACCTATTCATGAAGAGAAATATTTAGTTTCACATGTGGAAAAGAAATTAGAATGGATTATATATAGTGGTTTCTCTCATCATATGACTGATGATAAAGACAAGTTTGTTTAGCTAAACAAATATGATGGTGGAGTGGTTAGATTTGGTGATAACACTCCTAGATTTATTATTGGAAGAGGATCAATCTCTCTTGATGGAAAAACTAACACTGATGATGTTTTTTTTGTCAATGACCTTAAACATAACTTGTTAAGTGTTGGATGGCTTGTAGATGAGGGTTATCACTTATAGTTCAAGGATTGGAAATGTACTATTAGAAGTGAGACAAGAGACTTGGTCACACCAGGCACAAAAATAAGAGGTCATGTGTTTCAATTAATTACTGCAAAAGCTAGGTATTTTTTAGCTAAAGTATATGACAGTTGGTTCTGGCATAGAAGATTATTTCATGTCAATTTTGACAACATTGTGAAGGCTAACTTAACACAAATGAAGCTAAAGATCTGCCAAATATTATCAAGCCTACTAACACTATGTGTAGAGAGTGTGTGATGGGAAAACAAACAAAGAGAAGCTTTCAAAGAAAATCATTTTCAGAAAAGGGGAAGCTAGATCTAGTGCATACAAATCTGTGTCGTCCAAAAAATACAAGGTCCTACTATGGTGAAATGTATTTCATTATTTTTGTTGATGATTATTCCAAAATGATGTGGGTTTCTTTCCTTAAGGAAAAGTCTGAAGCTTTTGATAAGTTCAAGATTTATAAGGAAAAAGTTGAGAATGAGTCAGGTTTTACGATAAAATGCTTGAGGTCAGATAGATGTGAAGAATTTAGATCCGATGCATTTAATTCATATTGTAAAGAACATGGCATATATGGACAAACTTATACACCTAGAACTCCACAACAGAATGGGATAGCAGAGAAAAGGAGTAGAACCACATTGGATGATGTGAGGACTATGTTAATTGAAGACAATGTGGCACACATGCATTGGAGGGAAGTATTTAACATTGTTTTCTATACCTTAAACTACATTCAGATTAAAGAGGGTACTCGAAAGACTCCCTATGAACTATGGTTTGTTCATACTCTTTCTATGAAGTATTTCAAAATTTTTGGTAGCAAGTGTTATATCAAAAGAGATGACAAAATAGGAAAGTTTGAAGCAAGGAGTGATGAAGTTATTTTCCTTGGGTATTCCACCAAAAGTAAGACATATAGATGTTTCAATATGAAATTCAGGAAAATAATTGAAAGTGCTAATGTGAAGATTGATGAGAAGTTTCAGATTCGAGAAAGGATGTATGAGTGTGATGCAATCCTTGAAAATAAGACTGAGAATAAAGAGGAAGGATAAAAATTTTAGATTGACAATGGTATACAAGTTTTCTTAAGTGAAAAAAAGGAAGCTCCTAGAACACCAAGGTATGTTTTGATGAGCCATCCTGAAAATAAAATTATTAGTGATGTTAATCAAGGTATGACAACAAGGTCAAAGACTAGAAATGAGCTATGTTTAATCTTTCAAGTTGAACCTAAGACTACTCATGAGGCTTGAAAGATGAATTGTGGATTAAAGAAATGCGGGAAGAGCCAAATTAGATAGAGAAAAATAACACTTGGGAATTGGTTCCTAAGCATAAGGACAAAAATGTGATAGGAACCAAATGGGTTTTCAGAAACAAAATGAATGAAGAAGGAATAGTTGTGAGGAATAAAGCTAGATTGATCTACAAGGGCTATTCCCAAAAGAAATGTATATACTTTGAAGAAATATTTGCACCTTTTGCAAGGTTAAAAGTAGTAATATTATTCCTTTCTTATGCAACACATAAATATTTCAAGGTATATTAGATGGATGTGAAGTCTACATTTTGGAATGGTGATCTTCAAGAAGAAGTATACATAGAGCAACTTGATGGATTTCCTTTAACAGAGGATGGTGACATGTTTTCCAAGTTGAAGAAGGCCTTGTATGGTCTAAATTAGACACCAAGGGCCTAGTATGCTCAGTTTGACAAGTATTTATTACATCTTGGTTTCAGAAAAGGTAGTACATATAGTGATCTATATTTGAGAACTAGTAAAGATGGTATTTTGATTGTTGAGGTATTTATGGATGACATTATCTTTGTAGGTAATGATGTGATGAGAAATAATTTTTTTGAAGAAATAAAAAGTGATTTTGAAATGTCAATGATTGGTGAAATAAAATTATTCCTTGGTTTGCAATTTAGTCCTCTGTTAGAAAGTAAAGTCCACCAAGATAACTGAGAGGGGGGGTGAATCAGTTATCAGATAAATACAATTTTTATCACCTTTAACAGATTTCAACCATGTAAGAAATGTAATCAACAACCATAGAAAGATATACATACACAACAACATAATAACACAAGATATGTTAACTAGGGAACCTCTTGATCAAAGAGTAAACCTCGATGGGAATGATGCCCACAAAAGATGCACTAATATGAAAGTTCCTTGTGAGAGGATGGAATCGGTTAGGATAATTTTGAAATACATTCAGTACATATGAATCTCTGTTAGGAGACTTTGAATCCCAGTTACAAGATTCTAACCTGGTTAGGAGTTATGGAAGACAGAAGGACCCACTGTCCAAACAGCTTCAAGGGCAAGATCACTGAACACATTGTCCAACTGATCTCTATATTACTCAACAAAATAATACCAAAAGATTACTGATATCAACAACTTATCACTTCTCCTCTGACTATGCCAAACCACACCAACTGCTTCACCAGATCTTTGTACTTCACATATCCTCTTACAACAAGTATTGCTCAAATCCGCAATTGACTTTCACATACTACTAAAAATTCTTACATTAAAATAAGGAAAATATTCCTTCCTTTATACCACACTCAAATAATTACAAATGATTCAGCATACAAATTACAAAATAAAATCTTCCACACATTACACAATATATCACAGTTACATAAAACTGTTGGCTTCCAATTAAGATAATTCTTCACTCGTGTGACCTTTGACCTTGTTGTCATGTCCACATCACAATCATCATGTCCTCATCATCTGTACAACCTTGCATGCTCATATTCTATCCCAATTAGGAGATATCATCCAATTTACACAAACCGCTTCTCAGGAACACTGCCTGAATACTGCTTCCACTGAATTACACATAACTGACATGAATAGATGAATTTATGTATGCACTTTTAACCATGATCTTAGGAAACATCATAGATTAAGTCCTCAACTTTGAATACCATGATCTTAGGAAACATCATAGATTAAGTCCTCAACTCCGAATAGCTTGATCTTCAATATCCCACGTGCGCTAATACAAACAATGTCTGCTTCTCTGCTAATCTTCAGTAGATCACTATGTTGACATCAATGACAATCACAGTCATGAATGCAACAATAAGTGATACAAAATGGCTGTGAATACTCCCCCATAGGATATATTCAGCATTCATTCCTAACAATCTCCCCCATTGGCATTGATGAAAACATAGATGAAAAAATATTCAAGTTCCATGAATACCAACACTGCAACACTGTTTCTCTGAAATATTTTCAAATCCTCTTCATCAATTAAATCTTTCTTTATTTTCCTATTCAATTCTTTTAGTTTTCCATTTTATATTGCTTGTATCCTTCTCCCTCAAATTCACTTCAATAGATGATTTTTCATGTATCCTTCTCAACCATTGACATCAATGACAAATGCTACATCACTATGTCAACACCAACTTCAATGTCAAAAGACACTTTTCATAAAACATCTTCACTAGAGTCCTCGTGACTCAGCTCAGAAACACATAGTCCCCCATAGAGGAAGTACCAACAACCAATCTAGGAAAAGATAAGGCTCATATACCATTGGACTGATGCAACAATCTACATCACTTCTCAAAAGTAGGTTGGGACATAACCCCAAGTATACCTCTCAAATACTCAAATGTATCCTTAGGAAAAAAAATTTTAAATATATCTGCAATCTTCTCTTTTGTACTTATGTACTCAAGTTTGACTTCTTTCTCTTTAACTTTCTCTCTCACTACATGATACTTTATTTCTATATGCTTTGTCTTAGAATGTAGTATAGGATTCTTAGACATACTAACTGTACTAGTGTTATCATAGTGTATAACAACAGGCTCATCAAATTTTATTCCAATATCCTTCAACATTTATTTCATCCATATTATCTGATTACAATTGTTTGATGCTGCCACATATTTTACTTTTGTTGTGCTCTATGAAATACAATTTTGTTTCTTGCTTAGCCAAGAAACCAATCTTCCTCCAAGGAAAAATGCTCCACCACTTGTACTCTTTTTTTCATCAACACTGCCTCCCCAATCTATATCTGTATATGCACCACATAGGGTAAAGTCATCATATTTTGCATACCACAATCCATATTCAATTGTGCCTCTTAGATAACTCTGTATCCTTTTTACTATTGCGTAATGTGATTCTCTAGGATTAGCTTGAAACCTTGCAACAATTCCAACCACATGTGATATGTCTGGTCTTGTATGAGTTAAATATTGCAATCCTCCAATCATAGATCTATACTTCTTTTGTTCAACTATAGGATTTTCATCTATCCTAGATAACTTGTGTCCAGTTACCATAGGTGTTCCAACTATTTTGCATTTCTCCATTCCAAATCTCTTCAATAAGTCATTCAAGTACTTTGTTTGACATAAGAAGATACCATCACTATTATGTGTTATCTGCAATCCTAAGAAATATTTCATCTCACCAATCATACTCTTTTCAAATTCAATCTTCATTTCATCTACAAATTTATCATTGGCTTCATCTTCTCCTCCAAAGATAATATCATCAATAAAAATAACTACAACCAACAAACTATTTTCAATCTCTTTCATATACAAGTTACTATCTAATGTGCCTTTAGTAAATCCTAATTTTATCAAATACTTATCCAGTCTTGCATACCAAGTTCTAGGTGCTTGTTTAAGTCCATATAAAGCTTTGTTCAGTTTACATACCATGTCTCATTCATGAGTAAGGGGAAAACCTTCAGGTTGCTCAATGTAAACTTCTTCTTCTAACTCTCCATTCAAAAATGTTGACTTGACATCCATCTGATACACTTTAAATTTCTTATAAGCTACATAAGCCAAAAACATTCTTACTACTTCAATTCTTGCTACAGGTGCAAAAGTTTCTTCATAGTCAATTCCTTCTTGCTGTGAGTATCCTTTACATACCAATCTTTCTTTATTCCTTATAACTTCTCCTTATTCATTCATCTTGTTCCTGAATACCCATTTAGTTCCTATAACATTCTTATCTTTAGGTCTAGGGACCAGTTCCCAAGTCTTATTCTTTTCAATTTGATCTAGTTCTTCCTTCATAGCTTTAATCCAATTTTCATCTTCACAGGCTTCACTAGTAGATTTAGGTTCAATTTGAGAAATTAAACACAATTGTTCTTGTACCTTATTTTGTGTCAGAACTCCTCTGTCTATGCTCCCAATAATCTTCTCAACAGGATTATTTCTTGTTAGATTCCTGTTAGGTGTCACTGTCTCAGTTCTTGCTTCAACTGTAGGTTCTTCCATGATTTCCTCAATGTAGTTTTCATTCTGCAAATCACTGTCAGTTTCATAGAATAATTCAACATTTTCTAGATTAGTTCTAGGATGAGTTTCTTCATCTGATTCATAATCAAGCATTCTTTCATAAATTTTGAACTTTTCATCAACTTTAACATTTGCACTCTCAACAATAGTTTTAGTTCTTTTATTGAAACATCTATAAGCTTTTCTTTTCAATGAATAACTAAGAAATATACCTTCATCACTTCTATGGTCAAACTTTCCAATGTCATCATCTCTTTTAATATAACATTTACTTCCAAAAATTCTGAAATACTTAACTGATGGTGCATGTCCAAACCATAGTTCATAAGGTGTCTTGTCTGTGTCTGCTCTGATCTATACTATGTTCATTATATATACTATTGCATTCAGTGCTTCTCTCTAGAATATCTTTGCCAAATCATTTTCAAATAGCATGGCTCTTTTTACTTCGGTTACTGACCTATTTCTTCTTTCTATAATACCATTTTGTTCAAGTGTTCTAGGGGCTGAAAATTGTCTCTTAATACCATTCACTTCACAAAAAGTGTTAAATTCTTTTGAAGTAAATTATCCACCTCTATCTAATCTCAAACATTTAATCTTCATTCCAAATTCATTCTCAACTTTGTTCTTAATTACTCTAAACTTATCAAGTGCCTGGGTATGTGCAAGATCATGAGGGACCAAACTATGCCCTTAAGTGGCAATGAAAAATTAGCAAATCAAGGTTAGTCAACTTGACGTGAAAATTTCAACTAGCTATGAACCTAATATCAAAAAGTTTTAAGAATAGAATCTATAGAAAATTGAATGTAGTTTTTAAACTACTAGGCCTTTTTTGAGAAAAAGTTAGTATGATTGGTGAAAAGTATAGATTTCAATGTAGTAGTACAAAAATTTCAGGAACAAAATAAGAAGTAGGTGTATGTCTGACCACCTTAATCATAATCAAATGATAATATTTTATTATAAGATTTTATATATAAGTAGTAGACTCATGCCCGGATGTGACACATATTTTTTTGTAATTTTATTCCAAAAAAATAATTAATTATGAATTTTTTTCTACAACATTTTCAGAATAAAAAAACTCCTATGTCTGACCACCTTAACTCATTCAAAACTTTACAAAATTCAAAAAAAAAAAATTCCTTATAGTAGGCGAAGCATAGAATGTGACACATTTTTCAGATTTCAAAAATGTTATACCATCTGAAAGTTATAGTCATTTGTCAATCAGTATATAAATCAGTAGTTTAGAGGTAGCTCAATTAGACAATAACTAATAATTACTTACCGAATTCAAAATTTGACAATAATTATATCGATAGAAAGCTGATAATCTCCTTAAGATACCCTTTTCATTTTATCAAATTCACGTGAAAAAAAGTCGTCAGCTACATTGTCAAAGTTTTGAACTAACATTGCCACTTTTTGGCCCCACATGATCTTGCACATATCCGCCTCAAACTTTTCTTTAAGAAATGCAATCCACATCATTCTTGTAAAATCATCAATAAGAATCATAAAATACCTTTCACCATAGAATCATCTAGTCCTTATGAGACCACTCAAGTCTATATGAACAATTTCCAACTTCTCTATTGTTGTAAACTTCTTGATAGGAAATGAGCTTCTCTTCTTTTCATCCATAACACATTCCTTGCAAATCATGTTAGTAGGTTTCATAATTTTAAGCAAATCTCTTACTATAAGTGTAGTACTTACTTTCACAATATTATCAAAGTTTATATGAAAAAATCTTCTGTGCCATAACCAACTGTCATCTATCTTAGTAATCAAGCATGTCATCTCAGTAGGATTCAACTAAAATACATTACCTCTGGTTCTTGATCTAGTACCAATCAAATTACCATCCTTGTCTTTTATTACACAAGTTTTCTCAGTAAACCAAACTTGATATCCCTTATCAACTAGCTTTCCAACACTCAAAAGATTATGTTTCAATCCATCCACAAAGTAAACATCATCAGTGTTAGTCTTTCCATCAAGAGTAATAGATCATATTCCTTTGATCAAACAAGGTGCATTATTTCCAACTCTAACAATTCCTCCATCATAATTGTTAAACTTTATAAATTTCTTCATGTCTCCAGTCATATGATGTGAACAACCACTATCTATAATCTAATTAGATTTCTTTTCTACTTGAGAAACTAGAGCTTTTTCTTCCTTAACTTTTGTTTTAGGGTTTTCTTCTTTTATTGCTACAAATCCTATATCATCATTCTCATTATCACTTTACTTAAAGATTTCTCCATACTAGCTTCAAATTCTTCATCATTAGCATAGTAACATTCTACCAATATAGCTTCTAATAGATTCATCTTCAATCATTCTTATATCTTCAAATGCACATATCTGATTATGTAATCTGACTTTCTTTGCATGTTCATCACCTTCAAAAGTAGATTGTAAAGCTAACCAAATTTCATGAGATGTTTTTACATATTTTACCTGACTGTACTCATTTTTTGAAAGGGCTGACAAGAGTGCTTCTCTAGCAAGTATGTTACACATGAATAGATCTCTCTCGTCATTAGTACATTCTTCAACTTTTTCTTCATCAATGATAGTCTTCTTATTCTTTGTGATTAACCAATATCCTAGTCCTAAACAAAGAAAATGTGTCTTCATCTTTTCTTTCTAGCTGTCAAAATTTATTCCATCAAACTTAGGGCTTTCTTTCCTAAAATGACTTGCCATGGATCTCCTTAAGTTGTTAAAACTTTCCTTCAAGGACCTGCTGCTATGATACCAATTGTTAGAAAGTAAAGTCCACCAAGATAACTGAGAGGGGGGGGTGTGAATCAGTTATCAAATAAATATAATTTTTATCACCTTTAACAGATTTCAACCATGTAATAAATGTAATCAACAACCATAGAATGATATACATACACAACAACACAACAACACAATAACACAAGATATGTTAACTAGGGAACCTCTTGATCAAAGAGTAAACCCCGGTGGGAATGATGCACACAAAAGATGCACTAACATGGATCAAGCCAAATTCAATCTCAATCACTCAAATTGAAAGAGCATCTTGTCCACTCATCTTGTCTTCTTGTCCCTGTTAGAGTAGTCATATTATAGCTAATAATTAATTTATTTAATTATTAGTCTATTATTCTCTACACTTAAGTTAGACTTAGGCATCTCATTATTCTTTAGGGTTTTCACCTTTAGGGTTTTGGTATCCTTTTATAAGGATTCCCTCTTTGTATTTCATTAATTCACTTATTGGATCATAATAGAGATTGCTCTTTGCATGTCCATAAGATGTCTCTGGCTTTTTGGCCTCCATAGATTTTTCTTGCTTCTATTCTTTGCTTCTTCCATGTGACAGGGTCATGCATGCAGGTGTTCTTGGGAGATTAGTATTTCACCTAATCTAACATGGTATCAGAGCCATCTTGCTGCTCGCTGTTCATGTTTTGTTGAAGTGTTTCAGAAGCAGGAGGTTTTCAAGGGTTTCAGAAGTTTTTTTTTTGTGGATCTGTGGGGGAGCTGAAATTTGGCTCACCTTGGGCAAAAACGGACACCACCATTGTGTCCGGAAGGCCCAAGAACCCCTAAATCCATATAAAACTTGTCCATTTTGGACACAGTGGCATCTGAGGCAAAAAATTTTTGCATACCAGGGCCGTACAGCCCTGGCACGCACTTCGAGGTGGGTACAGTGGGTGATTTTTAAAAAAATATTTAAAAAAACATAATGTTTTGGGCGGCCGCCCAACGGCCACCAGCGCACCGCCAAGCGGCCACCACAGAGCCGCGGCCCAGCTCCGCCGCCCTCCGTCGCCCGCTGCCCGCCGGCCCAGCTCCGCTCGCCCGCTGCCCCGCCTCCCTCCGCCGCCCGCGCCCGCGCCCTCCGCTCCGCCGGCCCGCCCACCGCCGGCACCAGCGCCGCCTCCCGGCCCCGCTCCGCTCTGCCCTGCCGGCCCTAGCGGTGGTCACATGGGTGACCGGGAGCCTCCTGGTTTAGCCCCCTGCGAGCGCCATGTGCCCAGGGGCTCTGTTTTTCCAGCCCCAGGGGCTTAAAACTCTTTTTTGGTGCTTTTTTGGGGGTACTTGGCCTTTTTTGCCATATCTTCTTCATCTGGAGGTGTATTTGGGAGTTTTTTATATCATCGAAAAGCTCTTTCCGAGATGAACGCAATTATGGAGGTTTCTTTTCGATTTTTTTGCCTCGGTTTTCGTACCATGCCTTCGAAGGTAGGACTGCTTTTTTGCCTTCCTGGAGCACCTGATGCTTTTTTTGGCATAACTTGCTCATACGGAGGAGTTAGTGGGCAAACGAGACATCATTGGAAAGATGATTCCAAGACGGTCATTTTATACGAAGAGCTTTTTTCCAGATTCTTCTTCCATTTTTCGCACCAGGCTGTTGAATTTAGAGGTTTTCTTTTTTAGGTGCCTGCCAGAGCACCTGTCACTATTTTTGCTGTAACTTGAGCATACGATGGCGTTTTTTGCCAAACGAGATATCGACGGAAAGCTGGTTCCAAGACCGTTCTGTTTTTTTCAGTTTGGTTGTTTGATTTTTCCATTTTCAGGGGTTTTCTGCCAGTCAAAGTCACGGGTACTTTTTGCATTCCGGACACTATATCTCTCATATTCGGGCTCAGTTTTCAGCAAACTTGGTATTTTTGAAAAGCTTGTTCAGTGTACTTTTTAGTTTCAGAGGTCTTATTTCCAGATTCTATACCAGGTTCTTCCTCCATTGAGTTTTTCTTTTCTGCACTCAGATGGACTACTTGGCTTTTACAGGTCCACGGATCTCCATTCTTGGGATGACTTCTGCTTCTGTTCTCACTGTTCTTCTTTTGAGTATTGTATATATCTCCACTGTTGCATTCTTTTTTCTGTAAATGCACTGAGATAAAGTGCCTGCTTTTGCATATCTGGGATCTTGTACTCCTTGTGTTTGTTTGTACTCGCACTCAGTTATAAAGTGCCATGGGGGGTTATGATGTTTTGCCTTTTGTGCTCATCCACCTTTGTCAAGTGAGTGTACCTTCCATGACATTAGCCCATGCTGTGTGTCCAGAAGATCTATTCTTCTTCTTCGACACCGCCCTTTATCCTGTGCGTGTACTTCTGTTGCACTGTTGGTGTTCCTGATTCTTCTTCTTGCAGATGTTTCTGGCATTGCATTTCAGTGTTCCTGTCACCCCGTTCAGCATTATGGGGGGGTTCACCTGTTGGTTCTATTGCTTCCTTGGTTCGGTTGAGTGATCTACGTATTCAGTTTTTGTTCCTATGTACTAGGCGGATGCAGTGGCTAGGCACCTATGCATTTCGGTGAGATGGATCATCTACTATATAGACACTCATTCATTCCTTTTTTTGAGGTCACCTCTTCGATTGATCAGCTCTTCAGACTTTGTTTTCTCTACCTGGTCATGCACTATTTCAGTGGGGGTTCCAGCAGTATTCTTCTGACAGTGTTTGCAGCTTCATGCTTCAGAGATGCTTCATGCTCTTTCTTGTTCCTTTCTTTGGGACATTCCCTAGATTGGAGGCTTTGTTTCCTTCATCTAGTTTATTTTCTTGTACTTGGGTACCTGATCAGGCCTTATTGCCGGGACCCATTGCTCTTTCATGCATTTTTGTTTTCATGCATCTTTTAGTCCTTAGTTGTTTAGCTTCTCCCTAAGTTACACTTAAGGGGGGGTGTTAGAGTAGTCATATTATAGCTAATAATTAATTTATTTAATTATTAGTCTATTATTCTCTACACTTAAGTTAGACTTAGGCATCTCATTATTCTTTAGGGTTTTCACCTTTAGGGTTTTGGTATCCTTTTATAAGGATTCCCTCTTTGTATTTCATTAATTCACTTATTGGATCATAATAGAGATTGCTCTTTGCATGTCCATAAGATGTCTCTGGCTTTTTGGCCTCCATAGATTTTTCTTGCTTCTATTCTTTGCTTCTTCCATGTGACAGGGTCATGCATGCAGGTGTTCTTGGGAGATTAGTATTTCACCTAATCTAACAATCCCAAACTTTGAGGACACAATATTTAAATTGTCTTCAAAGGGTGGAACCAAAGACTCAACTCAAGCCTAATCATGATCAACTCTACCACACCCCCTACCCTTGCCAAATCCTATATAAGCAAGGCTAAATCACTCATAATCAAGATCCACAAATCTAAGAATTGCATCTAACCTCTTAAGAATTATAGCTAGAAAGGCAATTTAGAAGTTAATTTGAGCATTTCTATTTGGAATTGTATTAATTAGCTTATCTTATCACTCATTTTTTATTCTAGGACTGTCATTAATGGAGGCTTGCTAAGAGCTTCACCATTAACACTCTTAGTTAGAGAGCCATAAAATGCTTAATTGTTCTTTATTTGCTAAATAGAGTTGCTAATTGTGGTTGTTTAGTTTCTATTTGATTTATTGTTCAATACTAATTCTATGAGGGTACAATTTCTAGTACACAAAATGGCTCCCACCGTGGGGCAGTAGGCTTCACTTTCTAAAAATCTCGTAATCTTCATATTCGTTCAAATTTTTGCATGTTTAACTCTTGGTTTTACAGTGAAATAGTGCTTCTGAGACTTCAAATGACACTTTTGAGCAGTTAAACGATGCTTCTGAGCACTATTTTAGTGCTTCCATGACAAATTTGTGTGCCTTTGCATAGAGAAATAACACTTTTAAATCCTTCTAACTTATGTTTAAAATTCTATCAGTGCTTATTCCCTGAGTACTGAGCACATTTGCATATTTCTCCAGCACTTTTAATTACTTTTGAACACCTTTGCTTAATTGTTTAGCACTTTTACTCTCTATTTCTATGTTTTTAAAAGTTTAAAAAACACTTTTAATTTGATTGACAACGCTTTTAAATAGTTAAATAGTGCTTTTAATCATTTCTGCAACACTTTTGAATAAACTGCAAATTTTCATAATCTGACTGTCAAAAAATGATTTTTATGTCTCTGCAGGATGACTGATCATAGAAAAGTAAAAAATCCAGAGAGCAGATTCAATCAAGAAGGCAAAGCTTTGACAAGGAAGATCAAAAGGGAGAAAATTGCTCATATTAAGCTAGTTCTTGAGGATTCTCAACAAGAAGGAAAGGTATATGATCATTACATCAAAGTTGTAAAAGCATATAAGGCAAAATTTGTTTCATTAAATTGGATATTTTCACCTTAATCAAGTTTTCTTAAATTTGACAAGGCTTAAAGATCAATTTTGTCTTAGTTTCTTCAATTTCATTTTGTTTTCTTCATTGTTGATAGTTTTGTTGACTAACTTGTTGGAGGAAAAGCACATTGGAAAGGAACGATCGCCAAGGTAAGCATTAAAACATGAAAATCACTCAAAAATGCCCCTAGCCTTTGCTAGCTACAAGGAAAAGGTAAGCCTTAAAACTTTGTCATTTTTGTACTTAAATTGTGGCTTTGGTGTTTTCAAAATCTAGTAATTAAAAACAACCTATCTTTGTTTGAGGAAGTTTAACATTAGGCTTATGCTCTTCATTTTTATTAGTGAATCAAAATGTCAAAAGTGTTAAACTCTTTGATTAAGAAGAAAGGTTAAGGAAATCAAGCACATAATCAAATAAACCCCTTGTTTGTGGAAGAGAGTAGAAATACTCGAATCCCTTTAGTTAGTGGGTTGGAAATTGAACCTTGTTAATTGTGTTTGGGGATTACAAAGTGGATAGGGATATTCTCTTCACCTTTTTGGTGAATCAAACTCCCACAATCTATTTCTTCATTCCATTTTCTTTCTTTTACATGAACATGCATGCTAGATCATTAGTTGGGCTCGCCTCCTGAGATTTTCCTTAAAAGGGCCAGTGAGAGGGACAACCCAAAGTGGGATACACTCACCTTTTCCATGATCATCCAACCCGCTATAAAATGAAATACATACATCCTTAATGGAGTGTGTGACAAAAGGGTGTTAAATTTTTTAACTTCCTCGAGTAGTTCTCACGGATTACGCAAAACTCTGACATACCAGTGGTGGGAAGCCTCTTAATATACTTGGAGGATGAAAGTTTAATATCCATTTTGAATGGAATATTGACTAAAACCATGGTAACTTAGAAAATACTACCTTATAAAGCCATATTTATGAACCAATCTTGAGCTAGGTAGATTGCTTGAAGTGTCTTTTTGTGCAAAACCCGTGATAACATACTTTCAAAATCAAACACTTATTGTGTAGTGGGTAAAAAGAAACAAGTGTATGAGTGATTGTTCTATTTGGAAATACATAAAACAAGTGAAAGAGATATCCATTGAAACCTCATCTTACATTTTTAATCTCTTCAATATAAATCAGCAATTATCAAATCAAAGGATCAATTCAAATCAAACCTTATTGGATGCCGGTTTCCACATGGTCCCACAAGCTTAGGGTATCTTTACAAGGAGATAGCACTTGCATTGCTAACAAAGTCCATGAATTTGAATACCAAAGTCTTTTCAAAGGTCACGATCAAGGGGATATTCTCCCAAATTTATTTGAAGAAATGGATAGAAACTTTGTGTTTCATGATTACCACCATGGAGGAAACAACAATAACACCAATAATGCTAATGAAGGTCCTAAGGAAACACTTGAAGAAAGGGCTAATAGAGCAGCTCAAGATAATGATTTTCTTGAAGTCATGGAGAAATTGATAGATAGGGATAGGGAGAAATTTTTCCTAAACCTAGCCCAAGCGGGGGTAAAGCTCCCATATGACTATGATATAGAGAAACTTAAGAATAATCAAGAACCAGGAACCCCATGAATGCTATGACCAAACAATTACAAACATTTCAAAAACAAATAGATTTAATGAAAAAGGCCGCTGAACCTAAACCTTTTTCTATTGAGGCCTTGTGTCCTTTCCCATTCGAAAAAAGCTTGGTCATGGCACCTTTTCCCTTCAATACCATTTTTCCTAAATATGATAAGTATATGGGTAAAATAGACCCATAGGATCATCTAAGGGAGTTTTGTGCCTTAAGCATTGAGTTAATGCACAACACTACGTACCTAATGAGACTTTTTCCTAGGAGTTTGGGAGGTCCCGCCATGGAATGGTTCTCTAAGCTCCCATAAGGAATAAAGAATTTTGAGGAATTAGCCTCTAAGTTTGTAACCCACTACTCCTATAATATCGAGCATGAAATCACAATGCTCAAATTGTGTGATACCAAATAGAAAGATGGTGAATCCTTCTTAGGATTCCTACAAAGGTGGAGGACCATTTTTGCAAGGTATCCATGAAGTATCCCCGAGAAGGAGAAGATGGAAATATTTACAAACAATTTGACCATGGAGATGAATTATCAATTACAACTTCAATGTCCCCCAACATTTGAAAAACTTATCAAAAATGGGATCAAGATTGAAGACATATTGGTAAAGAGAGGAGAGATAAAATTGTTTAAAGACAATAAATCCAATACCAAAAAAAACAATAATCATTATGTATCTAATTATGTTAATAATAGAGGGGCCAAAAATCACAACGATAAACCTAAGTTATGGTTAAAGAATAATAATAAAAATCTTGTGAACGATGGAGTTGTGGAGGCCCACAACTTGAAGGCAACCCCTTTTAATTTATCAAGTGGAGCTAATTCTTCATACAATGTAAATCAAATGAATAAAGCTCCCTTTAATTCCAATAATTATAACAAAAATTCCAACAATCCCAAAAAAAATTGTAATAATAATCCTTTTAATAATGCTAATGGGAACAAGCCCAAACCCTTTTTCTCCACATATCAAAAGAGAAAATTCACCTTTTTAGGTGAACCCTTGGAGAATGCATTAAGAACCTTGGTTTCTAATAAGATTATCACTTTACCTAATTTGAGACCTTATGAACCTCAAATTAAACATAATTGGTGGAATGATTCTCATCATTGTGAGTATCATTGAAATAAGGGTACAAAACCAACAAATGTATGAAGTTAAAACACTTAGTGCAAGACCTAATAGATGATGGAACCATCAAAATTGAAGGGCCTCAAAACAATGAGGATCATACGGCCTTCAAGAACCCCTTTCTAAACCATGAAAAGGGTGAGTCATCTAATGCCAACCAAAATCAGAAAAGAGGTAATGAGAAAGTGAACTTTGCTCATACCTATGATAACATCATCAATACTCTAAGTGAAGAGGACAATGCCATAAATTTTATTGTGGTAAAGGCAAAACCAAGAGAAGCATCATCTAACGTTGTCACTAGGGGGCAAGCTTCTAAAATCACTTTACCTGGAAATGCTCCAAGAATTGTTTTACCTAACCAAAGCACATCATCATCTTCAAAGAAATATAGCTTGGTTGATCAATTACAAATAAATCCTACTCAAATCTTAATCCTAGAATTTCTCAAATTATCACCTACTCACAAGGAGATTCTAGAGAAATCTTTAGTAGAAACCAATGTGCCTCTAAACCTAGATGTGGAAAAGTTTCAAAATATGGTGGGACATCTCATTGATCCTCATTGCTTATCATTTTTTGAATAAGATGACATGTCGCTAAACCACCTGCAGAATTTACCTTTGCATATAGAGGTCCTTATTCACAAACATAGAGTGAAAAGAGTTCTTATAGATGGAGGAGTTGGCTTAAATATTTGTACCCTAAACTTGGTAAAGGCCCTAGGATTTTCTAAGGAGGCTATTGACCCAAAGAATAAAATAACCATCAAAGCCTACGATGATGAAGAAAGAGTGTCTAAAGGAGTCATAATACTTCCCATTAGAGTTGGTCTCGTGCAAAAAGAGACCATATGCCAATTTTTAGACCTAAAGTTGACCTACAATATCTTATTAGGGAGGTTGTGGATTCATGAAATGCAGGTCATGCCTTCTACTTACCACCAATGTTTAAAATTCCCTTATCTAGGTCAAGAGATTATGTTAAGTGGGGACTCAAACCCATTCCAATATTGCAATAACATGAAGCCTATAAATGACTCTTAGTCCCGCATAATACAACAGGGTCTATACCTAAACAAATAGATCAAGGGAAAAGTTCCAAGGACATTCCATTATTAAAAGGAAAGGAAAAGATGGAAAGCAAAATTGTTGTTGAAAACATCCAAAGGCCCACTAACTTAGCTACATCAACAAAGGGAAAGGAAAAGGTTAGTGAGGAGAATACACATGAGAAGCAGAAAGAAGACAAAGATAAAGCCATCCAAATATACACAAAAGATGAGAATTACCAAAAGATGGACCAAATGATGATAAATTTTGATAAACAATGTAAAATCAAGCAAAAAGGAGTAGGGGAATATTCTTTATCCATGATGGATTTTCCATTATCCCCCAAGTCATATGGAAAGCCATCCAATCTACCTCATAGATATAATGATCATTTTGTGAGAGTAAATACTTCATCATCCATGGATGAAGATGATAACAAAATTCTTAATTGGCTTTATAAAGATGAGGAGTCAAGTGTCCAATAAAAATGTATCCAAAATATTAACATTCCCACAAATCAATATGGGAAAGGATTTCAAATAATGCAAAAGATGGGATATAAAGGCCAAGGACCTTTGGGCACAAGGAATGAAGGACTTATGGAACCAATTGAAATGACATGGCGAGATAGAAAGGAAAAGATAGGATTAGGGTACTTAGAACAAGGGTACACACAAAAGAACTATCCTAAAGTCTATGATCAAATCTTGCAATTGGAGTCACATAGTGATGAAGATTCTAATCAATGGGAATGGGACTCTTTATCAAGTGAGTCATGCCATGATAAGGAGATAGATGTTATTCATACCTATACTTCTAGCAAAGAAAAGGAGCAAATAACAAAACCAAATCAAAATTGAGCCTCTAGTTCAAATCAAGTGGTCTTACAACATATTCAAATTCAAAAAATTGAAATAAATCAATGGGTAGGTGAACCCTACATACCTTCATGGAGACCTACTATGGAGGAATCAAATGTTAGGTTTAACTCATGAGAATTTTATCCAATGGAAACCTTAGAGGAGTCTAGTGAGGAAGACTTTGACCCTAGTTCTTTAGAACATTTAGAAGAGGCACATGTCATAGACTTGAAGGATACAATGTTTGAACCATAAAACAAGGTCTTATCCTTAAATCCCATCAAACCAAGCCAAAGCATTGATCCTTTAACTCTCATATACCCAGAATTAATCAAATGGGATTCCATTGAGCCTACCATCCTCCCAACCTTTTTAAATGACAATGTGGTGTCCCAATATCTCAATGTGGTTGAACCTTCTTCTACTATGGAATATCAGGAGGAAATGATAAATGGGAGTATCCAAATTTTCAATCCACCTAAAAATGAAAAAAACAAAAAAAGGAAAAAAGGAAAAGAATCTAGTGTTGAAAACCACGTTATGGCAGCATTAGATCCAAAAGAAAAAGAAATAAAGGATGTTTCCAAAGGTGAAAAAGCAATTGAGGAACCTAAGGAAGGAAGTTTGGATGCTTTACCTGAACATTATGAAGAGAGATCTTCAATTTTGATCAAGCCTACAGAAAAGATAAACATTGGGTCAGAAACTGAACCAAAGATCGTACACATAGCAACATCCTTATCTAGTGAAGAGAGAAAGGAATTCATAAAAAATTTCAAGGAAAAACAAGTCAACTTTGCATGGTCATATGATGTTATGTCGGGATTGGACCCAAATCTAATTATGCATCACTTGAATATCAAAGGAGCCAAACCAGTCAAACAAAAGCTAAGGAAAATGCATCCACATATAGCCTTGCTAGTAAAGGTGGAGCTGGAAAAATTGCTAAAAGTGGGATTTATTAGGGCCATTGATTATGCCCAATGGATTTCAAATATAGTGCCAGTTTCAAAAGTAGATAAGTCCATCAGGATTTGCATGGATTTTAGGGACTTAAATTTGGTGTGTCCTAAAGATGATTTTCCTCTTCCATGCATAAACGCCATTGTGGACCTAACAATGGGACATTCCATGTTTTCATTTATGGATGGATTTAGTGGCTATAACTAGATCAAGATAGCACCCGAGGATCAAGATAAAACAACATTTACATGTGCATGGGGAACATTCTACTGGAATGTTATGCCCTTTGGTCTAAAGAATGTTGGGGCAACATATCAAAGGGCCATGACAACAATATTCCATGATATGATGCATAAGTTCATGGAAGATTATGTACATGACATATTAGAAAAATCTCATTCAAGAGAGGAGCATCTACCAATTCTAGAGAAAAAAAAATCAGATTAGAGCAATTCAAAGTAAGGCTCAATCCACAAAAGTTTGCATTTGGGGTCCAATCAGGAAAACTGCTAGGCTACATTGTATCAGTGAAAGGAATAGAGGTGGATCTAGCTAAAGTCAAAGCCATCATGGATATGGAAGAACCTAGAAACATAAGACAAATGAGGTCACTACAAGGAATAATTCAATCCATCAAGAGATTCATATCTTAATTGGCAGAAAAATGTCATAACTTCACCCAACTTCTACATAAAGATACAGTTTTCAAATGGGATGAGAAGTGTGAAGAATCTTTCAACATATTGAAGAAATATCTCATGAGCCCTCCAACTTTCATGCCACCTATCAGAGGAAAACCCTTGATCCTATATATTTCAGCAACCAAGCATTCATTGGGGGCACTTTTGGCACAAGAAGATGAATCAGGCAAAGAAAAAGGTATATATTACATAAGTAGAACTTTGGTCAAATACGAGTTGAATTATACATTCATCGAAAGGGCATGTTTAGCTATGGTTTTTGCTTCCCAAAAATTACGCCACTATATTCTATCTCATAAGATAAGACTCATTGCAAAGATTAATCTATTAAAGCATCTACTTAGCAAAACAACATTAAATGGAAGGCTAGCCAAATGGGTCATGGTGTTGAGTGAATTTGACATTGAGTATGTAGACCGCAAATCTATTAAAGGGAAAGTCATTGCTGACCAATTATCAAAATCACCACTGCAAGATGATCATCCAATTCAAGTAGAATTCCCAGATTTTGAGATTGTGAATGTTAAGGCACAAACATGGCAACTATATTTTGATGGTTCATACACCCAACATGGATGAGGAGCAGGCATACTCTTAATCACTCCTTAAGGATCCACAATTCCAAAGTCATATAAATTGTTATTTCCATGCACCAATAACATAGCAGAATATGAAGCCCTAGTCATTGGAATCAAGTTGGCATTAGAGTGGAAGGTGACAGAACTAAAGGTTTATGGAGACTCACAATTAGTCATTAATCAAATTAATGATGAATATCAGATGAAAGATGACAATATGGTACCTTATAAAAACATGGTGGAAAATCTTAAGAAGTACTTCATTCTTATTACATTTGAGCAAATGCCAAGAGAAAAGAACAAAGCAGCAGATACAATGGCAACTTTGGCATCACTTCTACAAATACCAGATCAAAGTGCCAGATATGAATTCTTGGTAGAAGAAGTGGAACAACCCGCATTTAACCCTACCCATCCTCATACCATTTGCTTGCTAACTACACACAAATCACCTTGGTATGGACCTATTTACACCTACTTAAAAGATCAAATCCTACCCATGGACCAAACCAGGAACCAAAAGAAAAGCTTCATTTGCCTAGCATCTCAATATACCTTAATATCTGAAAAATTGTATCGTAAGAGTCTAGATGGAATGATCCTTAGATGTTTAGAGAAAGAGGAATTATACATAGCCTTGCAAGAAATCCACAAGGGAATCTATGGGTCACATTCAAATTGATTAACCCTAGCTAAGAAACTTCTTAGGATAGGATATTTTTTGCCTATGATGGAGAAAGATGCTTGTCACTTTGCCAAAACTTGTATAAAGTGTCAATTCCATGGAAACTTGATACATGTGCCCACACAAGAGCTTCATTCGATGGCAATGCCTTGGCCATTTTATCAATGGGGTCTAGATTTGATTTATCCACCATCCTCAAATGGTTATAAATTCATTATCACGACAAAAAATTACTTTACCAAATGGGTTGAAGTTGTACCCTTATCAACTACAATGGGAAAGTAGATATCTTTGTTTATCTTAAACCACATAATATGTAGATATGGTGTACCTCATGCCATCATAACGGATAATTCAAAGCACTTTAAAAGAAAAGACCTAAAGGAATTATGCACAAAGTTTCACATGATCCACCATTCTTCATCAATATATTACCCCCAAGGTAATGGACAAGCCAAAGCAACAAATAAGAACATCTTGAAGATATTGAAGAGAGCGGTGGACCATTCAGGTAGAGATTGGCACATAAAAATAAACCTGACCTTATGGGCTTATAGGACCATTATTAGAATGCCAACATGAGCTACATCCATTTCCTTAGTCTTTGGAATAGAAGCAGTTTTACCTTTGGAGGTAGAACTTCCATCCTTAAGGGTATCTTTACATGGTTTGATAAGTGAAGAGGATTATAGAGTTTCTAGATTGCATGAACTAGAATTGCTAGATGAGAAAAAACAACAATCATTTGATCACCTAAAGGTATATCAAAATAGAATGTCAAGGACTTATAACAAGCACATCAAGTCAAGAACATTTCAAATAGGTGACCTAGTTTCATGAGAGAATCCCAAGAACCAAGTAGAAAGGGAAAAGAAGGGAAAATGGGAAGCAAAATAGTTAGGACCTTTTGTGATCACTTCATCTTTTGGGATTGGCACCTATAAGTTAGTAGATTGTGATGGAGAAGAGCTGCAAGAACCTATCAATAGCATTCATCTAAAAAGGTTCTATACATGAAGCAAATGAAAGAGTATAAAGAGTATCAAAAAATTAGATGGAGAGAATCCTAATTATTGTATATAGTCAAAAGAGATCTTGAAAATACCAAAAACATTTGAAAATTTGAAAAAAAGAAAAAAAATTGGAAAAGTAGAAAAGATAAAAAATAGTGGAAAATTGAGCATGAAGAAAGCCAAAAACATTCATATATGATCCGCAAAAAGATGTTGTATTGGTGAAAACCTAGAAAATAGGCGCCATGATGATTTGAAAAAGAAAAAAATTGAAAAAAGAGAAAAATCAAAAAAATCAAAAAATAAAGAGAAAAAGTGCCTTGGTGAAAACCTAGCAAATAGGCACCTTGGTAGCAAAAAAAGGGGAAAAAGATTTTAAAATAGAAAAAGAAACAAGATCCATTCAATTGGTGAAAACCTTGTAAATAGACACCATTGAAAGTCCAAGTCAGTCGCATACCTAGAAGGTCACCTTGTAAATATTGCATTCGCCAGCATTTGTATATATTGCATAATAAAACCCCATAGTTGCATTTGCAAGTACCTCAAGATTTTGGTCACCTAATATGCCAATTGTCTTAAGTCCAACTTTGAAATCATATCAAACTGGGGGCAATCTACTAAAAAGGAGGAAGGATTCATAAAAGAAAATTTCAATCAATCATTGAATCAATTCATCAAAAATGCAAGTGAAACACTTAATCAAATCTTCAATCCTAATCCAGTTTGAACCAAAAGAAAAATTTGATCCAAGATCTTACATGACCCTATCTTTATCAGGATTAAAAGTACGAAATGGATGGAACTACACTTGAAATATGGATTTGAAACACATTGCAAAAATTGTTCTAAGTGTTTACTTGATTGATGAAATCATGTCTTTCTAGCGAATCGATGAAAGTTTTTAAACTAGACAAGCTATGATGAAAGCGTGATATTTTATTTGATTTCTGAATGACCATCTTAAGATCAAAGTTCTAAATTGTGTATTATTTGTCTAAGGACGTGATCATCAAAGAATCATTGAGGACTTGTACATAGGGTAAAACTGAGATCTCTATTTGTTTATGCAAAAGGATACCTTGGATATTTTGATCTTCAATATCATAATACCAAAATCCACTTGCAACATAGAATCTGACAAAATCGGTGTAGACACCTAAAAATCCTTTAGAAAATAAATTATTTTTATTTTTTGAAAAACCCCTGATGACATCATCATTTATTAATTAATTATTTATTTAATTAATTTATTTATTTTTATGTCATTAAATCCCTTTATCTTAATTAAAAACATTTAATTAAGGAATCCCTCCCAAAAATGTTTAAATCTCATTTAAACATTATCTCCTTATTTATTAATTATTTAATTAATAAATTGACCAAAAATTCCAAAATAAATAATTTATTTATTTTTTGACCAAAACTTGGCCAATTTCCTTAAGACCACTAACCTCTTCCAAAATCTTCTAATCCTTCTTTAATTTGATTAAAGGCTAATCCCATCCTTTCTAACCCTAATCTCAACTCAAAATATTTAATTAAGATTAAATATTTAATTTTCATATTTATTAAATATATTTTAATAAATATTCCCAAAACCAAAAACCTTTGGAATGAATAAATATTTATTCATTCTCCCTAAACCAAGGAAAACTCTAGACTCTTCTAGAAACTTCTCAACCCAACCTCTTCACCCATCCTAATCCTAAATCCCCCTAATCCTAATTCTAATCCCTCCCCTAATCCTGTCACATTCCCTAACCAAGGTTAGCCAACTCCTAAGCTTAACCCAAAGTCAACAAAATTCTAGAGACTTCTCTTACATGCATTAAGTGCATTTAAGGCCTCCTTATCCCTCTTACATGCATTTATCATGCATTTAAGAAGCCCCTCACCCCTTTCTTACACCCTTTGACCTTAGGCACATTTCCCAAATTGTGCACATTCCTCCCATCTTTTAATCCAATGCCCTTGTGACACTTGTCACAAGGAGGTGGCCCTGAACTAGCACAATCCATGTGCTCCCCTTTGAATGAATCTTGGCCTCTCTTAAGGATTTTGATCTTGGCCATTCATTCCTCCTTTCCAAATCCTATAAATACCCCTCCTTTCAAGAGCAAATCAATTAGCTTAACTTTCATTCTCATGCATTGTTATCATGCCCTTTTATTTCTAGACTTAGCACAAATCATTCTAATTTAGTTTACTTTCAAGCATTTTAGCTCATCATAGCTTAGTAATAATGGAGTAACATAGTTTTTATTGTTGTTTTGCATAGCATAAGCATCATATCACATCTCTATTTGGTCTAAAATCAATCCTAGATTACTCATCATGTAGCTTAATCTCCATTAAAGCATTTTTGGATCCTTGAGGCCTTAGGGGAAAATTAGGTGTTCTATACCTATTTTTGTGCCATTTTGGGGTTTTCATAGATTTCAATCCATCTTAGAATGCATTATAGTATGCTCCAAGTGCTTAGAGAGCACACCCACATCCCTCTTATCAGAGCAAATCAAACAGTGCTTGGGTGCACCTGTTTAGGCTCAATCTGAGGTGGCTAGCTTAGAGTTTTCTTTGTTTTGCATTGATTTCATGCTTAGACTAACATCTAATCATTGTTTGGCTTGAAGTCTTTCAAAGCAGGTACCCTCAAAAGCCTAGTCCACAATCGGTATTCACACTCTCATGATTGGCTTCAATCAATGATAGTCATACTATAAAGGATGGGAAAGCAACAAAAGAGGTGCAAAAAGTATTCATATCATCATGGTTGAACTAGTGATGGTTGTACAAAATTAGGATTCCAAAAATTGCTCAATGATGATTATAAGCTCCAAATTTTTGAATAATGACAGTTAGTTGCATACATCTTAGATTAAATGCATTTAATGTATTTTTCCTTTCTTAGTTTATGATTGCAAGAGGGAAATTTGACAAAACAAAAGGGGGTGTGGTCAAATCAAAAATCAAAGGATCATCAAAAACTATATGTGATCGAGTGTGTTGGAAATCAAAAATCAAAAACAAAAGTGCATTTCATTAGTTCACTTGCATTTTTTAGGTTCATTTATCACCATTTCATTAAATCATTGAAATCATCTTCACTACATTCACTTTATCTTATATTCATTTAAGCATTTTCATCATTTAAACCATTAAGTTCATTGCATTTCATCATTTTAAAACCATTGCATTAAATTGCATAAGTCATGTACCATCATTTGCATTAGGTTCATTGCATTAATCTTTATCTTTAGAATCATTTAATTCAATGACATTAGGGTCCATTCATCATATTAAGTACATTAAATTGCATTAGGTTGCATACATCACCTTAAATTCATTAACTGCATTAGATTGCATCATTGAAGATTCATTTCATTTAGTATGCATCATTCATGACAAAAGGAAATCATTCATTTCACATCCATTAAGTACATTTACCATTGCATTCATTATAATCATAATCATTACATCATTATATTCATTACATCATTTCATTGCAAATATCATTCATCTATATCACATATAAACATCTAGGATCATTAATCATTAAGTATCCATATCACATTGCATTCATATACATTATCCATTACAACCATCTAATCCATTTATATATCATTACATCCCTAAAAGAAAAGTGTTAATCATTAGAATCCACATCATCACATTCATCCATCTATTTTATGTCATACATAAGACAACCATTTAAGCATCATTAGAACATGTGCATACATATCAAAAATCACATCTGAAAAGCATAAAACAAAGCATATAGGAGATAAAACCACCTATATCTTCATATCATGCTAAAACACCTGAAAAGGAAATCCAACACATCATGACATCATATATAGTGAAAGCTATCAAAACTAAGTATCAAAGTCTATAACATCATCATAAGATCAATAGGATATCAGAGTCCATCAAATGATCATAAATTCAATATCCAAATAATCAAAGTCTATTGATGTCCATCAAAGTATCAACACGAACAACCTCAACGAATCAAAAATGATACAATAAAGTCCAAAGTCTTGATATCAATGGAAAGGAATGAGATCATGTATATCATTGAATAAACTGAAGTATCTCAAATCATATATCAACTAGCTGAAGCACCAACACCATCTCCACCTTCAGGACTAGGAGCACTATCTAGAGGATAACTCAAGCTCACCCGTAATCCCTGCCGAATCATAGCGACCAAGAAGGTCTGCATCATTGAACTAAGTTGAGTAACCTGCTGATGCATCACTGACATCTGGGACTAAAGAGATATAACATCTGATGCTAATGCTAGAGCAGGAGCTTGTGTTGCAAAAGTCTATGGTGGAGGTATCGAAGAAGAAGGCATGGAAGAAGATGGATCTGATAAGGATGGAACAAAACTCAAAGAAGTTGGATGTGAAGAAGATGAGGGCATTGAAGTAGAAGTAGGTGCCTAAGAAGAGGAAGCCTATGGAACAACTGAAGGTATCACCTACTGAGCAGGAGGACCCTATGCCTGATCAAGAAAAACTTGTGCAACCTCTGCATCAACCTCTCACTGTCATCTAGCCCTATGTTGACCCTATCTCACAGCTGGATCTGCAGCAACCTGATGGAGTGCTCTATCTACACCACCTCTAACCTAATCAACCCTAGGAGGGATAGGAGTAGCAACAATCACTGGAATAAGAAATTTTCCTGATCTAACTACCCGATGACCCCATCATCCATGCCATGCTCTAATCCTATCCCCACCTCTCCCACCATCTCCATCATCTGCATCATCTCCCTCATCTCCTACATCACTACCATCACCATTTAATACCTCATCAATACCTGGGACTCTCTCAGTAGGATCAGTAAATCTTGGAAATGGGTATTGATGCAACCACTCAGCATAATTCTCTGTGATCCCAACATCCATCACATGCTCTCACATCGACCAAGGTAGATACCCAAGGTCTTGAATCTCTCTGATAGTTGTACAATAATCTACACATGGACCCCACAATGATCTCTTTGCCTACAGTCAAGCATACATCACTACTCCCTATGGCATACCCTATCTACACCCATACTAATGCAATACTCTCCTAAAGAAGAATCTCTCAATGATATAAGTAGAATGTCCAATCATCCATCAAGGGAAAAACATATAAGGTAACTCAGAGTCATCCTCGGGCCAAGCCTCACAACCAACATATGGCCTCCAGACCACAACATCCATATCATCGATGACACAATGCCAATAATCTAGCTTACCCATATGGGTTTGAATCACCATGCCCTCATACATCCAGGTGAATGGCCAACCTGGATCTCATTATCATGTTGTGATAGGACATGTCACTGGGATATGCTCCCAACTCCAAATCTATAGTAAGATCACTCCTGTAGTGAGCATAGAGGATCATCTATAAACCACTATATGTAGCTCATGATACAACTGAGCTAATACACATGATCCCCAATCAAACCATCAGGGATGCGCCATCAAGTCCTCGAGGATAGGACCCCATCCAACTGAAAATCCATGACCACGTCTATTCAGAAGTAGGAACCCACCAATCAGAGTACTTAAGATTGTTGGTAGCACTGGAAAAGAAAGAAACTAGGCCCACTAGATATGATCATGTCTAATGGTCGGATCTAGAAAGACCCACCGACATGCTGACCCATCATATACAAAATCATAATAAACCAACTCTCCTCTAGTCAGAAAGCAAAGGATATGATACACGTCCTCTAGGGTGATCATCATCTCACCCATAAGCAAATGGAAGGTGTTCTGGTCTGAGTGCCATCGCTCAGCCATAGTAGTGATCAAACCTTGATTCACTCGAAATCAAGGCAGAGCCAAAAGGAAAGATAGACCACATAGACTGATATGTCTACAATCAGCCACACTTAGGTCCTGGATCATACTCATAGGTAAGGGATACAATCCACAAACACCTAATGACTGGAGCATAGCCTGCATAAAGAAAGCTCAATCACATCAGTTTTGAAATCAGTTATCATTTGGATTATCCTAAGTCAATCAAACATTTATAAATATCAAACCATAAACAATTTTCCTAATTCTATTAAGAGAGGATGAAAAATTCATCATCATCCATCATCTAAATCTAGATTGACAATCAAACATTCAAACTATGGCTAGCTCATACTGACAGCTTACGACTCGCTATAATATCAAGTTTGTTACCTTAACCAATCATCTAATCGATGATGTTGAATAATTTTCAAAGTGCACTATGGCAATTTAAAATCTTTTCTAGCAGGGTGAAAGCGCTATTTCAGGCTTTAAAAGTGCTAAAATGCAAAAGCGTTGTTTAAACGTTTAAACACACTACTTAAAGATTTAAAAGTGCAACTTCAGGAAAAAGCACTAAAACTATTTGAAAGCACTATTTTAAAATTCATAAGTGCTAATCTAAATGGAAAAAGTGAAATCAAATGCAAATATGCTAGTTGACAAAGCAAAAGTGAATTCAGCCCTAGAACAAGCATGTAAACACGCTATTTCAATTCACAAAAATGATGTTTAAAACTGCGGAAGTGCTATTTCATGTGTAAAAGCACTATTTAAAGGGGTAAAAGTGCTATTTGAAAAATTAAAAGAGAAAAAAGAGGGTTTTCTTAAGAAAAATTCATTTTTTTTTAATTTAAACGCATAAATTGACAAAACTAAGAGGTTCAAGCACTCACCGGAGGTCTGTAGGTGAGTGGCCACTAATATCATCGCCCACGCTCAAATCTGTGCTCACGAATTGGGATGGACATCATCAGGAAGTCAAAGGAGGCTAGAGCTCAAAAGTCAAGAGTAAAAGTGAAAATGAATAGTAAAAAAGACTTTTTACCCCTTTATATAAACCTTTTGACCTAAAAAGGGTATCTTTGACCTAAAAATAGAATCTTTGATCAGAGAGGGCCCGGGGACCCAAATTTTTCACCAATTCTTCCAAAATAGGGGTAGTTATCATCAAACAGATGTGAAAACATTATCGGAAATGAAATCAAAATTCATTATAAGTTGACCCAATCAACGAAAATTGACCTAAATCATCAAAATTTTCAACCATCTATCAAATTTCATTTCATTTTCGAGGGGGCATACCATTGGATAATCAACATCAACAACAACATCATCAAATTAGGGGAATGATCATCAAATCAGAGTGTAATCTTTTATCGGGAAAATTTTTGCTAATCAATTAAGAGGGGCATCAAACATCGAACCACATCAAATCAGGTATCATATTAGGCAATATAACATTAGATCGACCTGTTAGTGTTTGAACCTGCAGATTAATCAATTACTCAAATAATCCCAATGGCTGTAACCTAGCAAGTTACAAACTACTAAGGTATTAAGGTTAAGACCTTCTTCACTTTGAGTAATATATACTCAGGCAGGTGTACCTCTATCAATTCAACGTTCAACTGAGCTCTGAATTGAGAACTTGCTCCTTCACTGCTTTGTTACTGCCTTCAAAATCCAACTCAATAAGTTGCTAAAACTCTGAGTATAACCCAAATCATCCTGATACACAACATCATGATATAGATTATAAAAATAGCAACACGATACAATGGCTTAAGGATATTCATCCTTCTTCCTTTTAGAGTTAAACTCAGGGAAGGGTTAACCTCGTTTATTGCTTCTTCAAAGCACTGAAATACATATTTATGAACTTGTCATAATATGACTCAAGTCTGGAAATTATGCATATAAAGTAAAATTTCAATCAATTATATATTGGATGGTAAACCAATGTAAGTGGATCTAAAACTAGTCCCTTATCCGCTGGGCATCAGAGTCAAACTCTACCTTCACATATATCTATTAAAGCGAATACAATGAAACTCAAATAACATGCCTAACATATCATTGTTTCCATTCCTACACCTGTCATCAAATCCACATATAGATATTCAATTCCCAGAGAGCTCCCCTAAGATTTTACTCTTTCCTTGAAAGAAACTTAAGCTCAACCCCTACATTCACCTTGTGAAAGATGTATTTAAACTGTCTTACAATCTAAATACATAAAGAAACTAAAACACTCCACATGTAAAGACAATCAAATGATAGTAATAGAACTCCAATGTATTTGTATTAATTGATAAAATGCATTCGTACAATCTTCCTTGATTTCACAGAAAATCAGGTTCTATATTTTAGACCTCTCCTTTACAAAATATTTTCCAACCTCTATCTTCAATAGAAACTGACTATTTATACTAATCAACCATCCTAGAATCCTCGAAAGGATGCAACAAGCTTTGGATGGCTGATAGAAATTTGCGCTAGAAAACAAAAGAAAATACAAACAGAAAGATATTAATAAAGACAGCAAGGCGTATTTTCAGTTCTGAACAACTTCCGCAGCTGGCACCTTTGTTTGTAGATATTTTCAGAGCAGTTACCAAGTTTTTCATATGAATGATGACCGCCATTACAAGCTAATTTACATCATTCTCTGTTTGAACACGCTCTCCCTCAAATTCTGGATCAGGTGCCAAGTGCGATCTATTCTTCTTCCTCCTCTGTCAGCTGGATAACCAGTTTCTTCTTCCTCTTTGTGATTAACTTTTCCCAAGCTGCCACATCATCATCAGATGGCCAGTCGTAACTCTGCAGCTCTTGTAATAAGTTGACTTGTTGTTCCCATGTAGAATCAGTCACATTTTTAACTTCTGCTACAAACTTAATACAGTCACTTTCAACTTTGAATAAACTATCAATTATATTGTTAGTTCCTTCCACGTCCAAAGCCTTATTATCTTTTAGGAAGGCATCTTGATTGATGACCAACTGACCCATTGACAACTTCCAATCTTCCAGCTTAACCACATTTCCATTGTCATCATATACCGGGGGCAAATACTTGCTGTAATCTTTATCAAACATGGCTAACTTAGCCTTTATTTGGTTTGACTTTCCTTTGAAAAACTTTGATGCAGCACTTATTAGGCCAATCCTTTCAAATACATCAGTTACTACTTTTGGGATATCAGGCCTGTGTTCTTGTAAACTGTCAAGCTTATCAAACAACAAATTCCTCCCAGACCAAATACTATAGAGTGGCTCCAAGGTGGCTAAATAGTCATTCACCTTTTGATTGGTCTGATGTAATAGGCTGACTAATTTATGAACTGCATCCATCTTGTCCTTTATTTTGTCCTACCTATACTGCACTATTTTGGCTATAGTGTCCAGGGATGCATCCAATTTCACCTTTTCCAAGTCTTCAACAGGTCCCTCAGGTGCTTCCAAGTTTATTTGAACAGGTACCTCAACTTGCAAAGGAGGAGGAGGAATTATTTTTGAGGCTTCCTCAAGTTTGACCTTTATTTCTGCCAGCTCATCTTCCAACTGTTTGATCCTCATCATTTTCAAATCTCTATCCTTGGCTACCATGCTTGAACTTTCAAACAATTTGGCATATCTTTCTGACAGCTGAGCTGTCTTGGCTTCATTCAAATTAGCCCAATGAGTTACTACCTTGGAGACTTCAAGGTCTGTTGTATTTTGTACAGTCCATATAATTTTATTCCCCTCCATCTTATCCTCTATACTCAATAGAGATGGCTTTTGGGTTTTGGGGGCCATAGACCACATTGCAACAGCTTGGGACTTAGGGTCATAGCCACTTCCTCTTATCATGTCACCAATGTGAACCTCATATGATAGGCTACCCTCTAGTTGCTTTCTCAATTGATCAATGAGGAATGCAGAAGTCAGATCCCATCCTGGGGTTAACAACATTCCACTTGATTTAACCAATTCTCTGGCTTCGTCCACTGTTATAGGATCAAGGCTAGGATCATATGAAGCAAGAGCTCTCAAAGTTTCTTCACTTGGCTCCATACCTTCAGGCAGAGCTTTCCTTACTTCTTGCTGCTTGTTCCAAATGAGAAAACTCTTGAACTCATCAGTCTTAATGAACTGATCATCACTCAAGAATTCCTCTTGATAGACCTCTCTGATATCCTTCTCCAACCATAAGGACTTTTCTCTGCTTTCCTGCTCAATGGCTATTTTCTTGCCTGCTCTTATTGCTTTCCTTAATTGATGATGGTATGGCCTATCACCTGGTACAAGAGCAGATGCTCTATCAATTTCCCTTCTTTGTCTCACATGCCTTGAAGGTTCACCTTCCTCAAGCCTCTGTTTCTTCAATGGTGGCTCTGAGATATCCTGTATTTCTGGTTGATCTTGAGTGAGATCAACAACTGGTGGTCTCTCAACCTATGGAGGACTATCTTCTTCTTGTGACTCATCAGTGAATTCTTCCTCATCAGAAGATGAATAATCCTTCTTTTTCTTCTTCTCTGGCTCATTCTGATCAATCAAGCCTTCCAATTGATTTTCCAAGGTATCATATTTTTCAATCATCCCATCAATCTTCTTCAAATAGGGAAGATCAGGGAAAAAACCCTCAAAAGGAATCTAAGAAGCTTTCAATTGGTTGGACAAATCTACTAAATCAAAGAATCTGTACCATCTCCTCTTAACCTCATCTTCATCTAAGATGTTTCTAATCACATCTTCTTCATCCAAACCTTCATGCTCCTTGATCACACCAATGTTTGGGATGTAAGTCATCCTGGCAATCTTGATGAAGTCCTCAGGATCTATGTGCCTACAAGCACCAGTAACCATTTTGAATTGTTGTAACCATGCACTGATTTGAGGAAAAGCCCTCTTTCCTATCAGGAAGTCACCTACCCTGAACTACCTGGGTGTGAATGTACCCTTTCTGTGAGGGGCCAGAAGCTCTTTATCTGTACACATTAGTTGCCAAACAAATTCCAAACAAGCCAATCTCGGAGGCACATACTTTGGTAATAAATGTGGGGGTTGGGGACAACCATAAACTCTGATAATTGTGGAATTATCTCCTAAGTAGAAATCACCCCAATTATGATTTCCATCCCACTTATCCACATACTGCAGTGGTCTTAAAAGCCTGAGGACTCTAGGAGATAGCCTGGTGACATTTATGCCTAGCATCCTGATAATTGGATAAACAATGAAATTCTGAAAAACACAAAAATCTGCTTCATTAGAGGTAGAATTCCATATCCTCACCCACAACTACACTGGATTGTGCTGATCCTTGAAAGTGAACCTTGGTTTTAACATGTTTGCATCAAAACTGTTGATGTTGAAAAATAGAATCAAATGCATTAATAGAGAATAATGCATGAACTCAATAGGACTTTTACTTTCTTTGACAGACATCAGCCCTTGATGCATCCTATCAATCACATACTGAATGTAATCATAGTCAGTGTTTACCAAGGGATTTTGAATATCCAAGATGATCATCAACAAGTCAGCTGGTAAAAATTCTGCATTCCCATCCATTCCCAAAACTCTACACAACGCATAGCAAGTATATCTCATATAATGATGGAGGGATTTGAACTGGTATGGGGCATTCATGTTAGCAAGAAGGGGGGCTATGTATTTATCCTGTTTTGGCATATGTTTAACCAACTGGTCTTTTACTGACCCTACATTGCTTCTGTATCTTGCCTTTTCTTTGTTCAAATCAATCTCAGTGGAAAAGGACGTGTATAGACCAAAAGCTTTCATAAAAGATCCCCTATCAAGAGTAACTAAGGGTGATTGGTCTTCTTTTCTAATTTTCCTTGAAATAGGGTCATATCTTCTGGCTAGGGCAACAATTAAATCAATATCTAGGAAAATGTCAGGGACAACCATTTTTCCTAATCCTAACACCCAACCATTACAGACAGGAAAATGCTTATTTTTATTGTTGTAAAAGAAGTTGAAAATGGTGTAACTTGTGAATTCCGGAGTGATTGGGTCTCTACACCATTCCAAAAGATCTTCAAACACGTCATCAGCAGCCCTCTTGTTCTGACTAGAGCTCGGCAACAGTTTCAGGAATTCATCTGAAAAATTTGGCTTATTCTTGTCCTCACCAGTTTTGGACTTGGCCTCACTACTGGAAGACACTGCACTCTTCTCATGTTGACTCATCCTTGCTATAGAAACACCTTCAATTCTTTGTATCTCAAATGCTTTATGCTCAGAAATTCTCTGGACAAACAGAAACTCTTGACAACTGAGACTGAACAAATAAACAATGAGCTTCAACTTATTTATCGATATGAATCCAAGGTGTGAAACTACCATAGTTAATGCAAATCTCCTTAATGGATCCCATATTCAATTTCATGTACCCTCAGATTTCAAATTTCGAGCTCGCCATGTCCGGATGTTGACAGATAGATTAAAATACTTGAAAACAAGGTGAAGAGGGAATGATCATGATTCTGTACTTTAAAACTGTTTGCGTCATGCAATCTTTCTTCTTGAAGCTAATTTGATGGCTTACTGGTTTCATGTCCATATCGACAAAGTACTTTATCTATGTGGCAACGGTCCTTTTTCTTTTCCCTTTATGACCTTTTCCATCTGAGCCCATTTAGCGAACCAACGACTACTGGCTTCTCTTAATCGCTGAATAGAATGCTAACCCTAGCTAGCAACCGGAGAACTGGTGACCACTGGCTTCGCTGGTTCTCTGAATCCCTATTTGACCCTGGTTCAAATTTGGAGAACTAGCGACTACTAGCTTCGCGGGTTCTCAGAATCCTATCCTTAACCATCCATGCATTTCGTGAATCAGCGAACAAAGGGCTCCCACTTACACAGTTAACTGCAATTACCATTTGGTGAACCAGCGAACAAAGCCATCTCCCATTCTCTTAATATTATGACTGACGGTCACTTTTCTTGGAGATCTAGCGAACAAAGGGTTCGCGTATTCGCTTAAAGATATAATTAACCGCTTGATTGTCTGGAGAACTAGCGAACCCCTTTAATCTCTGATTTGCTGAATCTTTCCTTAATCATCACTTTATACCAGGATTCCAGATTGACCATTGATCTTCATCAATCGATGGCTATCGCTAGTTCGCTGAATATCAAAACCCTTAACCATTTGATTCGGAGAATCAGCGAACAAAGAGCATTCGCTGGTTCTCCAAATACTGCATATCAGTGAAAATTTCATTTCGAGAATAAGCGACTGAAGCCTTAAAACTCATCATCCATTGATTCGCTTATTCGCCAGATTGCGTTAACCTTTATCCTTTTATTAAGAGAACTGGCGACCAAAGGCTTCACTGAATCGCTAAATGGTTTAGCATGTCACCAACTTATTCCGAGAATAAGCGAATGTGAGAAAACTTATCTCCGCTGAAATCTTTTGGGCAAACCATCAGAACCGCCAAATTTAGAGGATAGTATTATAAGTATTCAGTCGCTCGTTTGCCAGATCAAATATGCAGGACCCACAAATATTTTGAGATTAAAACAGGGCCGTTGATCGTGAAAGCAATCCACGGTATTCACTAATTCTCTAGTTGAAACGACCCTTGACCGCCAGATTCTGAGAACAAGCGAACAAAGAGCATTTGCTGAATCGCTAGATTGTTTCAAAAGACCGCCAAATATTGCGAGAACTGGAGATAACCGCCATTCGCTAGTTCTCGGAAAGGAAAATGAAACCGCCGAAACACTTGGAGACTTAGCGAACAAAGGGTTAAAAAGCTTGGCTTTAATGCATTCGCCAATTCGCTAGATGTTTTGGATAACCGCTGGAGGATCTAGAGAACTGGCGACTGACATTAATAGTGAACATGAATTTGACTCATTCGCTGAATTGCCAGATTGTTTTGACCTTTGATAATACACTTCCCGATTCAGCGAACACTAGGGGCAAATACGCATGTGCACAAATAGCAACTTAAGTGACTTAAAAGTAACCAAGAAAAAGAAACAAGAGGGCCACATGAATTTTGGAAATGAATTGGAAACATTTTGGAAGACAAGACCTAGGGTAAGGGTTTTTCTAAACATGTCAAAAACCATTTTCACGACACTTTACAAACCCTAGTCCAGGAATAACATTCGCATGGAGACTTAAACCAGGAATTGGACACAAATCTCAAAAAATTTTAGGATACCCAACATGACCATCAAGGACTATCAAATCAATCAAAACTACATCAAACATCATTAATATCGGCATCTCATATCGAATATCAAGATCGACCATCGACAGAACCAGGACCTTTTATCAAGTTGGATCACAACATTCTTTCAATCGACACGCTTCGCATGTCAACTCAAAGAGGGGCATTTGTAATCACCTAAAAGTGGGTAGGATCATTCAAGTGACAAATCAAGGCAAATCAAGGAAAAATCAAAGCAATTGAATCAAAATAAGCATTTAGCCAATCAAAATTAAAATCAAGTCTTAACTCAATATAATTTAAAATCTAAAGCCAAAAGATCAATTAAGAGCATTTAAATCAAGTGAAATCAAATCAATGTGCAATTAATTAAATTGATTGTATAGTTTGGAATTAAATAAATTCAACCCATTCAAGGGGTACACTTGGCTAAATAAATGAATTAAAATCAATTGATTAAATCCTAATTTCTCTCAACACTACATGGGAGGAAAAAGCCTCAACCAATAGGATTTAAGAAAAGAACTCACATGGATCAAGCCAAATTCAATCTCAATCACTCAAATTGAAAGAGCATCTTGTACTCCACTCATCTTGTCTTCTTGTCCCAAGCTTTAAGGACACAATATTTAAATTGTTTTCAAAGGGTGGAACCAAAGACTCAACTCAAGCCTAATCATGATCAACTCTACCACACCCCCTACCCTTGCCAAATCCTATATAAGCAAGGCTAAATCACTCATAATCAAGATCCACAAATCTAAGAATTGCATCTAACCTCTTGAGAATTATAGCTAGAAAGGCAATTTAGAAGTTAATTTGAGAGTTTCTATTTGGAATTGAATTAATTAGCTTAGCTTATCACTCATTTCTCATTCTAGGACTGTCATTAATGGAGGCTTGTTGAGACCATTAACACTCTTAGTTAGAGAGCCATAACATGCTTAATTGTTCTCTATTTGCTAAATAGAGTTGCTAATTGTGGTTATTTAGTTTCTATTTGATTTATTGTTAAATACTAATTCTATGAAGGTACAATTTATAGTACACAAGAAGCTTGAGTAAGCTCTATGGATATGGATCAATTACTGAAGAATCTTGAAGAAGCTCTTGAACAGATTGATATTCTTATAGAAGAAAGACATACTCTGAAAGGGAAATATGATGATGCGAAGAACTTCATTGAAAAAATAAAAGAAAAAGTGGAATAATTGAAATCAAAGAAAGAACCTAATATTTAAATCGAAGATTGTGATGAAATTTCAATCTGAAGAAAAAAAATGAGATTCTTAAACATGAGTTGAAGATTGTAGATCTGAAGTTAGGTTTGAAAGATGGAAACAACAAGAATGAATCAAATCAAAAATCTGAAAATGAAGATCTGAAGTATAAACTTTGTAAAGTGACATCTAAGCTTAAGAAAACCAAATTACAGTATGCTAAACTTGAGAAGTACAATACAATTGTGAAAGGTGAATTGACTCAGTCTAAACAACATCTTGAGAAATTGTATTCCACCAGTGAGAAGATTGATGAACAAATGTCTTATCAAAAACCTTATTATGATACAACTGGTCTTGGATTTAATTCATAGAAGACAAGTGAAGAATGCAAGGAACCAGATCTAAAAACCTCTGAAGATGAAAAGAAATCTGATGAAGCTAACAAATCTGAAGACATACCTAGTCCACCTAAAGAAGATGAACCACCTAAAGATATGCGAAGAGAATTCACAGGTAGATATTTTGCATGCAATACTTTTGGACATATGAAGAAATATTGCACAGGTAAGCAATTCAAACCTCTCCATGGTTATTGTTATAATTGTCATGGTTTTGGACATAGAGCTATTGATTCTAAGAAACCTAGATCTAATGATAACAATAGTAGTAGTAGAATGTTTAGAGATACTAACCATGCAAATAAGAGACCTACTGAAAATATGAACAGAAGGAATGGAGTTGTGTGTTTTAGATGCAACAAGATTGGACACATTGCAAGAAATTGCAAATCAAAAATCAGTTAGACAAGACCAAGATATGGAAACAATGGAGTAGTTTTCTAGATATGTAACAAATTTGGTCATACAACAAGATTTTGTAGAATGAACAACATGAGAAACCCTAATCCTAGAAGTTATACAAGGAGAAATGAGAACACAAATAATAGTCAGAAAGGATGTTGTAGTAACTTGGAAGAAGAAGTTAAATTTGTTAAAGCTACAGATCAAGCAAGAACACTCAGTACACAAGGTAATTAGATAGGTGAAGTATCAAATAGTAAGTGGGAATCCTTTCCTAACCCATCTCAAAGCATTTGAAGTAATTAATTCATGAAGAATGTATTAGAGTAGGAGATTAGAATAGTTTAAAAATTAGCTTAGATTGAATTGATTTTTGTGAAGTTAATGTGAGGTAGTATAAGAGATAATGATGCTATGGTTAAGAGCGAATGAGATAATATGAATGTATGCGAGTACACAAGAAGTATGAAGTTTTGCAGCAAAATAGGAACAACTTTTTGGAAAGAAGCAGAAAAGGAATTGAATGCGATGTCAAAATCCTGAAAGATTGAAAGGATAAAAGCTTATGATTGGTATTATTTGATTATTCAAGTGACTACAAGTGATAAGAAGAGAAATACAGTGGTGATTGATAGGAGTTTGCAGGATTTGGAGAAGAATTTCGTGCCACATCTACGCAAAGCCCTAAATTTTATTTGAGATATTTCACTAAGAAAATATATTTGAAGCAGTTGAGTTTTGAAAGAATCATGGATGCATCACTTGTTCACCACATAAGATATTTAGTTAGACCTAGAGTTAAAAGGGAACAATTAGAACCCTTGGAAGAAGACCCTAGTCTTGCATTTTTGTCTGTTCTAGACGGAGTTTTACATTTAGAGGATGTGAAAAGCTATATGAAATGCAAATTTGAAACCCTAAGTGATAGTAATATGATTATGGAGTATGAGAAGATATATAATCAGGACATGTCATTAAAAGTAGGGTTTGAACACTTGAAGGATAATGAAGTTGTCAAGTATCCACTACATTATGAATTCCAAGATGATGAATGCACTAAGATCATTTTGAGGAGAATCCACAATGGAAAATTTTGGCTAAATGACAGAGTGATAGATATCACTACAGACCTAATTCATGAGGTAACCGGTTTATCAATATATGGAGTTATACTCTTTAATGAGAAGAATATAAAGAAAACTATACTGGACAACACTAAGTCATCCTATAATGGTAGAGGAATTGTAATCAACAAGATCACACAAGATGATGTTAGATATGTAAGCAATATTTTAACATCTAAGTTTTGTGCAAATTCTAGAGAAGATGACATGGCATCTAGTATGGTTCATGCAACATATTTGATGTGTGTTGAAAAAGTTCAAATTGATATGTGTGAAATAATGAGAATTCAGTTGTTTGAGAACCTTGAGAAGATTAAGAAAACCAAGAACTCCCAATTTAGATTCTCATCTCTAATCACATATATGTTTTTCCATTTGTTGAGAAGATTTCCATATACTATTGGAGAATATTGGAATGATAGCAGGACCACAATGGACATAATCAATAAGGTGTATCTAAGACACCCTATAGACAAGGTAAATGAGAGCACAATCTTGGTAATCAAGAGATTTCAAAACCAAATGAGAAAAAGATCAAGGATTCCACAGGCTATAGTAGAGAAATACAACAATGAAATATATTTTATGGTTGACATTGATTTCACTTTTATTGAAGCACTTGAACCAAGAGTGGAATTTATAGATCCACTTGGATATGAAGTTTTTGAAGTTGAAATTGAAGAGTATATTAACAAATTGCTTAAGTGTAAGTTGGATGTAAATAGTCCTAGATTTGGAACATATGAGGAGAACTTTAACTCCACGAAGTCTTTGCAAGAAGAGAAATTAGCCAAAAGAAGAATTGACAGCACAATAAAGAAAATTCTTAAGGATACATGCATGACAGAACATGAGTTTTTAGTTGCAAAGCAGACTGCAGCAACAATTAGAGATATTGGACAGAAAGAAGTTCTATCTATTCCACCACTAACATCAGTTGCAACTCACATTGAAGAAGTTCATGATTTAGAAGAAGAAATTAAAGTTGAAGTGTAGGAAGTGAGAAAATCCACTAGATCCTCCACCACTCCACTAGCAAAAGGAGTAAAGGAAATGGCAAGCGGACCAAGAAAAATACAAAAGACCATATATACCCCAGCACAAAGGAAAGTATCCAAAGTAAAAGATGATGAAGAAGCTGGAAACAGTAAAAAGAAATGGAAACCTAAGATAGAAAAAGTGAATGCCTTGATTATCAATGAAGGTGATTTCACTAAAATGAACAAATTCTATGAGTTGTATAATTTTTCTGAGAGATTGAACTTAGAAAATGTATTTGTCAGGCACATGATACTGGCAAATAAAAAATTTGACAGCATTCAAAGAAATATTCTTGATGAACTTTTTGAGAAGTTAGTTAACAGGAAGAAAAGAGCAGTTGAAGAAGACAAAAACATAAGAGAAAGCTATGTGAGAAAGCTATGTGATATAAAAGATGAAGAGCACTTTAAGGAAATTATGAAAAAAATTAACACTCATCTAAGAATGAAAAGGAGAATTATCTTGATAATGGGAGGAAACTATGAGGAAATCAACAAAGAGACAGAACAAGCAGTTATAAAGGTTATGACCTCCGGCCCTAGTGAGCACACAAATGTATCAAATCAAGAATTTGAAGTTGAACATAAGAAAATTCCTTCACCATCACCACCACCATCTATAAACATTGAGGATTAAACTATGAATGTCAAAGGAACAAACATCACTTTAGACAGTGAAGATAACCCATTCAGCAATCTTGAGAACATTGTTGACAATTTGGCTATTGAGTAGCAGGATATGACAGTGAATGAAGAAGAAGGAAAGGAAACAAGGAAAGAAGAGGAAGTAGAATTGACACAAGAAGAAACTCAAGTTAATGCACAGGCAGCAAACTAGGAAGTTCCACAAGAACAAGAAGCAATCAATCCTAAACCCAAGGAAGTAGTAGAGAAGCCACAGATTGAATCTATCTTTGCTAGTCTTGGACATGAAGTTGATGATGATGATCAAATTGAGTTGATCTCATCTTTGAATAAGATCATTGGAAAGAATAAGAAAGTAAAAATCCTAGAAGGATCATTGCTTTAAGTGACAGAAAAACTATAGAGCATAATAACCAGTCAGATAAATGAGGTTGACCCATAGAATAAAGCAATAGAAGTTGTGAAAGAATTTGATACTGAATTCACAAATTTATTAGACATGGCCATGGTTAAAGCACAAGAAGCCTATGAAGCTAAGATATTCCAAGATATATGTCAGAATATCATAAATGATATAGATAATCTAGATGTTTGCATTAAGGAACTAAGAAGAAGTTTGGAAAGAGGAAAAGTTGTATCCTTTCAGTATATAAAATCAGAAGATCATGTATCAGATATAAGAGAGAAGATTAAAGAAAAAGAGGCAGAGATACAAACAGTTGCAAACCTCTCATCAAGCCCAAATGTGAAGATCTCAGATATTGAGAAAAATATAAGCAAACTGAATGATGACATGAGGATTTTGAATGATGCAAAGGACAAGAAATTGAGGAGATTCTCTCTATTAAGAGAGTGTGTATCAATTAAACTAAGTATTTTTGAGAGTCAGTAGGAGGAATGTCTTTCTTCTAAGACATCTTATGGAAAATTTCACTATGCAAACCTTCAGGCATGTGAAATTGCATCTTATGGTCTATGTGCACTCCTAAGTGTTTCAGATGCTATAAAGAAATCATGGGATAAGGAGTTAGCAAGCTTGAAGACAAATTTTGTAGACTGTGTTGCAAGCCTACCAGCTTTGCAATTTTAAGATCTTAAGGTAAATCATTTTTGACAAGTTTTTGACACCTTTCTTTGTCATTGTTGTCAAAGGGGGAGTAGTAGCAAAAAATTGTATAGACAGTATAGTATGATGCATACTCCTAGGGGGAGTATAGATATTCATAGATATAAGTATGTTGGAGATTTTTGTTATGGCCACAATTTTGAAATTTTTTGAGACTTAGCCAATTTTCTTATATGTTGCCACCAATGACAAAGGGGGAGATTGTTGGAAATTTGGCTGAGTAGGATATCAATTTTTTGTCATTATGGAAACATATAATCATTATGATGACCGCACTACAGTAGCAAGCATTTTTTTAAGAGTGCAAGTAAAATTATCTAAGTATAGCAACATTTTCCAGTCTAATCAGAGATAGTTTTGGTTAGCAATGTTCACAAAAGTAGGTTCAGTGCATGCACACTTGAACATGGATGATTATATGTATAATAAAGACACATGTGAAAGTGCAAGTCTATATGGCATGTATGGAAGAAGATATTGTAGTATAACAAAGATAGAGTCGAAGCCAACTCGAAAAGAGCAAGAAGACAGAATAAGAATGATAGATAAAGGATTATTTTGTTTATCAAAATAATGACTAAACCATATAAGGGGCGACATCCTAGATGTTAACCCTTAGGAAGCATACATTAGTTTTGTATTTTGGAAAGAGTTTATGCTTGGAAAAGCCGACTGTAAAGTTATTATTCTTAAATAACTTTTATATATGTAAGAAGCATGTAATGCAAAGAAAGATATAGATGTAATAAGATATTTTAATGATGTGAAGTTGTATGTTGTAAAAGAAAAGAAAGTGAAGAGTCTAGAAATCTAAGAAGGCTATTCGGTATTAGTGAAAGGTTATGTACTTTACCTTTTGTATTCAGATATCATTGTATTTTACATGTTTGGGTAGTGAGCTCATCTTGTAAATATTCCATTTTGTAATACCAACTCTTAGAAGGGTTGAGGCTTCTAACAAGGCCTAGAGTCCTTTAATCAAGACAAAGACACTATATGTATGTAATAGACTCCTAACAAGGTCAACATCCTTAACCAGATACTTTTGATTAGTGGATAATTTGTGGGTATCATCCCCACTGGGGTTTTCCCTTGGCTAGGGTTTCCTTGAGAACAAACATGGTGTTATGATTTCATTTGCTTTATTGCTATGCATATTATTTAGTTTACTTTATTTTGCAAGCTTCAAGTTAATTTGTTATATCCATAATTGGGCAAAAGTAAAAGTTTGTAGAATACTAATTCACACCACCCCCCTCTCAGTATTCCCTATTTCTAACAGACATTATCTCTGGAGATAATGATGTGATGAGAAATAAGTTTTTTGAAGAAATAAAAAGTGATTTTGAAATGTCAATCATTGGTGAAATGAAATTCTTCCTTGGTTTGTAAATAATTCAAAATAAACATGGTATTTTCATCTCACAAACCAAGTATATTAAGCAGTTGCTAAAGAGGTTTGGAATGGAGGATTGTAAACCTCTTGCGACACCTATGGTTACTAGGTGTAATCTTTCAACTAATGATGAATCTAAAAGTGTCTTTTGGATAAGGTATAGGTCAATGATTGGAGGTTTGCAGTACTTGACACACACTAGGACAAACATAGCAAGTGTAGTTTGAATTGTTGTGAGGTTCCAAGATGATCATAAGGTGACTCAATTTTTTGTTGTTAAAAGGATATTAAAATATCTAAAAGGAATAGTAGAACATGGTTAATGGTATGATAAATCTGATGATTTCACATTGCATACTTATACTGATGCAGATTAGGCCAAAAGTGTAGATGAAAGGAAGAGAAAAAGTGGTGGAGATTTTTTCCTTTGGAAAAGGTTGGTCTCTTGGTTGAGAGAAAAATAGGATTGTATAGCTAAGTCTACTACTGAGTTAGAGTATGTGACTATTGCCATAAATTGTACACAAATTGTGTGGATGAAGCAAATGTTGAAGGACATAGGATTAAGCTTTGAAGACCATATTGTAATTCATTGTGATAATACAAGCACAATGAACATGTCAAATAATCATGTTATGCTTTCAAAGACTAAACATGTTTCAATCAAATATCACTTTTTGAGAGACAAGGTTGCAAAAAAGGAAGTCAGATTGGAGTACATCAATACAAAGGAGAAAAGAATAGATATATTCACAAAACCTTTCCCAAAAGATACCTTTGAATATCTTAGAGGTATGTTTGGGGTGAGAACCCCTCCTTGTATGAATTAGATGATGTAGGAATGCATCAGGCCAGTCGTTATCAGAGCTTTATCATTCCCTCAAATTGATGTTTGGATGCACTCCTTAGGGAGAGTGACCACAAAACATAATAGAGAACACTTGGGTAATCAAGCACTTGGTTGTTATATGCATGAAGATTTGAAAAAGTTACACCATGCAGAGCTGGGATGTGTAGAGATGGTGAAAATAAGAAACTTGGTATGCTTTTCCATTGATCTCAAAGGGGGAGTGTCACAAATGAAAAACCCTTAGTGTGTTAGGGGGAGCGTTGAAGAGGTCATTGAGAAGATCTTTCGGGTTGATGGTTTTTCTTATATGTTGTTATCAATGCCAAAGGAGGAGATTGTTGGAAGTGTTGTTGTTTGAGGATTTGACATTCATGTCAAGTGTTGAAATTCATGTTTTTTCATTGATGTCAACATATATTGCAATTAGTTTCATCAGAAAGATGGGAATAGGAAAATCTGACAAAGTGGTACAAAAATTGTATGACATTCTTGTTAGGAATGGGAACACTGAGAGGGGGGGGGGGGTGAATCAGTGTTCACTTTATTTTATCTTTTCACTTCATCTTTAAACTGAACTTAAATGCTTAAGTACTGAAATGAACATCAACATAAACATGAAACATGAAATCAACACATAACACCAATATGGCTCTGGGGAAACCCAAATAGGTAAAAACCCCGGTGGGAATTGACACCCACTAATATTCTATACTAGTGTTTTATGATCCTTGTTAGAAGATCCTTAACCCTATTAGGAGTTGCTTTATAATGTATTAAGTATAGTAGACCTTGTCAAGGGTCGGACCCTATTAGGAGTCTTTTACAATAAACCCTGTTAGGGGTGTGGATGCACTATTCTAGAGCTCACTGCTCAAGTGGTGAAGGCTACAACCTTCTAATCTTGTATACACACTATATCTATAGGATGAACTGTCCCTATGACACTTCTTGTTTGATCAGTTCCTTGATGCGTTGATGCTTTGACCTCTTGCAAAGCTCTAATACATCTTCTAGTCACTTTTCACACTTCTTCTCTACTTATCTCCACTCTCTATCAACTTCCATACTAATTACAATGCGTGCATCTCATATTTATATGCGCATATGAAACAAATAACTAGGTCGGCCCTGTAACCGATTACATACAACACTTCCAATTGAATTGGCTCAAGCATGTTTACAAAAAAACATATTTACATGTCATAAACCTAATTACAATAGGCACATAGCCTTTACAACATTATAATATGACCTCAAATGAAAATGCTAACAATCGGCTACTTACTCTATTCTTCTCTGGCACACACTGGCTGTGTAACTTCAACTGTTTGAAACTTTGGCATACTTGCATATATAATCATGTGCTCATAGACTAAGCATGAATATAGTCTAACCAAATTATTTTCTAGGGTGCACACCATAATTTGATCGCACGCATGTGTGCTGATGCTCTGAGCTTCAGGTACTCTGTATACTGTCCAATCTTCAACACTTAGCCAATTTTTGATCTTCTCATCAAGTGTGTTGACTCCAAAATACTATATGACTTTGTTGCCATAATGAAAACACTATAATAAGTCATATACACTAGTATAGAAAACTTTCCAACAATCTCCCCCTTTGTCATTGATGGCAACGAAGGAATATGGCCAAGTTGCTAACTATTCCTTAATACAAAAAACTTTTGTCTTATATTTCCCTATACATAACTTCCTATCTTATATCTCCTTATACATATCTATAACCATATTCTATAAATACTCCCCCTTTGACATTAATGAAAAAGGTGCTTCAAAATTGTATATACAACTACTTACTATGATAAAACATCCGGATATGCTATCTGCAGGTTTTTGATCTTCTTTTCCCAAAATGTGATCAGTGAATTCACAATCTAGAGATGGGCGTATAATGCATACTGTATCTTCTCCATCTTCTCCAAATCTATGCTAGGACCTTGATCATATGTCACCATGGTGGCATTGATCTCCTTGATATTCTAATTAAGTATGTCTAATGAGGGTGCAAGAGCATTCCTTAGCTAAGTCTACCTAGCCGTTATCTTGGTCATCTCTTTTTCTGCCTTCTCAATCTTTTCTATTTGTCCTTAGTAGACATTATTACACATGTTCACATCAAAAGATGGATCTTCCACTAATTTCCTTATGTTTTCTATCATGGCTTCTGCCTCTTGAATCTTCTTGTAGAGATCACCAGTCAACTTGTCCTGGTTCATACAATCAGCAATGATCTTTCTGCCCTTTGTTGCAAACTCCTTCAAGGATTCTTGACCAGTCTTTAGTGAGCTTAGGTCAAGTGCAAAATTGCTAACTAATTCACTGAACCTTTTCTTCAAATACCTCTCTTATGCAATTAGGGATGCAGATTCTTCTAGGCTAGAGAAATTACTCTTGAACTAAGAAATGACTGCACTCACATCATCAATGGAGTGTACCTTGGACACTTTCTTGTTTGTTGGTAACAAGATGTTCAGGATGTTCACCGACTCTACAAGGAGGGGATTACTCATCACTTGTTTCTCCTTGGCCTTCTCCATAGCTAAGATGTTGAACTTAATTAGGTCTTCTTCTCCCCATGAATCCAAACTGGTTGTGTCAGGTGTCAAACTTGACAACAATGCTACTGAGGGAAGTGGAGTGATAGGAGTACTGTCCATAACTTCCTATTTTACCTTGATCACTTCAGCTAATGGTTCATTTCTCTCTACTTTTTTTTCTATTTCTTTTTATTTTCCTTCTTCTTTCTTTTCATCTATTATATCCTCAATCAGTATTTCTTCTTGATGAGTGGGAGGAGTGTTACTACACAAGTTCTCATCTTCTTGAGTTCTTACAAATGCCTCTTCAAACTTGTCCAACTCAGTATCAGTGGCCGCCATGGCTATCTCTACATTATCAATGATAATGGTGCTATCCTTTAGTGACTTTGTCATGGGTGCAAACTTATCTACCTTTGTTTGTGTTTCAACTACAGGCATTGAGTCTTGAGGACCTGTCTCTGATGCATTAGTGGACTCTGCCACCTTGACTTCTTTTGAGGGTACTTGAGTTGTGGGCCCAATAGGTGGATACATGTGCATGTTCATAAATTTCTTCTCAAAGGCTTTCTTTTTTTCCTTGGCAACTAACTCAAAGTTTTTATCCATTATATTCAATGTCCTTGTCCTGGTCCTAAGGTGAGGCTTCACCAGATCTAACAATAACTTTTTATCTTCTAGCTAGCACATTGGAAGGGTTTCATCTAAAATCTTTTCTCTTATCCTTACATCTTCTTCAATAGCCTATCTTTTTTGGAACTCTAAGACATTCCATACATTATTAGGAATCATAGTCTTCAATTCTAAGACTGTCTTCTTAAACTTTAACATATGTTTGACAATCATTCCATGTATCTTTGATTTGTCAATCTCACTGTATTTCTCATAGAACTTTCCTACTTGATCAATTCTACCTTCATCAATAATTATTGTGCTTAACACACTCAGACTAGGTTTGAAACTTACTTTAGGAGGTGCTTGTGTGTTCCTTCTATTTCTTGTTACTCTCGAGGATGGATGACTAGTGCTAATCTCTTTCTTCCTCTTAGGCATTGCCTTATACTCAGGAGGAGCAGTAAGGTCAATGGTTTCCTTTGGCGCAAAAGGAGTAACAACAATTTTACCCTTCTGAACATCAGATTTTTCTATCTTCACCTTCTTCAACTTAGGATCATCTAATTCAGTCTTTTCTATTACTACGCTCTTAATTTCCAAAGCAATCTTTTGTTCCCTTTCTTTGTCTAGGTCTGCTTGAGACACTCCATGAATTCTCAAGATCTCTGAGGTGACTTTGGTAACCTTTCTTTTAGTTGCTGTATTGTTCAAGACTACATCAACTTCTCTTGTTTTCTCTACATAGGTTCCCCATCTTGGCTCATTAGGGTCTTTAGGGGCTGAAAGTAATGCTTGTGCATATGCTTCTAGAATAGGCTCTTCCACTTCATATCCTAGTCGATGAATCCACTTTGTTCTTGGTTCAACTACCTCCATACATGTTGTATCAGTCTCAACCATGAAGCAAATAGTATCCTTGTATTTCTCAACAATGTTCTCTAGTATCCTATACCTCATCTGCATTTTAACCCTGAATGTCTTCAACTCTAGTGTCATGTAGTCCTTCAAAGTGCTCTTAGTACATGCCTTGAGAGATATCTATGGCATTGTGGGAATGGATTTGTCTAGATACAAATCAGATACCTTTCCAACAATATGGAAGTACATGTATATGATCAAAGACCCAAATCTGAATATCTTGGTCTTATCATGTTTGATTGCCTTAATGTTATCAATTAGTTGTGTGTGAAAGATATCACACATATTGAACTCTCCATTTTCCTTCACTAGTCTTATGGCTGCAAGAATTATGGCCGTAGACACATTTTTTACCCTCCTGGTGTGTTGGAACCTGTATCCTAGTATCATGGACATCAATTTGATGTCATCTTGCTCAACAGGCTTGATAGTCATACCATGCCTATCACTTCTTGATTTGCAAGTCTTTTCAACAATCTTCCTCACATCTTTTCCCACTAGAAGGATGGCACCTATCCTTGAGAGGCCTGTCATCTCATGAAATAGGTCACCAATAATTCTGACCGACACTTCACCTGTCCAAAAAAGGTCATCATGTATCCTTCTTAGTAGAATCTTGATCCATTCTGATTCATAGAACTCATATGTCATAGCATACTCCACTATAGGGTGATTGTTCCACCACGTATACTCATCCATGAATGTTTTGTTTAGTTTCATCATTTTTTCCATGTGCGCTCTCAATCTATCCAATCCTACTGGTTCTTTCTTATAGTGAATGTATTCCCTAATGTTCTCAACATGCATAATGCCCATAGGTGTGTGGCAGAATGCCCCTTCTAGGTCATCAAGTGTTGATTTAAACAGATGCCTCTTAAACACATATCTTTTCTTCTCCGCAACATCAAATACTATAGGAGTATCCATCACTTGGATATCACTTTCCAAATGATCTTGAAGACTTCTTGAATCGGCGCGATGAACTAGGGTTTTCGCAACCGATGAAATGCACAACAAATCACTTGAGTAATCGAACTACAATCCTTCTCAATCAAATGCTAGGGCTTTCTCTCCAATCGCTCTCAATTCAAATGCAATGAGAGATCTTCAAACTTATATGTACTTTAAAGTGGAAAATCTACCATTAATGCTTGCCGCGTAAACCAGGCTGTCACTTGAAATTTTCTATCTTCCATTCTACAAACAATCAGCTAGTGCACTTTTGTACATAGGTTTTGTTGGTCGCCAAAAGCTTAAGTCCAAAGGTGCATACTTTGAGAGTGAGTATTGTATACACTTAAAATGGCTTCATTATTTAATTAAATATTTATTATTTAATTGATATTGACTTGATAAATTATAAATATTTATTATTTAATTAATAATTATTTCCTCTATTTATTAAATAGATTATTCAATTTATTTAGTAAATTCATTATAGTCTATTCCTCTATCCTAAGTCTTCTAATCAGTCTTATTAAAGTAATTTAATTAAATTTACAATCACCTAAATATGACTAAGTCCTCTAGTACACCTCACCTACCTAGTCACCTGACACATCACTTTGGCTAAAATAAATAATTATTATTAATTATTTATTGGTAATTATCCTCACCCACACATGTCCTATTCTTAAGGGCTATGTTGCCTCATAGGACTTGGTCTCATGACCACATGTCCTCTCTTAAACCAAGTCAAGAGACATGCCCTATTCCTAAGGGGCTTCTCAAGCCACCTCTAAGGGTCAAAGGTGACTCATGGGACACTTGTGCCAAGAGTTCTCATGAGGAAAAAGTCCTTCCCTCTTCCTCTCCTTTGTCTTTGTGAGACACTTGACATGTGTCTTTCCGTTCCACTTTGTTCTCCTCCATGTCAATGTGAGGGGAACATCATCCCTATTCTTCCTCTCACATTCCAACTACATCCCCCTTTCTCTCAACTCCTTCAACCAAGTCAATCCTAGCCCTAGGATCTTCCACCTTTCATTCTCCACCACAGGATTGTGCCACCTAGGCTTAGATCCTCCAAAACTCTATAAAAGGAGCCTCATTTCCCCTTTATGAGATAATAGATATTTTTGTAATCAAGCATTCAAAAAATATGCAATCAAGCATTCTAAGCATCCAAGCATTCATTATCAAGCAAAATCAAGCATATTCATATCATTTTGTGAGCATCCACACTATCATCATTCCATTTGCATTTTATCCATTAGTTTGCATAATCAAGCTTTAGGCTATTTCGCACTCACTCATTCAATCTCCACACTTTGGTGACATCTTGGGTAAGGAGCTTCAAATTGGAAATCTGATAGCTCAACACATCCAAGAAATCAGAGCTAGGAGGACAATGGAGACAAGCTACATGGTAGGTGAAGGTAAAACCTTGTTTTAGCTTCATTTTTAGTGTATTCTTCATTGTTGTTTGCTAATTAGTTTGATTTATTAATCTTAAAATAGTTAATTTATCATTTAGAGTAGTTAGACATCTAATTTGCATATATTTTTGGTGCCCACCGTGGGCAAGCCATGTTTTTAACATTCTATTTTTAGTTTTCCGTGTGCAAGTTTTTCTATAGGTCACTTCTGTGCATTTGTACTTGATTCCTGTGCATTCATCTATTTCTGTTGCACATCCATTTTGGCATTTTCTACAATCTATCCTTTTAATTTTCCTATGCATTTACCTTAAGTTTCTGCGCTTCTAACATTTTCTGTTGCGCATTAGTTCTTCCTGTGCATTTACACCATCTCATTGCGCATACATTTCATTTTGTTGTGCATAAATCTAGACTAGCTGCGCATTAATTTCACTGTTATGCACATTTGTTAATTTCTATAGTAAAATTTAGTTCTCTGTTAGTTTTGATTTTAGCTAACCTTTGACAAATTTATGTTTGTTCTAGTAGTCTCTAGGCTATTTTTGTAGGACATTATTTTGAAGACCCCATTGGTAAATTTCTAACAAGTTTGTTTGCAAGATTCTTAAGGGGTTTTGCAAAATAAACTATAACCTTGTTCAGGCTTTAAAATACAACATGTTTTTTATTTGTGTGTCTTCTTTAGCATAGATTAAGTGTCTGTTGTGTCTTTCTTAATAGCTATTTGTAATCCCAAAATTATAACAATGTATCCTCTCCCCTCGCCATTTGTGGACCTTGGGTGTAACAAAAATTGTTATAATTTTTAAAGGGTGGTCTTTGGTGGGAAAAGAGGTACTCACCCCAAGGAATGACCTAACTGGTAATAGGCTAAAGCCAAGCCCTTCCAAATCGGTATGTAAAAAATGCTAGTGTGATTAGTCTCACATTAGATAGGTGTAAATTCATTGTGGCAACCAAAATCTCCTCCAGTACCCTAGTGGTGTGTTAAAGTCCTACTTAGTAGAGGTGAAAGCTTTGTTTTGAAAGGATTGGGAGAGCCCCCTTAATTGGGAAAATGACTTGATCACAACCACCTGAATGGATGTCCTTTTAAATACTTTTGTATAGTGACCAAAAACCTTCTATTTGCTAGCTCAAGGGGTCACCCAAGCCCGTGAAGACACCCCACATTACTCACGGTTCATAGTAGAGATAGCAGTTCTTTGGGAAGTAATGACCCATTGAATTTGAAACTTGGTGTGCCTAAGAAGTGAGTGCATTGTAAGGAGGAGCCCGTGCCTCCAAGTTCCTAGGCTGTCCCCTGTGGATTTGTGTGGCTGGATTTTATTATCCTAGTGGGGATTCAACAGATACTGTCATTGCCAACCTTAGGATTGTAAGCATGTTTATGCATTCATATTAGAACAATTAGATTAAAATCATTTATGTCTTGCATGTGTGTGTTTATGCATTTTACATTTGCCAAAAACCAGAATATTAGAAAATAAAAAAATTTCCAAATCTTGCAGTTCCAATCCATAAAAAATAGAAACCTGCGCATTCATACACTTTTCTTGTGCATTCGTTACATTTTTCTATGCATCTGTTAATTTTCCCATGCATCAGTTCAAAATTGCTACGCATTTGTTTCATTTTCCTGCGCATTCATCAAACTGTCCTGTGCATTTGTCACTGCGCATATACAACAATGAGCATTTCCACAAGCTTTGAAAATTTCACAATCACTTTTCCAAATACCCATTTTCTTCCTTAGTAAGATTCTGGAAAAACATTTGAGCTACACAAACCTCTAATCTTTAGTTTGACCATTTTCATCAATTTTCATCATCCTTCCTTCACCTAAAGTCATCAAATCATTTCTTCTAATCTTCTGAAATTCCAAATTTAGTGTTGAAAACATTACCTTATCTATCAGGTTTTGATCTTTGTGAATCTATCCTATTAGGATCTATCATCCTCAATCAAACTTACTTAGGTTACTATCTCTTGATTTTTCTTTGTCATATCATAGTGCAATCTATACCTCCTATTGACTTAGATTTTATCAAGTTGGCTCATCACTTTTCAACTCTTTTTAATATCTTTTCTATCAAACACTCGTTCCATATCTTTTCATCAAAAATATTTCATCCCACAAATCAATTTTCACATTTTTATGGTTCAAAATCGATCTCAGAAACTTAAGCAAACTGTTGATTCAGAATCCCTAGACAAGATGGAAGGAAAAAAAAGAAATGAAGAAAATCCTTGGTCTAGAATGCCTAAGAAAACTTCACTTTTTACATCAGAAGAGGAACCCACAGATCAAGAACTTAGGGATACTACTCAAGATCCTAGATTTTATAATGTCATGGAAAGACTCCTAGACATGGATAGAGAGATGTATTTCCTCATGCTTTCTCAACAAGGAGCCAAACTACTAACTGATTTTGATGTTTCCCATCTTAGAGAACCACCTAATACAAACAATCAAGAAACCCCTAGTGGTTCTCAAGATACTCATGGAGCAAAGGAAACCAATCAACAATCCAATGCTTCTCAAAACAACTAACAAAACAATGTCTCTCAAAATAATCAGCAAACCAATGCTTCTCAGGATACTCAACAATAAAATGTTTCCCAAAACACTCAAGGAAACACGTTATCTTTGGATCCCATTCTACAACAAATCCAAATGCGTCAACAACAAATCTATGACATCCAAACTAGATCATCAACTAAGAAGTATTCCTTGGACAATATATGTCCTTATCCTTTTGATAAGAATTTAGCAATGATTCCATTCCCTCCTCATTTTGAGGTACCAAAATTTGACAAATACAAAGGGAATTTAGATCCACAAGACCACATTCACGAGTTTTTTGCTGCTTGTATTGAAGTCACTCACAATGACACTTATCTTATGTGACTATTTCCATGAAGTTTAGGAGGACAAGCCATGGAATGGTTCTCCAAACTACCCCCAGGCATCAAATCTTTCAATGAGCTTCTTGACAAATTTGTGACTCATGATTATTCATATAACATCAAACATGAAGTCACTATGCTTGATCTTTGCAATGCACATCAAAAGAATGGAGAACCCTTCCTTACTTTTTTGCAAAGATGGCATCAATTGTTTTCCAAATATCCATGAACAATTCGTAAACAAGAAAAGATGGATATCTTTGTGCATAACCTTACACCAGAAATGAGTTATAGGTTACAACTGCAATGTCCACCAAACTTCAATAAGCTCATAGAAAATGTTATCAAGATATAGGAAGCCATGGTCAGAAAAGGTGAGATAAAACTTTATTCCAAAGATAATGTTGGGTCCTCAAATTCCAATCCCAACAATTATAACAATGACAAATTAAAATTCTGGAATAAAAACAAAAACATTGTCAATGATGGGATTGTTGATAATCATAATTTCAAACCAACACAACCCCTTCTAAATCTCACAAGTTAGGCCAATGCTACTCAAGCTACCTACAACAATCAATTAGCAAATCCAAACACCAACAAAGATTCATCTAAACCAAGATTTCCTTTTATGTCACCTCGAAGAAATTTTACTCCTTTAGGGGAATCTCTCGAATCAGCAATCTCTCGAATCAGCATTACAGAAGTTAATCACAAAGAAACTCATTACGCTTCCTGAAATGAAATATTTTGAACCTAGAGTGAAACCTTCTTGGTGGAATGGGAATGATTATTGAAAATTTCACAGAGGAAAAGGACATAAAACCAATGACTGTCAAAGACTCAAAAATGTAATTCAAGACTTAATTGAAAGCGATGAAATTGGTGTTGACAGACATACCTAGAATGAATCACATACAGCTTTCAAAGATCCACTTCCTGAGCATGAAAAAGGAGGTTCTTCCAACACTAAAGGTGACAATCAAGCCAATTATAATACTACACCCTATAGATATGTTGGTAACATTTCTAAATGTCATCCTTCTAAGTATTATGCCAATGTCATTACCATAAAGGAAAAATCAGAGAGTCAACCAGTCCATGTTACTACTCATGCCCAATCCAAAGTTACTCTCCAAGGAGTCTTGTCTAAACCAAATGCTTCTCAAAACAAGTTTGTTTATGTCCCAAAGTCTACACCAAATATTTCCAACTAGTACAATATTTTGGAACAACTCAAGAAAAAACCTCCCTAGATATCCATCTTAGAGCTTTTGCATCTATCCCCGTCTCACAAAGATATCCTTGAAAAAGCTCTCTTAGAAACCCAGGTCCCCACAAATCTAGATCATGATCAATTTCAAGCTATGGTGGGACATTTAACAACCCCACATTACCTATCCTTCACTAAAAATGATGATTTGGCTATTACCCAACCTCATAATGCTCCCCTACGTATCAAGGTCCTTGTATAGAGTCACAAAATCAAGAGAGTAATAATAGATGGAGGAGCTGGCTTGAATATATGCACATTGAAACTAGTCCTTGCATTGGGATTTTCTAAAAATGTTGTAGATCCAAAGAATAAAATCACAATCAAATCTTATGATGAAGAAGAGAGGTCATCCAAGGGATCTGTTGTTCTTCCTATCAAAGTTGGTCCTATAATCAAAGATGTACCTTACCAAGTTCTTGACATGGATCTTTCTTATAACATTATCTTGGGAAGACCATGGATTCATTCCATGCAAGTTGTGCCATCAACTTATCATTAGTGCTTGAAATTCCCTCATAATGGTCAGGAGATCACTATCAAAGGAGATACTAATCCATTCCAGTATTGTAGCTTTGTGAAGACATCTGATTCTTTGGTACCTTATAATCATACTGGATATTCTACAACTACATCCATTGATCCTAGTAATATAGCATCAACTTCTAAATCAAATGGGGTCAAGATAGACATAAAAGAAAGAAGTATGGGAGAGTACACTTTAGGTCAAGCTCTTTGCATCATAGATTTACCTTTATCTCCTAGATCATATGGTAGGTCTTTGATCACTAAACAACAATTAGAACCCCCTTCAACACTTGTTTATGACACATTTATAAGTGGGGGCACAATATCCAAAGAGGCAGCTGAGTGTAATGCTAATCATTTTATTAAGTCATAGAACAATGAAGAGGATATCAAACAATGAATATATATCACCTAATGTCTATGGTAAAGGGTATACTTTGCTACAAAAGATGGGATACCAAGGTGTTGGACCTATAGGGTTACAAAGAGAAGGGGTTATAAGACCAATTTTGCAAAATCCCAATTATCAAAGAGATACCACAGGATTAGGGTATAAAGGAGAAGAACCAAAAGAATCAAAAGGAAAAGAAAAGATCACACCTTTTCATGAGACATCTAAAGCTCCTGCCTTATAGTTCTGAAAACATGGTATGTATGTAGATCCAGAGAAACAAAGGATAGCACAAAGAATCATTGATAGACTTGGGGATAATGATGATTTTGACTCAAATGATTATGAATGGGATTCATTATCTGATTGTACTGAAGAGATAGGAGTTGATGTTTTCCATCACTATAGTAATGATTACCATGAGGGAGAGAGTTTAAGGACTGACTCACTCAAATTAGTCCCATGTGATACTACTTTTGTCGATTGTGAGGAAAGTGAGATTTATCTTGTGATAGATGAATCAGATGAGAGTATGGAGATAGACCTATCTGATACCATCATAAACCTTGACAACATTTCCATCAATACCATCTCTACCTTTGAAACTGACCTGAATGATCCAATGCCCCTTGTACATCCTGATTTTATCGATTGGGATTCTCCCGATCATCCAGAACTTGATGTTTTCCATAATGATGATGCAATCATTGACTATCTTGGAATCAAGGATCATTTACCACTAGGGGATCACAAGTCAAGATTTCCAATAGAACTCAATGACATGGCCTACTTTGGAGAGAGTTCCAATCCTTTTAGTCATAAAAATATAAAATAATCAACAGATCTAATGTGAAAACCACTCAGTGGCAGTATTAGATCCAAAAATAGCAAAAAGAAAAGATGCATCTGATGATGAAAACCTCTCTGAGGCACCTGACAATGGAAGGATTGACACTCTTCCCAATTATCTATATCAAGAGCAATCTGCCATTCTTATAGAACCAATAGTTTCGCTTAACATTGGACTAGAAGAGTCTCCGTGTATCCTCAAAGTAGCAGCATCCTTGATAGAATCAGAGAAAGAAGCTTTTGCAAAAAATTTCAAAGAGAGACAAATCAATTTTACTTGGTCCTATGCTAATACGCTTGGGCTGGACCCTAATCTCATTATGCATCATTTATCTATCAGACCAGGTAGAAAACCAGTTAAGTAGAAGCTCGGCAAGATGCACCCACACATTGCACTAATGGTTAAAGTAGAATTGAAGAAGCTCTTAGATGTTGGATTCATTTGGGCTATTGATTATGCTGAGTGGATTTGAAATATCATCCCTGTTCCAAAACCAGACAAGTCTATCTAGATTTGTATTGATTTTTGAGATCTTAATAAAGCCTATCCAAAAGATACTTTCCTCTGCCAAATATTGACATTATTATTGATCTGATAGCTAGGAATGAGATGTTATCATTAATGGATGTTTTTTTTGGCTATAATCAGATCAAGATTGTGGTGGAAGACCAGGAGAAAACTTCTTTTACTTGTTCGTGGGGTACATACTGCTGGAATGTGATGCCATTTGGCCTCAAAAATGCTAGAGCAACTTACCAAAGAGCTATGACCACAATCTTTCATGACATGATGCATACCATTATGGAAGATTATGTTGATGACATCTTAGAAAAATCCAAAGATAGAGCTGGTCATTTGAGAGTATTGGATAGAATATTCACCCAAATGGAAAAGTATCAGATTCGACTCAATCCAAAGAAATGTGCATTCAAAGTCACATCCAGTAAACTGTTAGGGTAAATTGTCTCAGCCAAAGGAATTGAAGTAGATCCAAAAAAATTTAAAGCGATAATGGAGATGGCTTCCCCCACTAACATCAGTTAGTTAACATCTTTGTAGGGACGTCTCCAATCCGTCTGAAAATTTTTTTCTCAACTAGAAGATTGAAGTCATCCTTTTCAACATTTGTTGCATAAAAATATCTTATTCTAATGGGATGATAAGTGTGAGGAAGCTTTCAATAAAATCAAGCAATATCTGGTGAATCCTCCAACTCTGATGTCACCAATTTCGAGCAAGCCACTCTTGCTCTACATTTTAGCTATGGTAGTCTCACTAGGTGCTCTTCTAGCTCAGCAAGATCATGAAGGGAAAGAAAAAGCCATCTACTATATTAGTCACACCCTAGTGGGATATGAGCTAAACTATTCTCCTATAGAAAGAGCATGTCTAGCCATTGTTTTTGCTTCACAAAAATGGTGACATTACATGTTGTGACATTCAATCCAGCTCATTGCAAAGATTGATCCTTTAAAGTATCTATTAAGCAAAATAGCATTAACAGGCATATTGGTTAAGTGGGTCATGCTACTTAGTGAATTTGATATTGAATATGTAGACAGGAAGGATATCAAAGGTCAAGTGATAGCAGATCAGCTAGCTGATGCTCCATTAACAGATGACCAACCTATACACACAAAGTTTCCTAATGCACACATCTTGGCCTTATCTACACAAACATGGAAACTATACTTTGATGGATCATGTACTCAGCAGGGTTTGGGAGCTGGTATTCTCTTTATCACACCACAAGGATACACAATTTCAAAATCATACAAGTTACTCTTTCCTTACACCAATAATGTAGAAAAATATGAAGCTTTGCTGATTGGACTAAAGATGGCTTTACAATGGAAAGTAGCTAAAATGAATGTCTACAGGGATTCTCAGTTGATTATAAATTAGGTTAATGATGATTATCAAACTAAAGATGATAAGTTATTACCATATAAACATATGGTTGATGACTTCGAACAATATTTCTCAGTCATCACTTTTGAGCAGATTCCTCAGTATGATAACAAGGCTACTGATGCAATGGCAATGATTGCTTCTTTGTTTGATACAGAGGATACCAAGGCCCATTTTGAGTTCTTGGTGGAATCCCTGACTTGTCCCACATATGATGATCTTGATACGAGTATTATATGTCATCTAATTGGACATGACTCTCCAATCTACAGAAAAATCTATTCTTATCTAAAAAATGACATCCTACCCCCTGACCTATCCCAAAATAAAAAATGAACTTTTCTTCACCAAGCCTCCTGCTATGTCCTAATATCTGACACCCTTTATTGGTGAGTTCTTGACTGTACTCTCCTACGATGTCTCGAGCACGATGAAGCTCAAACTGCCTTGCAAGACATGCATGAGGGTATTTGTGGGACACATTTGAGTGGTCCCTCTTTGGCTAAGAAACTCATGTGTATGGGTTATTATTGGCCTACCATGGAAACAGATTCCTTTCATTTTGCTAGGGCATGCAAAAAATGTCAGATACATGGAAACCTTATTCATACTCCAGCACAAGAGTTACATCCTTTTACAACTACATTGCCATTCAGTCGATGGGGACTTGACCTTGTGGGCGCTATCAACCCTCCATCTTCCAATGGTCACAAATGGATTATCACTAGAACAGACTATTTTAATAAATGGATTGAGGTCGTTCCACTGATTACCAAAGGGAAACAACTATCCATGTTTATCCTAAATTATATCATTTGCAGCTATGGTATACCTATGTATCTCATTACTGATCATGGGAAACAGTTTCAAAATTAGGACATGGATGAATTGTGCGCAAAATTTCATATCACCCATAACTATTCCTCCATATACTATCCCCAAGGAAATGGCCAAGCTGAGGCGACAAACAAAACAATTGTTAAAACCCTACAAAAGACTGTCAATGACGTTGGTCGTGACTAGAATATCCAACTAAATCCAGCCTTATGGGCTTACTGCACCTCCATCCGTACCCCCATTGGAGCCACCCCATATTCCCTTATCTATGGATCTGAAGTAGTCCTGCCCCTCGAGGTCGAGTTGCCTTCACTTCGTGTCACTCTCAAAGATTTGATTCCTGATGAAAAGTATAGAGTTACACGGCTGACTAAACTAGAACTCTTGGATGAACATCGTCAGAGAGCTTATGATCATTTGAAAGTCTATCAGTAGCGTATGTCTCGTCAGTATAACAATAAGGTAAAGATCAGAGACTTTCAGCTGGGTGACCTAGTCCTTCGAGAAAATCCAAAGAATCAATAGCATCGTGAGAAGAAGGGCAAGTTTGAACCCAATTGGTTAGGTCCTTTTGTAATTACAGTAGTTTATGGTTTTGAGGCTTATCAATTGTCCACACATGAGGGAGATCCTTTGGATGAATCTCTTAACAACATATAGCTCAAGAAGTTCTATCCTTGAGATCCCAATGCAAGGGCTATGTATATATTCTATAAATAAAAAAATACAAAAAAAAATCAAAAAATCAAAAGAAAATTGCAATAAAAGCATGTGGTGAAAACTTGGAAATAGGTGCCATGTGTATCAAGCTAGCTCCTTTATCTATTAGGATTCTTCTAGTGTGTCTGTTCATTATATATATCCACAATAAAATGGCTGGTCAGTCTCCATTCTCACCATGTATATATCATAATAAAATGGCCAGTTCATACACTATCCATTGTATCTACCCATAATAAAATTCCATCATAGCTTGATCTTTTGTCATGGTCTTCATCCTAGTCTTGTTGCATCCTTCTTCATCCATAATAAGTCAGTCCATCACCTAGCTGGGGGCATGTCCTCGACCTAGTTTGGGAAGTGAATCTATGATAGTCATGACTCTTAGAGGATAGAATGGAGTATTTTCACTAGACAAACAAACACAATTAAACGTTCTTCCACAATGGTATCTTCATGATGAATCACAATCTATAATCCATCCTTCGAAACATGGCCATTTATCTAACATTCTTGACTATACATCATCAATTGAACTAATCATTGTACCTTACACTATCTTTTGGCAAAAGAAAATGTATATTCATGATAGACATGTTAGAATGGTTTGTTGTAGATTATGCATTCATATCTGGATTTCATTGGTATCATGTTTCCTATGCTATTCTAGGATATCTTTGACATGAGTTTGAAACTCCCATATGTCATTGATTAGAATAGCCGAGATGGGGCATGATATTTTCTTTGATCGCTGTTTGTGGGATATTTTCCAATGAAATTGAAGGAACAAATAATTGGGGTGTTTGTGCATAAGTGCCTTCATCAGTTTAATAGTATTGACAACATACAAATCATTTTTCTTTACAAATGCTATTTATGGTGATACACCATCACATACCTCGACTCCAAATATTTGTTCCCCGATGGAGGGGGGAATATTCCTTATCTATTATACAAATGAAACTTAGGTCATCTCAGTTCAATTATACCTAGATGCTTGTCAAGTTTGCAATATTAAACTCCATGCAAGAAGCGCTCAGGTCATCCTGGTTCAAATTCTACCATGATGCTTGCATTTTCTTGCAACATAACGAGCTCAATGATGAAAATCAAATTCCAGTTATTATGAAGTTCTAAGATGTTACATGAATTTGTGGAGATATACTCATTTCATATTTCATTTTGCATTTCATTTAAATAGTTCACGCCTTGCATATCAGTGCTCCTTTTATAGGGATTTGTAGGTTATCTTTCTTATTAGGTTATATGTTCTCCTAGTCCATTCTTCTTGTGTCAGATACATTGTTATTTAAGCTGAGGACATTTGGACAACAAAAAAATTAATTTTTCACCTCACATCTTACAATACTTAAATCAATTCATTTAGGCCATGCATAATTTTCATTTGGTATGTTCATTTGTATATTACCCATCTATATTACATACATTTCACATGTTGTTTTGTTATAGTTATCATAACATCTCATTATCTTTTTATTATGATGTAGGTTATATTTAAGTCATCTTAAGAACATTTTCATTCATTTCACCATCATTTATTATCCATTTAATGTATTATATCATCATTCATTTATATCATTCATTCATTATCCATTATCTACATTGTTCTTTACATCATTGTATTAGTAACCACATAGAATTGTATAAAGTAAACTCATTTAAGAAATGCATTTATATCAACATCATATGTTAGATCATTAACCATTATGCATCAAATAGAGATAAATCATTTTTGCATTCTAGTACATACATTCTATGCATATTAAAGTAAATCATCACATCCTGCATATGTCAGTACGCACATGTATATAAAATCATCAAAGCAAATCATGATAGAATTGCATCACTATAAATATAGAGTCAAACATATAGGGTCCAATCATATAAAGTCCATAAAACAAATAAACTATCCAAATGTCCAATGATATAAAGAAACATAACAATGTCCAACAGTGTCTATCAAGTCAATAATATAATGATATAATGATACAATGATACAAAGAATGTATACGATGATATCCAATATCTATGAACAACTACCTCTAGACTCTATATGTCACTGTCCATGAGATGCAATGAGACCTCGTGCTACTGAGCCACCTGATCCTAAGGCTCCACCCTGATCTCCTAAATCTGTGGGTGCTCTCGGAGGGTGTGATGATACACCTCCACTACCAGCTAGTACCTATCTATCATATACTGCTATCCTAATAGCCACTAAGCTCTTGCTATAGCTCCCAATCCACTGATCCCTCAAAACCAACTATCTATAGGCCTCTCACCAGTAGGATATCTCCTTCCTAGCATGTATCATGGCTCTCAGGCTATCTCCATGAGGACCCAAATCCTCTATCTGCTACAGCTCATCTAATAACATCTCTGACTCCTTGAGTCTCTCTATGGATGCATCCCGCTCATGTCTTAGCACTCCCATATGACTCTCTAGTCTCTCTATCTATCTCTCTAGTCTAGGGACATGGTCTTCCTGCACCTATGTCATTTCTAGTCAGACTAGCAATGAGTCAATATCTAGATCCTCCTCCTCTGTAGCATCTCTTTGTAAATGGGGATCCTATCCCCCGATGTCCATCCTTGTTGGCTCCTCCTGAGCATCCACATCTGGCATATGTATATCTTTCTCATCCTATACATCATTATGGATCTATCCACCCTATACCACTTTGACCTGGGCTAATAAAACATCTACCTCATCCTGTCCCTACCCTGCCTGTATCAGCAAATGTACCTATATGGTTGGTCCCTATACTAGGGCAACTAGTATCTATACATGTACTACTAGTACCTATGATGGAGCTCCTATTGTTGGCTTTGCTAGAGGCTATCTCCATCCCTGTCTAGCTAGAGGTGGCATCAAACCCCTCTATCTCACACCACCACCTCTCATCTAAGGTCCAGCTCTATCACCTCTCCCTCCATCTCCTCCATCTCCTCTATCACTGTCTCCACCATCACCTTCACCTCCTCTCCCTCGTCCTCTCCTATCTCACCCTCCATGTCTACCACGACGTCTCTTGACTGGATCTCTCTCTAGTGGCCTCACCGCTGGATTTGTTAAGCATGGTATGGGAAAATCTTTGAGGTACTACTCTAGATCAGTAGTCATCCTTGGGTCTACAACCCCCTGTCTCATCATCCATGCCTGGAATGGCATGTCCAAAAACTCCTGTCTAGCTATATCAAAAGAAACCATGGGCCCCCAGTCATGCCTTTCCTAATGTGACCAAGAAAACTCTATGACTCCCTATGGCATGCCCTGGATCCTTCCAAACTGACGCAGAACCCAGCTGACCAGTTGTCTCTCAATAATGTAGGGTGTCTGCCCTATCAACCATCGTGACTCAAAACAAAAACCCAGCTATCACTCATCATCCCAGGGCTCACACCCTAGGTAAGGTCTCCATGTGATTGTGTCTAGTGTGTCAAAAGTGTACCGCCAGAACTCTAAGTGTCCTAGGTTTTCCTAAGACAAAACTGATGAATATAAATGAATACACAGCTATCTTTCATTGTGGAATCTAATCGCTACTGGCCGTGTAACTGCAATATGCTCCCATGCCCATACATGGAGCAATGTGATGCCTACTGATAATGATGCACCCCTATGGTACACCACCTGATGAAGATCATGGTACAAATGGGCTAAAAGGTAGACACCCCAAGCAAATCAGGTCCCATCATCCATCATCTATTGCAATGTGCAGCCCCAACCAACTACAAATCTGTGTGACCTACGATCAGGGCATACAAATCCCCCAATCACTCCTACTAGAACCACTAGTAGTGGCTCATATAAATCAATCATATCCTCCCACCTAATCTCTCCCTCCTCAACATCATCATCACCGAACACTGCTCTACACTCTCTCACTCCACCATGCCGATCATAGTGTACCAGCTCACATGTGATAGGAAGCTAGAGGATGTGATATACATCCTCTAGTGTAACTGTCATCTCTCATGTCAAGAGATGAAAGGTACTCATCTCCGAGTGCCATCTCTCTGCTAATGCAGTCATCATACTCAGATTCACCTGAATCTTAGGCATGTAGATCACATGGTACAAACCAGACGCTCTGATCAAGAGTCTGTTAGTCTTTGACAATGTCAGTCTCAGGTTCTATGTGATGAGATATCTCTCCCATGACATTAGAACATCGATAATATCCTCCTATCCAAGTCAAACAAAATCAAGCTATCAGATTTCGATAAACTGATCTAAACATCTATCTATCCTATTCTATCAACTACAAACATTTTTTATCACATGTTTCAACAAATGATTTTATCAATTATCTAACATCAAGACTGGTTAGCTAGCGACCATGCTATGATGTTGCCTATCTTGACCAAATCGATCAAATTTAATCGCCGACAGATCAAATCGGCTTATTGACATCAAGTTTGACCTAATTGACTATCTAATTTGACCAAATTCTCCCATCCAAAACAAATGCATAGCATAGAAATATGCATGCACAAAATCCCTTAACGTTTGCGCAGATTCAAACATTTGCGCAATTTTATTCCACATTTGTGCAACTTTTCTTGACAAATGCGTAGAATCTACGTATGCGCGGATTTAATTCCTATTTGCATAGCCTATTTCTTAATTCTCCACGTATGCACAATTCTACAATACATATGCACAAAATTACCAGTTTGTTGCGCAAACATGGTGAATTGCTGCACATATGTGCACCGCAACTATGCATTTGTTTTCTGTACAAGAGCAAGAAAATTTTCAAAACTTTCCTAACATTCAATCTAACCTAAACATGCTATAAATCCTACTCTAATATGCCAAAAATTATGAATTCACAAAGAACATCAAATCACCTACTGGCTCTCCAGAATTAGGTGGTCACTGGAAGCGTATGGCCCTCTCAAAGCGGTGATCAGACAGCAGGAATGACATCCTAGCAACTCTGCTTTTCTCTCTCTCACGCTCTGATCTCCAAATGACAAGTGTGCACAATGAGCCTATTATGGACCCCTTTGCCTTATTTATAGCCTGTGGACCCAATGTGCTTGGTGTGTGGACCCTACTCCCATTTTTCTTTCATTTCACCTCATTTTCACCTATCTTTTCTCCCGTTTCTTTCGTGAGATTGATTATCCAACTCGATAAAAAAAATAAATAAATAAAAAACAAAAACAACTAAAATTCAAATAATCTTTTTTGTCAATCAATCTCTAAAGGGGGCATGCATAGGTCATCTGAGGCATTGTCTGGGGCAGGGGAAAAATGCTTGAAATTTTCTTTGAAACAATGTGACAAGCACATTATTTCAAAGAGGGGCAAAATGTATACACTTAAAAATGGCTTCATTAATTAATTAAATATTTATTATTTAATTGATATTGACTTGATAAATTAATTAAATATTTATTATTTAATTAATAATTATTTCCTCTATTTATTAAATAGATTATTCAATTTATTTAGTAAATTCACTATAGTCTATTCATCTATCCTAAGTCTTCTAATTAGTCTTATTAAAGTGATTTAATTAAATATACAATCACCTAAATATGACTAAGTCCTCTAGTCCACCTCACCTACCTAGTCACCTGACACATCACTTTGGCTAAAATAAATAATTATTATTAATTATTTATTGGTAATTATCCTCACCCACACATGTCCTATTCTTAAGGGCTATGTGGCCTCATAGGACTTGGTCTCATGACCACATGTCCTCTCTTAAACCAAGTCAAGAGACATGCCCTATTCCTAAGGGGCTTCTCAAGCCACCTCTAAGGGTCAAAGGTGACTCATGGGACACTTGTGCCAAAAGTCCTCATGAGGAAAAAGTCCTTCCCTCTTCCTCTCCTTGGTCTTTGTGAGACACTTGACATGTGTCTTTCCCTTCCACTTTGTTCTCCTCCATGTCAATGTGAGGGGAACATCATCCCTATTCTTTCTCTCACATTCCAACTACATCCCCCTTTCTCTCAACTCCTTCAACCAAGTCAATCCTAGCCCTAGGATCTTCCACCTTTCATTCTCCACCGTAGGATTGTGCCACCTAGGCTTAGATCCTCCAAAACTCTATAAAAGGAGCCTCATTTCCCCTTTGTGAGCTAATAGGTATTTTTGTAATCAAGCATTCAAGCAATAGGCAATCAAGCATTCTAAGCATCCAAGCATTCATTATCAAGAAAAATCAAGCATATTCATATCATTTTGTGAGCATCCACACTATCATCATTCCATTTGCATGTTATCCATTAGTTTGCATAATCAAGCTTTAGGCAATTTTGCACTCACTCATTCAATCTCCACACTTTGGTGACATCTTGGGCAAGGAGCTTCAAATTGGAAATCTAAGAGATCAACACATCTAAGAAATCAAAGCTAGGATGACAATGGAGACAAGCTACATGGTAGGTGAAGGTAAAACCTTGTTTTAACTTCATTTTTAGTGTATTCTTCATTGTTGTTTGCTAATTAGTTTGATTTATTAATCTTAAAATAGTTAATTTATCATTTAGAGTAGTTAGACATCTAATTTGCATACAAGTATACCAGTCGTGTAGGGGGCTAGAGCTAAATTAGCTCCCCCTATGACCATGAGGGCCATTCATCCAGATGTAGAGGGTGCATCCACTATGGATGCATCCAATACATACTCATCAAATTTTTCCTTCTTTGCTTCTGACCAAATCAAGCTTGCATCCTCTGAAGCTTTCACAAAATTGACTTCTCCTTCGGGATCCAAAACTGATTTTTCAAGCTTTCCTGACCTTGCACCCTTGATTTGCAAAACTTTGAGATGTGTCCAGCCTTGTTGCAAGAGTGACAAATAACTAGAGGCCTTATATTCCTTAGTGCATTGACATGAGTCACCATCTTACATTGTCTAGCTAAGTGACCATTATAGTTACATATCTGACATGTAACATTCTAAGAACTTCTTTTATTTGACTAATTTTGATTTCCTTGATTATACTAAGTCCTATTCTTTTGACTTGTCTTGCAATTCATAGCTCTATGACCAAATTTATTGCATGAATAACAATAACCATTGAAAGGTCTTACCTTTGTACAGTTCCTTGCTATGTGTCCATGCTTGTTACATGCATAACAAGTGTGGTCTATTGGCTTGTGCTTATTCTTAGGTGGTTTAGTATGATCCTTAGTCTGACTTCCAATCTCCTTAGTATCTGAGGTTCCTTCTAGTGCTTTCATTCTTGCTTACATGTTGTCAATATGATTTTGTGCTTCATTGTATCCAATGTAGCTAGTATCTCCTTTAGCTCTTCTTGCATACAACTGAGATTCTATCAAATTAGAACTGGTGTGTAATTGATCAATGTGATTCTTAGCATCTTTTAATTCAGATTCCAAGCTTTCTTTGTTGTTCCTTAGATCCAAGATTTCCATGTTTTCTTGCCTCAATTCTTCATTCAGTTGAAGGTTCTCTTTGACCTATTCATCATAGACTTCCTGATTGTTAGTCAGCTTATCATCAAATTCTTCAAGTTGTTCTTTCAAGGATGTATTTTCTTCATTCAACTTCTTGACCATTATCCCTAGATCGCTAGTAGAGAATTCTTTCAAATCCTTCCTTAGCCTTTTGATGACTTATTGAGTGTCACTGAGTTTTTCCTTAAGTTCTTCAGTTTCTTTTTTCAGATCTATCCAGGTCTTCAAGAGCAGCTTGAAGATTTGTTTTTAGATGTTTCATTTCTTCTTTTTCCATGATCTCCTCAAGTGGTTAAACTTCTTTGCTAAGGACCAAAGCTCTGATACCAATTGTTAGGAATGGGAACACTGAGAGGGGGGTGAATCCCTGTTCACTGTATTTTATCTTTTCACTTAACCTTTAAACTAAACTTAAATGCTTAAGTACTAAAATGAACATCCACATAAACATGAAACATGAAATCAACACATAACACCAATATGGTTATGGGGAACCTCAAATAGGTAAAAACCCCAGTGGGAATTAACACCCACTAATATTATGTACTAGTGTTTTATGATCCTTGTTAGAAGATCCTTAACCCTGTTAGGAGTTTCTTTACAATATATTAAGTACAGTAGACCTTCTCAAAGGTCAGACCCTATTAGGAGTCTTTTACAATAAACCTTGTTAGGGGTGTGGATGCACTTTCCTAGAGCTCATTGTTCAAGTGTTGAAGGCTACAACCTTCTAATCTAAGATACACACTACATCTACAGGATCAACTGTCCCTGTGACACTGCTTGTCTGATCAGTTTCTTGATGCATTGATGCTTTGACCTCTTGCAAAGCTCTTTTACATCTTCTAGTCACTTTGCACACTTCTTCTCTACTTATCTCCACTCTCTATCAACTTCCATACTAACTACAATGGGTGCATCTCATATTTATATGCGCATACAAAACAAATAACTAGGTCGGCCCTTTAACCGATTACATACAACACTTCCAATTGAATTGGCTCAAGTGTGTTTACAAACAAACATATTTACATGTTGGAAACCTAATTACAATAGGTGCATAGCCTTTACAACATTAGAATATGACCACAAATCAAAATGCTAACAGTTGGCTACTTACTCCGTTCTTCTTTGGCACACATTGGCTGTGTAACTTCAACTGTATGTAACTTTAGCATACTTGCATATCTGATCCTGCACTCATAGACTAAGCATGAATATAGTCTAACCAACTTATTTTCTAGGGCACACACTATAACTCAGTCATACACATGTGCGCTGATACTCTAAGCTTCAAGTACTCTATATACTATCCAGTCTTCAATAGTTAGCCGATTTATGATCTTCTCATCAAGTGCGCTAACTCCAAACTACTATATGATTTTGTTGCCATAATGACAACACTATACTAAGTCATATACACTAGTATAGCCAACATGTCAATAATTCCAGGATATGCGATCTTAGATTTGTGATGAAGGATGTGTGTATACCTTATTTCTAAAGGTTTAGATCTTTATTTATTATTTTACATGAGTTATGATCATTTTGATGAAGACTGGTCATAGTGCAGTAATAGAGGATTATGACAAAGGAGGTCTTTGATTTTTTTAGGATAACTTGGATGTGAGCATGAATTTTGGTATGCAAGGTTGAGGCTTGACATAATACACGTGGAAGAACATTTTGTGAGATTCTTGGGTCATTTGGATCTAGGTGATGTCAAATAAAGTGTGTGGTCTTGTGAAGACCTATTTGGGGCCAATGACAGGAGATAACATGTTTAGAAGGTTTCTAGCATGGATTGGGGATCTTGGTGCACATTTTGTTAGGAATGGGAACACTGAGAGGGGGGGTGAATTAGTGTTCACTGCAATTTAAATTTTTACTTTAATCTTTATGCTGAACATAAATGCTTAAGAACTAAATTAAACATTCACATAAACATGAAACATGAAATCAACACATGACACCAATATGGTTATGGGGAAACCCAAATAGGTAAAAACCCTGATGGGACTTGATACCCACTAATATTCTGCACTAGTGTTTTGTGATCCTTGTAAGAAGATCCTTTACCCTGTTAGGAGTAGCTTTGCAATGCTTTAAGTACAGTAGACCTTGTTAAGGGTCAGACCTTGTTAGGAGTCTTTTACAATGATCCTTGTTAAGGGAGTGGACTCACTATCCTAGAGCTCACTGCTCAAATGGTGAAGGCTACAACCTTCTGAATTCAAATACACACTATATCTGCTGGTGAATTGTCACTGTGACACTGCTTGTCAGATCTGTTACTTTGTTGCGCTGATGCTTTGACCTCTAGAAAATATTTAATACATCTTATGTTTTCTTCGCATACCTCTACTCTTCTTATCACAACTCTATTACAACTTCCATATCAAATACAATGGGTGCACCTTATATTTATGCGCTCATACAAAATACATAAATAGGTCAGCCCTATAACTAATTACAAACAATTCTTCCAAATGAATTGGCTTAAGCGTGCTTACAATTATACATATATAAACATGTCGGAAACCTAAATACAATAGGTGTATGGCCTTTACAATATTACATTACAATCACAAACCAAAATGCTAATTATCGACTCCAAGCTCTGTTCTCTGCTGGCACACACTAGCTATGCAACTTCAACTGACTGTAACTTTCACATCTTTGCACATCTACTTATGTGCTCATAGACTAAGCATAAGTATAGTCTAAAAAGCTTAACTTTAAGGGTGCATACCATAATTCATCTGTACACATGTGCGCTGATGCTCTGAGCTGCAGGAACTTTGTACACTGTCCAGTCTTCAAGACTTAACTGAATTTTGATCTTTACACTAAGTGTGCTGGCACCAAACTGCTATATGAACTTGTTTCCATAATGACAACACTATATCTAGTCATATACTTTAGTATAGAAAACTTTCCAACAATCTCCCCCTTTTTCATTGATGGCAACAAAGGAATATGGCCAAGTTGCTAATTGTTCCTTTACACAAAAACTTTTGTCTTCTATATATTTTTTATACATAATCTTATATCTCCCTATACATATATATACTCCATACTCTATACACAACTCCCCCTTTGACATTCATGACAAAGGTGCATCAAAAAATTGTATATACACATACTCACTAAGGGAAGATATCTAGATATGTAATCTTGAGGTTCTAGATCTCCTTCTTCCAAAAGGTTATCAAAGAGTTAACTATCAGGAGATGGGTGCATAATGCATATTGAAGCTTCTCCATCTTCTCCAAGTCATTGATGGGACCATGATCATAAGTTACCATGGTGGCATCAATCTCCTTTAAATTTTGATTAAGGATGTCTGAAACGGTCGCAAGACCATTCCTCAAATGAGTCTGTCTGGACCTTATCCTTGTTATCTCTTTTTCTTCCTTCTCAATCTTGTCGATCTATCCTTGGTAGACATTGTTGCACATGTTCACATCAGTGGATGTGTCTGACACTAAATTCTTTACCTACTCAATCATAGCTTCTGCTTCTTTTATCTTCTTGAAGTGATCATTGGTGAGCTTGTCTTGATCCATGCATGCTGCAATGATCCTTCTTCCTTCATTAGAAAACTCTTTCAAGGATGCTTGACCAGACTTAAGAGAATTCAAGTCTAGTGCAAAGTTGCTCATTAACTCATTCAGTCTCTTCTTTAAGTACTTTTCTTCTACTACTATGGATGCAAATTCTTCTAGGCTAGAAAAATTGCTTTTGAACTATGAGAGGACTGAACTCACATCATCAACCAAATGTACTTTTAGCACTTTCTTGTCCTCAGGAAAAAAACTATTCAAAATATTCATTGATTCTATCAAGAGAGGATTCCTCATAACTTGTTTTTCTTTTTCCTTCTCCATAGCCAAGTTGTTGAACTTAATCAGGTCTTCTTCTTTCCAAGAGTCCAAACTGCTTGTGTTGAGTGTCAAACTTGACAACAATGTTGAGGAGGGAGTGATGGGAGTGTTTTCCATCACTTCTAGTTTTACCTTTGCAAGATCAACAAAATTATCTTTTTCTTTCTTTTCTACCTCTTCTTCTTCTTTCTTATCAAGTACATCTTCTATGAGTACTTCTTGTTGAGTTGGAGGTGAATTGCTACATAAGATTTCAGCTTCTTCAGTACTAACAAATGCTTCCTCAAACTTGTCCAAATCCTTATCAATAGCCGCCATGGCTATCTCCACATTATCTATGATAATAGTGTTTCCTTCGTGAGATTCTGAGATGGGTGCAGACTTGTCTGCCTCTGTTTGAGTTTTTGCTATGGATGTTGAGTCCTGAGGACCTGTCACTAGTACATCAAAGGTCTCTACTTCCTTGTCTTTCTTACTAGGTGCATGAATGATGGGCGCAATAGGTGGTTTTATTTGTTGTTCCAATAACACCTTTTCAAAGGCCTTCTCTATTTCCTTCACTATCAGCTCATAGTATTTATTCATAATATGAAGAGTTCTCATGTTTGTTCTTAAGTGTGGCTTCACTAGATTTAGTAACAATTACCTTTCTTCAATAGAACATACTGGAAGAGTGTCTTCTAATACTTTTTCTTTGATCCTTAGATCTTCTTCATTTTCTTGTCTCTTTAGGTTTTCTAAAAAATCCCATACTTTATCTAGAATGGAGGTTTTCAACTCAAGGACTGTCTTCTTGAACTTGATCATATGTTTGACAATCATACTATGAATTTCTGATTTGTCAATCTCACTGTATGTGTCATAATACTTCTCTACTTGACCAATTTTTCCTTCATCAACAATTCTTGCATTCAAAACTTTAAGGCTAGGTCTGAATCCTTCCTAAGGAGGTGCTTGAATTTTTTTCTTTCTCCTTAATGCTCGCGAGGATGGATGACTAGTGCTAGCTTCTTTCTTCCTCTTGAATAAAGGTTTATACTCTGGAGGAGTGGTAAGATCAATAGTGTCTATGGGTGCAGAAGGAGTATTATCTTCTTTACCCTTCTAACTGTCATATGATTTAGTTTTTATCTTCTTCAACTTAGGATCTTCTTGTCCTTCCTCTGCTGGTTTGCCTTTCAATTCTAGGGAAATCTTTTCATCCCTTGCTTTATCAAGGTCAGCTTGAGACACACCATGTATTCTCAAGATCTCAAAAGTGACCTTTGCAACCTTTCTTTTAGTTGCGCACTATTAAGGTTTGCATCAACTTCTCTGGTCTTTTCCTCATAGGTTCCCCACCTAGGTTCATTAGGATCTTTGGGGGCTGACAGAAGAACTTGAGCATAAGCTCCAAGAACTTGTTCTTCTACCTCATACCCAAGTGGATGAATCCACTTAGTTGTAGGCTCAACAACTTCCATACATGTAGTATTAGTCTCCACCATAAAGAATATTGAATCCTTATACTTTTCTACAATGCTTTCTGGAATCCTATACCTCATCTACATCTTAGCTCTAAAAGTCTTCAATTCCAATGTGATATAATCCCTTAGAGTACTCTCTATGGATGCTTTGTTGGATATCTGAGGCATGGTAGGAATGGACTTGTCCAAGTAAAAAATTGATATCTTCCCAACAATATGAAGGTACATGTAGATGATTAGGGACCCAAACCTAAATATCTTTGTTTTGTCATGTTTGATGGCCTTGATGTTATCTATCAACTGTGTGTGTAAGCTCTCACACAAGTTGAATTCCCCATCTTCCTTTACAAGTCTGATAGCTACTAAAATAGTTCCTATAGACACACTATTCACCCTGCTGGTGTGATGAAATTTGTACCCCAGTATCATTGACATCAATTTGATGTCTACTTGCTCAATAGGCTCGATGGTCATACCGCGCCTATCACTCCTTGACTTACATACTTGTTCTACCATTTTCCTGACATCCTTGCCCACGGGAAGGATGACACCTGTTCTAGAAAGGCTTGTCATCTCATGAATTAAGTCATTTGTGATTCTAACTGGAACATCTCCAATCCAAAATAGATCATCATGGATTCTACTTCATAAGATATTTATCCATTTTGTCTCATAAAATTCATATGCCATAGCATACTCAACAATGGGGTGATCATTCCATTTGGTGTATTCATCCATGAATGTTTTGTCCTATTCAACATGGTATCCATGTGTGCCCTTAACCTATCAAGTCCAATAGGTTATTTCTTATAGTAGATGTAAGCCCTTATGTCTTCCACATGCATGATGCCCATAGGCATGCGTGAAAAAGCTCCCTCTAAATCATCTAGGGTGGATTTAAATGGGTGCCTCTTGAAAACATATCTTTTCTTCTTAGTGACATCATAAAAAATGGGAGTGGCCATGACTTGTTAATTTCTTTCCAACTGAACTTTAGAGATAATCTAACGGCTTCTGAATCAGTGCAACAAGCTAGGGTTTCTGCAACCGATCAAATGCACTGATAACTACAGAAAATCTTTGATAGATCAATCACCAAGACTTCACAAAAACTTCCAAGGCTTCTTCTACTTCTATCATTCTGAATTTGAATGAAATGAGAAATCAAATGACTTCTGTGTACTTTAAAAGTGAAAAATCCACCATTAATGCACGTCACATAAACCAGGATATCACTTCAAAATTTCAAACTCAAGCTCCGCAAACAATCAGCATGTGCACTCTTGCACGAGGGTTCCTATACACTCTAAAAGCTTAAGTCCAAAGGCACATACTCTGAGGATGAGTATACCAGCCACGCATGGGTCTATAGCTAAATTAGCTCCCCCTATGACCCTGAGGGCCATTCATGCAGATGTAGAGGGTGTGTCCATTAGGGATGCATCCAATACATTCTCATTAGTCTTCTCCTTCTGTTTCTCTGACCAAATCATGCTCATATCATCTGAGGCTTTAAAAAATTTAACTTCTCCTACGGGATCCAAAACTATTTCTTCGGCCTTTTTAGGGCTTCCCTGACCTTGCATTCTTGATCTACAGAACCTTGAGATATGTCCAACCTTGTTACAAGAGTAAAAAATGATTAGAGGTCTTATATTCCTTGGCACATTGACATGAGTCACCATTCTGCATTTCTTTGCTATGTGACCATTATAGTTACATATCTGGCATGTAACATTCTAAGCACTTCTTACATTTGTTTGGTTTTGATTTCTCTGATCTTTCTGAATTCTATTCTTCTTACTAGTCTTGCAATTCATAGCTCTATGACCAAACTTGTTGCATGAATAACAATAACCATTAAAAGGGTTTACCTATGTACAGTTCCTCCCAATGTGTCCATGCTTGTTACAAGCAAAACAGGTGTGTTCTACTTGCTTGCGCTCATTCTTAGGTGGTTCACCATTATCTATGGTTTGATCTTCAGTCTTTTCAGCATCAATAGAGTCCTTTTGTGAATCCTTTATTGCTCGCATATTGTCAATCTGATTTTGTGCTTCATTGTATCCAATACAGCTAGTGTCTCCTTTGGGTCTTCTTGCATACAACTGAGATTCTACCAAATCAGCACTGGTGTGTAATTTTTCAATATGATTCTTTGATTCTTTCAATTCAAATTCCAAGCTTTCTTTGTTATTTCTTATCTCCAAGATTTCCATGTTTACTTTCCTTAGTTCTTCATTCAACTGAAGGTTCTCTTTGATCTATTCATCAAGGACTGCCTAATTATTAGTCAGCTTATCATCAACCTCTTCAAGTTTTTCTTTTAAGGATTTGTTTTCTTCATTGAGTTTCTTTACCATTGTCCCTAGATCACTGGTAGAGCATACTTTCAAATCTTTCCTTAGCTTCTTGATGACTAACTGAGCATCATTGATTTTATCCTTTAGTTCTTCAGATTCTCTTTCTGACTTGTCTGGATCTTCAAGAGAAGTTTCAAAATTTCTTTTCAGATGTTTCATTTCTACTTTGTCCATGATCTCCTCAAGTGGTTAAACTTATGTGTTGAGGACCAGAGCTCTGATACCAATTGTTAGGAATGGGAACACTAAGAGGGGGAGGGGGTGAATCAGTGTTCATTGCAATTTAACTTTTTACTTTAATCTTTATGCTGAACATAAATGCTTAAGAACTGAATTAAACACTCACATAAACATGAAACATGAAATCAACACATGACACCAATATGGTTATGAGGAAACCCAAATAGGTAAAAACTTTGGTGGGACTTGATACCCACTAATATTCTACACTAGTGTTTTATGATCCTTGTTAGAAAATCCTTTACCCTATTAGGAGTAGCTTTACAATGCTTGAAGTATAGTATACCTTGTTAAGGGTCAAACCCTGTTAGGAGTCTTTTACAATGATCACTATTAGGGGAGTGGACTCACTGTTTTAGAGCTCACTACTCAAATGGTGAAGGCTACAACCTTCTAAATTCAGATACACACTACATCTGCTAGTGAACTGTCACTGTGATACTACTTGTCAGATCAGTTGCTTTGGTGCACTAATGCTTTGACCTCTAGCAAAAATTTAATACATCTTATGTTGTCTTTGCATACCTTTTCTCTACTTATCACAACTCTATTACAACTTCCATACTGAATACAATGGGTGCACCTTATATTTATGCGCTCATATAAAATACAAATATAGGTCAACCCTATAACTAATTACAAACAACACTTCCAAATAAATTGGCTTAAGCATGCTTAAAATTATACATATATAAACTTTTTAGAAACCTAAATACAATAGGCACATGGCCTTTACAATATTACATTACAATCACAAACCAAAATGCTAACTATCAGCTCCAAGCTCTGTTCTCTGCTGGCACACACTGGCTGTGCAACTTCAACTAATTGTAACTTTCACATCTTTGCATATCTACTTATGTGCTCATAGACTAAGCATAAGTATAGTCTAACAAGCTTAACATTCATAGTGCATACCATAACTCATCCATACACATGTACGTTGATACTCTGAGCTACAAGAACTCTGTACACTGTCCAGTCTTCAACACTTAACTAAATTCTAATATTTACACTAAGTGCGCTGACACCAAACTGCTATATGACTTTGTTGCCATAATGACAACACTATATCTAGTCATATACTTTATTATAGACAACTTTCCAACACATTTAATGATTTTTATTTTTTGTGTACTTGTTTAAGATATTATGTGTATCTTAGCAAGGGTCTATGTATTTATTTTTGCATTAGGGAAGCTGTAATAGACTGACCTAATTTCTTTTTATAACTTGTATAAAGGACAGTTATTCCTTAGAGTGGTATATGGTTATGGGGGTTTTGAACTTGGTTTTGGAAGGTATGCTAGATATAGAGCTGTGGTAATTCATTATGAACTTCGTTGGAACAGTTTGGACAAATCTAGTTGTTGTAAGTCGGTTCATTACTATTATTGTATACTCTTATACACTTATTTGGATAGTGGATCCAAAAGATGGGTTTAACCTTTAGAAGGTGGATTTAACCTTCACTTTGGGCAATGTGCTTGGGAAGTGAGCCTATCTTTGTAATCAACTCCTAACAGGGTTGGAAAGACTCTTAATAGGGTATGTCCTTTAATAGGGACTTGTATTGAATGTAATAATAATATCCTAATAGGGCTAGGTCTCCTAACATGGACACAATACTTTAGTGCATCATTAGTGGGTTCCATCCCCACCATGGCTTTTCCCTTAATAGGGTTTTCCTTGATAGAAAACTTTGTGTTATGGTGTTTTGATTTTGTGATGCTCTTATGATTATATTATTGTTTCAATTTTTTTAAAATAATCAATTGATAAAGGAATTTAAGTTTAAAGATTTAGCACACAATTGATTCACCCCCCCTCTCAATGTTGGAAATTTGGCTAATGTGGATGTGTAGATGTTGTCATTATGGAAACATATGATCTCTATTAAGAGCGCAGAATCTGGAATGCAAGTATGGCAAGTTGAAGAAAGAAATTGTCTAAGTATGGATACAGTGATCCTGACAGAGCACCCGATGAAGATTTAGTTGGCGACATCCACTGGAGCAATATTTTTGTTTACGTAGTTAATTGAAGCTTCTATACAGTATGAGGATACCCCATCTCATTGCGCATAAAGTTTGGAGTAGTACAGACAAAGTTATTCAAAGTTTACCGAAGACAGTTTTTGCAGACAGAACAGTTTTGGAAACAGTATTAGTGAAAGAGTTAAGGGATTATTTTTGCTTGTCAAAATAATGACTTAAAATTATGAAGGGATGACATCCTAGATGTTTACTCTTGGATAAAGATTTTGGAAGCTGACCATGTAAAGTTATTAGCTTTAATAACTCATATATTAGGCATACTTGAAATGTAATGAAATATACAAGTGATATGTAAAAAGAAAGAAAAGATAACTTGCGATAGTTGTTTATTATGATAGCAGAAAAGGCTATTGATGTGAAGTTGTAAGCAGTACCATATTACATCAGAAACATTTTGTATTATCTATTTGGGCAGTGAGCTCAACTGGTGATCAGGTTTTGTAATCTAACTCCTAACAGGGTTAAGGCTTCTAACAAGGCCTAAAGTCCTTTAACCAGGACAGATCTACTATATATTGTAAATTGACTCCTAATAGGGTCCAATATCCCTAATAGGATACTTTTGATTAGTGATCTTTGTGGGTACCATCCCCATCAGGGTTTTCCCTTGGCCAGGGTTTCCTCGAGAACATATGATGTGTTATGAGTTCTTTCTATTTACTGTTATGTTTGTTAATCAGCTTGATAATCTTTGTATGCAATAAAGTAATCTGTTATATCCATAAGTGGGAAAAAGAAAAAGTTTGTGAAATATTGATTCACCCCCCCCTCTCAGTATTTCCTATTTCTAACAATTGGTATCAGAGCACAGTTACTCAGAGAAGGAACATTCAAGGAAAGCTTAGCAACTTGAGTAAGATCTCTATGGATATGGATCAACTTCAGAAGAATCTTGAAGAAGCTCTTGAATAGATTGATATGCTTACTGATGAAAGAAACTCCTTAAGAAGAAAATATGAAGATGCAAAGAATTCTATTGACAAATTAAAAGGTAAGATTGAAGATCTAAAATCTGAAAAGAAATCTGATATGCTTGTTGAAGATTGTGATGAGTTAGAAAAAGAAAATGAGATCCTTAAGAATGAATTGAAGATAGTAAATCTGAAGCTTAGTATGAAAGATGGAAATTTGAGATCTGATAATGAAAAATTGAAAATTGAGAATGAAGATCTGAGGTCAAGACTTGAAAAGGAAACATCCAAATCTGAAAAAGTAAAAGTGCAGTATGTGGAACTTGAGAAGTATAATAAAATTGTGAAAGGTGAATTAACTCAATCTAAACAACAACTTGAAAGGCTATATTCAAAAAGTGATAAGACTGAAAAACAAATTTCTTTTGAAGAACCATTCTTTGATAGGACTGGATTTGGATATAGTATGTTTAGAACAAACCATGAAAGTAAGAAGCCAAATCTGAAGACATCTAAAAGTGTGGAGGAAATAAAGCTAGATGAGAACACATTAGAAGATCCACCTAAAGAAGAACCACCTAGAGAGAAAGAAGAATCAAAGCAAGAAGAATCAAAACAGGAAGAATCATCTAAAGGTATGCAAAGAGAATTCAAAGGTAGATGTTTTGCTTGTAATACTATTGGGCACATGAAGAGAGATTGCACAGGTAAGCAATTTAAACCTCCTAATGGACATTGTTATAATTGTCATAGTTTTGGACATAGAGCTAACGAATGTAGAAGACCTAAAGTAATTTTGAATAATTATGATAGAATGATTGGGAATACTAACAATGCAGATAAGAAATCTATTGAAGAAATGAATCAAAGAAAAGTGGTAGTATGTTTTAGATGCAAAAAAGTAGGACATATTGCTAGAAATTGCAGGTCATAGATTAACCAGCAAGGATGGAGATTTGGAAACAATGGAATCATTTTTTAGATATGCAACAAGTTTGGACACTCAGCAAGATTTTGCAGAATGAACAATGGAGGTTATCATCATAACCCTAACCCTAGGAACAATGCAAGAAGGAATGAAAATGCAGGAAACAAAGAGAAAGGTTATTGTAGCAATAAAGATGAAGTAAAATTTGACAAAGGCACAGATCAAGGAGGTACAGTCAGCACTAAAAGTAGTTAGGAAGGTAATGTAACCAATGGTAAGGATGAATCTTTACCTGACCCTTCTTTAAGTACTTAAATTATGTAAGTTTCTATAGTTTAGGACTTAGGATTAGTGTAGATTAGGAATTTGAATGAGTTAAGTTTTGCACAATTAGATATAGGTTTATTATGTTGTACTAATGCTATGGTTAAGTGTGCAAAAGAAAATATTATGTTTTGCGAGGTCGCAGAAATTTTTATGGTTGCAAGTTTGCAGAATCAACTTTTTGAGGTTTTAGCGGCAAAATGAATGGATGCGATGTCAGATCAAGTTAATGTGAAGTGTTATAAGGTTGAAATCAAATTTATTACAATTAAAAAGTGATTGAAAAGTGATTTGAAAGAAGAAAAGCGAGTTGAGGATGATTTGAAGAAGTTTGGAAGTAGTTTGTAGTGACGATCATACCGAAACCCTAGATTTGCAAAGTTGAGGTATTTTTTGATCTTTAATCAGTTGATAAGATGGATATTTCTATGGTTCATAATGTTAAGGATAAGAATAGACCAAAGATTAAGAAAGAACTAGTAGAACCAACTGAAATTGATGACAGTCTAGCATTATCATCCGTACCAGACGGAGTATTGCACATTGAGAATGTTAAAGGATATTTAGGTTGCAAGTTTGAAACTTTGGGAGATGCAGATTTTAGTGATGATTACAGGAAATTGTACAATCAAGACATGTCAGTTAAACCAGCTTATGGGCACCTAGAGAATAATGAAATTATCAAATATTCCATGAAGTATGAATTCAATGATGAGGAATGTACCAAGATCATTTTAAGGTGAATCCACAATGGGAAATTCTAGATGGAGGATAGAGTTATTGATATAACTGCCAACCTAATTCATGAAGTTACTGGATTATCAAAAGTTGGAGAGATTCCACTAAATGAAAAGAACATGAGAAAGATTTTTTTAGACAACACTGGATCTAGTTATAATGGTAGAGGAATTGTGATAAGTAAGATTAAGCAAGATGATGTTAGGTACCTTTGCAAGATCCTAACAACTAAATTCTGTGGTAGTTCAAGGGAAGATGACATGGCTGTAGGAATGATTCATGTACCTTATCTTATGTGTATTGAGAAGAAACCAGTAGACCTATGTGAAATTTTGAAAATTCAGTTATTTGAGAACTTAGAAAAGATTACGAAGGCTAAGTACACACAGTTTAGGTTTTCATCTTTGATAACCTATATGTTTTTCCATATTTTGAGAAGATTTCCTTACACAGTTGATTGGAGTGACAACATGAACACAATGGAAAGAATAAATTTAGTCTACATGAAGCACCTTTTTGATAAAGTTAATGACAGTGTGAAGCTTGTATTGAAGACCTTTCAGAATATTGTTAAGAACAAATCAAGGATTCCTCAATCCTTAGTTGAAAAGCATAGAGATGACATTTGTTTTATGGTTGACACTGATTTCACCTACATTGAAGCAATTGAGCCTAGAATGGAATTCATAGACCCTCTTGGCTATGAAATATCTGAAGCAGAAACAGTAGGATATGTGAATAGATTGTTAAAGTGTGAGTTGGATGGTCATGCAAATAGGTTTGGAACCTATGAAGAGAATTTCAACTCTACAATAAGTTTGAGAGAAAAGAAGCAATCTAGTAAGAGATTTGAATCTACTATGAAGAAAATATTGAAAGAATCTGGTATGTCAAGTCATGAGTTTGACATAGCTAAGAAGACTGCAGAAGCCTTGAAGCAAAGTGAAAATCTTGTAATTTCACCTGAGACATCAAGTGCAGATCATGTTGATCCTATTGCAGTAAAGGTAAAAGTTGAAGTACCTGAAAAAGATGAAGGAGATAAATCTTTTTCTCCTATTCCTAGCAAAAGAGTAAAAGTGAGTGCAACAGGACCCGACAAGAGACAGAAAGTGCTTGTACCACCTATACCTAGAAATGTAGTAGTAATTAAAGATGACGATGTAGTTTCAATCAAGAAGAAAACTTGGAAACCGAGAATTGAAAGAGTTAATGAAGATATATTGAAGCATGGAGACTTCACTACATTGAATAAATTCTATGATCTATATGGATCATTTGATAGATTGAACTTTGAAAATGCAATGGTTACACATATGATTGTGGTAGATAAGAAACTTAGCACTATTCATGGTAAGATCCTAGAAGATTTGTATAACAAACTTGTGAATAGAAAACAAAGAGCACAAGAAGAGGACATAAAGATGAGAGAACATGTAATCAGATAGTTCTGTGAAGTTAAGGATGAAGATCATTTGAAGAGATTCTTGAAGTCTCTTGGAACTTTATTGATTACTAAGAGAAGAACAATCCTTATAATGGGAGGCAAAAAGGAGGAAGTACAGAAAGAGACAAAGCAAGCAGTAATGCAAGTTCTTGCAAATATAGTTGCAGAAAAGCATGTTGAATCAGACCCTTAGCAGAAGAAATCAGAGGAACCGCATGCAGAGGAAGTTGGTATTGAAGAAGTTCCATCTTCTTCACATATCAATATTGGCAAAGAATCAATGGATATTGAAGGCACCAAAGTGACTCTAGAATTAGATGATGCAGTATTTCTTGATCTAGGAAACATTGTTGACAATTTTGATTTGGGAGAGCAAGAAAAGGTCACAGAATTAGAGAAGAATACAGAGGTAGAGGAAGCACCAACTATATCAGAATCAGTTCCAGTAGAGCAGTTAGTTAAAGGCAAACAAATTTTGACAGAGGCCACTACCTCTAGTGCACCTTCTATACCAGTTAAAGACATTAGTGCACCTGACAGTAAGAAGAGGCATATTGGCTCAATGTTTGAAGACCTTGGAAAAGAAGTTGAGGATGATGATCAGCTTGAGTTCATCACATCTCTGAATAAAATTATTGGAAAGAATAAGAAGGTGAAAGACCTTGAAGGCAAAGTTAGAGTTTTAACAGAGAAACTTGAGAGTGTGATCAACACTAAGGTATCTGAATCAGATCCACTTGAGACTTTGAAGCAGAAATGCAACAAACTTTAAGTGTAAATATTCGAAATGATATTGGTAGTTTAGATGTATGCATAAAGAATTTGAGGAGACATTTTGAGACAGGAAAGAATTTGTACATACAATGCACTAAATCAAAAATCCTAACAATTGAAGAGGATAAGAAGATCAGAGAGAAGTTAGATGCTATTACAGTTGAGACAAACACCTTGACAAGCCCTAATGTCAAGATAAGTTCTATAGAGAAGAACATAAGGAAATTGAAAGATGAAATCAGAATGTTAGCAGAGGAGAAGAACAAAAAGATGATTAGGGTTAACATCTTGAGAGAGCATGTCTCAATCAAGATATCAATTGTTGAAGATCAAATTGAGCAGTGTCTTTCAGCAAAGACATCATTTCAGAAGTTTAGCTTCAAGTCCCTGCAAGCTTGTCAGACAACAGCATACGGATTGAGTACTCTACTCAATGTTGCTGAATCCATCAAGAAGATATGGGAGAAAGATTTTGAATATTGGAAGTTAGAATTTGGTGATTGTGTTGAAAGCCTACCAGCTTTGCAATAACTGATAATAAGGTATAAAGTTTTTGAAATTTTTGTACAGCCTATCTTTGTCATTGTTGTCAAAGGGGGAGAGATAGCAGAAAATTGAATATATGTTGAGGAAGGATACTCATAGGGGGAGCTATTCTATGGAGTATGATATTGTATACATATTGTATAAAATTTTGGCCAAAATTTTGTATAAGTGTTTTTGAAGTTTTGTTTGCACACTTAGCCAATTTTCCCATATGTTGCCACCAATGACAAAGGGGGAGATTGTTAGAAATTTGGCTAATGTGGATGCATAGATGTTGTCATTATGGCAACATATGATCTCTATTAAGAGTGCAAAATCTGGAATGCAAGTATGGCAAGTTGAAGAAAGAAATTGTCTAAGTATGGATAAAGTGATCCTGACAGAGCACCCGATGAAGATTTAGTTGGCGACATCCACTGGAGAAATATTTTTGTTTTCATAGTTAATTGAAGCTTCTATAGAGTATGAGGATACCCCATCTCAGTGCACATAAATTTTGGAGTAGTACGGACAAATTTATTCAAAGTTTACCAAAGATAGTTTTTGCAGACATAACAGTTTTGGAGACAGTATTAGCGAAAGAGTTAAGGGATTATTTTTGCTTGTCGTAATAATGACTTAACATTATGAAGGGATGACATCCTAGATTTTTACTCTTGGATAAATATTTTGGAAGCTGACCATGTAAAGTTATTAGCTTTAATAACTCATATATTAGGCATACTTGAAATGTAATGAAATATACAAGTGATATGTAAAAAGAAAGAAAAGATAACTTGCGATAGTTGTTTATTGTGATAGCAGCAAAGGCTATTGATGCGAAGTTGTAAGCAGTACCATATTATAGTCAGAAACATTTTGTATTACCTATTTGGGTAGTGAGCTCAATTGGTGATCAGGTTTTGTAATCTAACTCCTAACAGGGTTAAGGCTTCTAACAAGGCCTAAAGTCCTTTAACCAGGACAGATCTACATATATTGTAAATTGACTCCTAACAGGGTCCAATAGCCCTAACAAGATACTTTTGATTAGTGATCTTTGTGGGTACCATCCCCACCAGGGTTTTGCCTTGGCCAGGGTTTCCTCGAGAACATATGATGTGTTATGAGTTCTTTCTATTTACTGCTATGTTTGTTAATCAGCTTGATAATCTTTGTATGCACTAAAGTAATCTGTTATATCCATAAGTGGGCAAAAGAAAAAGTTTTTGAAATACTGATTCACCCCCCCCCTCTCAGTATTTCCTATTTCTAACACTCAATTGTGTTGGTGCATTTTTATTTCTAACACTTCCTACATTCTCTGATAGATGATGTCATACTTCAAAAGCTTCCTTTAAGAATTTCAGGATTTATACTAGACTCTACTTCCAATCCTAATTATTAGCACCCCATAGATCAATTCTCTACACATAGTGTATCCTTTGAAGCTCAAAATTATCACCAATCTATCATATTTTTATTATTTGTCCTTCGTACAACTATAACTTTGAAATATGTGAGCCCTAGTCTTGCCTTGAAAATTTTGGGATTTCCCTTTCTATACCTCCAATCTCGATCACATTCAGGTGAACATCAATTCTTCACACATAGTTCGTGGGCCCCAGTCTCCCATTCAAAATTTTGGGATTAATACTACTTCCCTTCAATTTACGATCATCAGCACTGGGCCCCAACTTTCCCTTCAAAATTTTAGGATTTCACATGCTCTTCTTCCAATCCTGATCACTTGCACCTTCAAAATTCTAGGAATTCACTTTGTTTGGTTCTACTCCCGATCATTATAGCTTTCTCAATCTTCCTTCAAATAAATTATGTATCATTTTATTTTATTTTTCGATACTCAAAGCGAACTGGTCCCACCACATTCTAAAGAAACTTGACTATCATTACTCAAGCATATTTACTTATTCAAAGTTCCATATTATTTGATGCTTAGGGAAAATAGGTCCCACCGCATACTTCCCATTTGAATATCTCCATCCATCAATACATCTTATTTAAATTTTGTTCAAAACTACCCTTTGTTTGATACTATATACTGGGACCCACAATAAAATCCTCTTGACTCATCGAATAAGTTTTCCTTCACTACCATCTATTTTTTCTTACTCGGTAGCCCATTTTTTTCAATGTCCCTTCCCACCTATATTTGTTTGATATTCTTCACATTGGGCAATGGTTCATTTCGCTACTCCTCTTTCAACTTATTCAAAATGAAATCCTATTCAACATAGAGGGTTGATGAGATAAAAATGTGCTAGTCAAAGATGTCTTCCCTACAACAATGTATTATTTTTCTGGGGCAGTCACTTGTTTCTCTTTAGTGCTACTATCGGGTAGACTCCTTCCACTTTGTTTCATTGGTATAGCATTGCTCTAATGTGTATATAATTCATGGGTAAAGATAGTCATTCTCATTATATAGATCCCATTGTTTTGTGGAAATTTTGAGTTACATCATAGGGTTTAGAGTTGGTCCCACAATAGTGTGTCCCACTTTTTGGCCAACTTTGACATGGAGATCAACTTTTTGAGAAGAAACTTCACTTTCGAACACTTGTTGCCGAAAAACTATTAGGAATTTGAAGATGATGTAAACTAGAGTCTTTTAGAATTTTCTCTCTAGTTTCTAAATATATATTTTTTTAAAATATTTAAATTCATTTAAATTCATTTTTCCTTCTCCTTCAAAAAGTGGTTTGCATGAAAAAACTATTTTTTTAAGGAGTTACTATCACTTGGATCAACATAACTTTTTTTTAAAATATGATAATGATCTAATTATTTTGAGATTATATTTGTACTTCAATATCTAAAGGATGCAATTAGTTTCATTCATTTTTTATCAATATTTCATAGTTTATTAAGTCTTAAAGTGACAGTAACTATAATTTAGACATAAGGTCACTTGGATCGCTCTAACTTGATCTGCGTACATCAAAATTTATTTTTTCTTTTTTTATAGAAAGGTAACACAAATACTCTTTTCCTACATATTTTCCACAATTTTTCTTTTGTAATTTACTATTTTTCCTAAAGTCTTGAAGAGACAGGTTGTTGAATGACCAAACAACCTATGTTTAGTTAAAGTAATATTTAAAAGTGATAATGAACTCAATATGTATTAAAATTATATTCATTGGAAAGCTTGTTCTGAAAAGTATCATTTGACATCATATGTTTGAAAAAACCATCTTGTTTGGTCCTTGTCTCAGGCCTTGAAATGCCATTTTCTTGTAGGCCTTGAGGGAAAAATTTCAATTTAGGGGTCTTTGCGCAAAGACCCCCTTCACACGAAGACCCCTAAGGGTCTTTGTGTAAAGGGTCTGTTGGTGCCCAAAAATGATGGATTTTCTTTTGGCCAACTATCAGGTACAAATTGATACCTCTGCTATTTTAGCTTAATCAAGCCAAGGCTGGTAGGCCTAGTTTTACTTTGAACTATTTACTTCTCTATGTCGCACAACTGCGTACATAAACAAACAAAGTTCCTCCAAAGGTGGTGAATGATCCTTTGAGGAAAGAAACTAATCTCTTGAAAATCTCTATTCTATAATACTTGACTAAATGGATTATACTAGAGAATTAAAAGTAATGCTTTTGAAATAATGATTTAATGATCTATAAACTACAAAGTATGAACCGAATGACAATTTCCAAATAATTATTAGATCAATGCCTTCTAAATACTTGGGCTATAGAGTCAAAAAACTTTCAATCCTACGTATGATCAGAGACGGTTTTAAAAACTTTCTTTAATAAGACAAGACCATCATTTCAAAGGCTTCCGCTTGATTCACAATTCAAATCAATTTACACAACTAATCCTATCAAGTTTAACTCAAATTAAGAGACTGATAAGAGCAATGGTAGGTTCATAGACCATACAATTGATATTCGAGTTGTATATATTAATTTTGAATTATGATACTCAAGGAATTCAACACAGTGAAAAACTCTATTTAATAGAATGTCCGAAAGACTAATTGAAAACATATAACTTATAACCACAAATAAAAAGAAGAGCACTTATCTTTATTGATGTTGAAAAACTAGTACATAAGAGTTCATAGTTGCAGTTTCTTATGAAATTCTATTATATGAAAATATATCTTGTATTGTCTTCTATATTTTCATTTTACATTATGTATATATACATGTTTGAGTGGCTTTCACACCTCTTTAGGGTGAAAAGACACACCCTTATTACAAACTATTTTGAAAAAATAATAAACTAAAAAATAACTACCTAGCTTTTGGATTTGGGTCTGGTCAAAAAATCAAAAAATCTCGTGGAAACTTAAGATTTTTATTGGAAATAGGAAATTTGATTTTCCGAACTAGGTCTTTTTTAGATTTTTAAAATTCGACCATCTTCAGCCTTTGTCAGCATCATCTTTGCAGCAGGTTGAAATTCCAACATTTTTTGAAGGCTTTGATCATAGAATTTTGATTTTTCCTATCACAGAGCTTCCTTTCTTAATCTCTCAACTTTGAATTGAAAATTAATGTAATTTTTTCATCCCATTTCATGTACTCCATCATTAATTATTGGGCATGGAGTTTAAGAGGCCATTTTTTAGGGTTTTATCACTATATAGGACTCCAAATTTTGCCCAAAATTTAGAGCTCCAACAAGGTCTTCGAGCGAAGACCCTCATGTGAAAAGTCTGGTGGAGAAACACCCCACCAAAATTTTTCCCGACCTACTTTGAGTGAAGTAGGTCGGCTTGTTATGAATTTATTTTATAAAAAAATTTAGAATGGTATAAAACTAAAACATTTTCTTTCTATTTTCTACTGAATTGCAATAAATTAATTCACTTTTTGTATTATTGATCAATTTTTACAAAGGCATTTTTTGGAGGAGGATTACTATTTCTATTTTTTTCAAAGGCATAATTTTGGAGAGGAGAAATATTAGATCAAATTATTTTTTGAAGAAGAGAATTTTTATGGTGATCTTGTGGAAGACATTTTTTGGAGAGAAGAAATGGGGAACAAGAAGGGAAGACAAAGTAAATATGCTAGAAAAAGGTCACCTAGTACTAAACAAAGAAATCTTGAAGCTGCATCAACATATTATAATAAAACTAAAGAAGGTGAAGGACAAGTTGAAGTAGGAGGGTCAAGTCAAGTTGAAGAATTGTACATTGAAGAAGGGTTGGGATCATTCCCTATGGAAGCTCAAGTAATTGATGTTGGAGAAGGTTCAAGATCATGTGTTCCTACTGGTATGGATGAACTTCTAAATTTAGCTCAAGCTGTAAAGAGAAATATTAATTATAGAAACTTAGATCATTTACTTACAATGGATGTGGAGAATTTGAGATCACTTGCTAATGGTCAACCCTTAAGTCTTGATAAGAAGATATCAATGAATATGATAGCAAGAGAAATATTGGCTGAATTTGATAATTTTGAAACACTTAATCAAGCCAAATTGCTTTCAGTTGTACTTATAAATAAAAAGTTGGAAGGGGCATTAAAATTATTGGGTATAGACACAATATCAAGGAAGAGAAGAGTTGTTGACATGCAAACTGATATGATTGAAAATATTAGGAAAGGTTTGAACCAGGTAGGGAAGTGATCTCGAACTAAAGATAAGACCATTACAAGAAAATTCATGTTGACATCCATTGTAGGTAACTCTATGCTTTGAAAAAGATAGATATCTTCAGTTTCATCTCAATTTGGTTTTAATAGGAAAAAATATCACGATATGTTAATAGGAGAATACTTTTGGATGATAGCACCTTGGAAGGCACTTGGGAAATCATGTGTAGAGATGCTCATTCTGATAGGATTGATGGACGAATCAAGAATTTGGTCACATTATTTTGGAATGATAATACACATCCTTCATCAAATAGTAGAGATGTTATTAGACATAGAATTTCAGCTAATCAATATGAATAGCATATGAAACATTGGTTGGACACAACACAACATGAATTGTATGTGTCATTTTGTAGTTCAAATCCTAATATAAAGATTGGGAAAACATTGTTTGAAAGATTGAAGCCATATTATACCAAGGCAAACAAAGTGTTTGAAACTTGTTGTTATCCTTATCATATTGAATTTGATCTCCACTATTAAGTTTTTTGAAAGTTTGTAGAAGACACTTATGGTTTTGAAAATACTCATCCTACTAGATGAAGTGAATTCATCTCATCCATTTTATGTGATAAAAGAGATGATGTATCTAGAAAAATAAATTGCATAAAAGGAATATGTCAAACATGTGCCGATTTGTCTCTTTTTCCTTTGAAAAATGAAAATATTGATGTAACAAAGATGGTAAATTGCAAGAGTTATAAATATGTAAAGAATGAGACAAAATTTGGGAAAGAATCCAAAAGGTTAGAATATGTTGAAGAGGAGATAAATGTTGGAGTATTTATGGACAAATTTAAAAAATTGATTCAACCCTACATTCATCATGCTTTTTATGTAAATGGCAAGCACGACAATTCCAAACATTGAGAGACAATTTCCCACTTGGAACTATTGTATCAATTTTTTATTTTGCAGAAAATTATTCCTTTGATCATCAAAAGACAATTCAATCAGAATACTATTTTTTAGAGAAAATTACTGTTATGGTACATGTATGTTATCGACACACACAATTAGATTTGGATGGTATTTAGAGCACATTTGAAGCACGGGTCATCAAGAAGGAATATCATTTTTATATAAGTGGTGAAAGAGAGCATGACATTCGTTATGTAGAACAATGCTTCAAGATGGTTTTTACAAATTTGAAAGAAAGAGGTATAAAAATTGATAAACATTATGTTTGGTCAGATGGATGTGTTGAACAATTTAAATCATCGAGACCATTTTATGCACTATGTAGATATCACCATAATGAAAACATACCACATGTATGGAGTTTCTTTGAGAGTGGACATGGAAAAGGTGAACATGATGGTGTTGGAGCTTGCATCAAACGTGCTATATGAAAGTATCAAATGAATTATAAGGGAGTTCATATAAAAAATAAATATGATGTTGTTGAATGGTGCAAGACACATTTCACACCAAATGAGAATGACACGTCATCACGATTGATTCAAGCGGTGTCACATAGAAAATTTTGGGAGATAAAAGGTATGCACATATTTTTAAATTATTCAAGTGTTTAAATTTTTTATGTATTATTTATTCAAATTATATTTATAGAATGTATTATATATGCATTTGTCCAAGTGTGGATAGAAAAATTATGCATGGTTTCAATAGGATAGAAAAGACATGATCTTTGCATTCAGTTATGAGTACGAATTGTCACAATTAGACATTGAACACTAGGTACTACTCATACTTTTGTTGTCACTGTATTGCTAACAATTATGAAGAATGCATCAATCAAGACCATGGATATGTAGGTGCATGGAATCTAGTGCCACTAGTTGTTACTAATACATTTGATATAAATGAAGATGAAAACTTTGATGATGTCCCTTCGATTTCTACTGATTACGATCATATCTCGGGATTGGTCAAAATTGGTAAGCATATATATTTCACATTATATGGTCCATTGAGATGCATGTACATAGATAGATAGATAGATCTATACATTTAAATAAGTAAATTTTAAGATCTCACACATGTATATATAAATTTATTGTGCAGGAGATGTCTTTGCAGTGATTGTTGAGCGTGGAAATGTAGGAGTTGGTTATTATTTACTGTGTTGTACTCCAGAGAGGATGAAGTTACTTGAACCTAAAGAAAGTGATGGAATGTTGTTCCCCATAGGTTTGTACATGCTTTACATTAATCTATTGAACTCAATTTGTAAATTTTAAATTTCAACGTTTTAACAAATTTCAAATTTAGTTTGTTTAAATTTATATTGTTAAAATTTGTGACCTGCAAGTTTAGTTGTTTTAGAGGGAACATATTTCAAGCAAATCAGTGTAATTCAACATGGTATTCACTTTGTTGATTACCAACCAAACAATAAGGTGTTTCAATATAGTCACCTAGTAGTTTCCACCTTCATTTGTCTCCATACAGTTAAATCTCAATGTGGATGTCGTAAGTGGAGACTAGATAGTGAGGATCATGAGAAAATATTACATGTTCTCCATGAAAGATCTGAACCACTTGAGTTGGTCTAAAAATTATAATATGTATACCTATTTCATTTGTTAGGACCTACTTGATATCTCTAGATTAAATTGACTATACTTTGTTTATATATTTAAACATATGATGGACTTTAATTTGTTGATATATGTTGGACCTATTTGATGGTTCAATGGTTTTAATATATATATATATATATATATATATATATATATATATATATATATATATATATATATATATATATATATATATATATATATATGCTTGTATACATGTATGGTTTTATATGTATACTTTGATTATTCAATCATTTTTATAGATTGCATATTAGTTAAAGATTTTATTTATGCTTTGATTATTCGATGATTTTTATGATACTTATTGTCCATTAGTTACATGTATTAACTAGTTATTTTTTATGATATTAATTATATATCCCCTTAAGACCTCCTCTTAAGATTTCTTATTAGTTAAAGATCCCCTTAAGACATTAGTTTGAACACTAAAAATGATAAAATTAGTTAGATTACTTATGACATGTGTTAGTTCTAGAATGAGTTAGAATACTCTATTTTTTTAAGGAAAAAGTGGGTGAGCCACTATAATATTATATTAATAAAACTGATTCAAAAAAGCTCAACTGGGAAAGAATCGGGAAGAAAACCTGGAATCATTGCTCAATACAAAAAATTTGATTCATCAAATATTTACATGCTAAGTATAATTTGAAGGTGCAAAAATTATCCGGTTTACATTATGGAGTATATACTACCTCTGAACATACAACTATGCAAAAAATCCAAAATACAACTAACAACACTTCTAGCTTCCATTCTTCCATCTTAGCACAGTCCCGAGAGTCCTGTTTTGTGTGAAGATCAACTCCCACATCTGACACCCATCCACTAGCCATGGCAACCTGAGTGTGTGAATCCCAGCCCGAACCTATAGCTGAATCCCAACCTGAATCTCTCTGGGGTGAAACACACGAGCCCTAGTCATTGCATTGTTCTACTAGCTTTTTTGGGGACCATCCCGTCCCAAACTTAGCATTGCTTTGAGGATGAGTGTGGGATCCAAAACCCCCCTATGCACATTCCAATTGAGGGTCTAGCTGCTGAAGAGATGTAGGGGGGAGCCAAGCATTCCACTCTGCACATGGAACATCAGTCGGCCTAATTGATGAAAGATGTTGTGAGCACTAGCTAGGTGGAGCATTTGAAACTCTTAACAAGTCCAAAATAGCATACCCTATTTTTATAACTCGGTCTTCCAGCTGAAAGCCAAGGGCTAGAGCCATGACCTGCAATGTAGACTTCATATGTGAAGGGATTTGTTTTTCGATGGCTCTTTTAAGTGCTTCCTATGTAACCAAAAATTCATGCTTTTGTAACAGTTGGGTACGTGAGAACAAGCCTCCCACTAAAGCCAGCCCTATCCATAAGTCATATTGTTTCATGGTGATGTTAAGTTTTCTATCAGCAAAAAAGTGAGGCCTAATGACCTTGGTGGCTAATGACTGCAGAAGTTAGGGTGATTGCATTATATCCATAGCATTGGATAGAAAGATTGACACCATGTTTGAAGGGTAGAGGAAATGCTTCGAAGATGGAAAAATATTTTCCTCCCCAATTACCTACTTTATCACCTGATAGATGGAGGGAGAGTGGATGATGAACATAACTTCTAGGGCCACATCATCTACTTGTACTGGTAACACATTTTCTCCAAGGCTCGGTGAAATCCATATGTGATAATTTTTTGGCAGGATCGTCCTATGCAAATTGTGGCAAGTCTCACATATAACACATGCATCCATAGGCATTGACATTTTCAGAAGTAGTTACCAAAATGTAACAGGTAGATTATTTTATAAGCTAAGAATGTACTTGGGAAATTGGTCATTAATATTTTTTGATATGCAAGATCAATGCCAGTAATTGCAAACAATGAAGAGGCACAAAATAGACATTTTGGCACATGAGAAGTGGGAAGTGCCATGTGAAACCTTTGTATTGATTGTCCTCTAATGTCATTGCAATGCGTACTTATAAGTCAACGCATCAGTACTACCACAGATCACACAAGGGAATGATGTGGGCTAAAAAGCTCGATACTGAGTTCAACATTAACAATCATTACCACATCATGCTCAAATTAAGGGGTTTCATAGTGGCAGGCCTCCTTATCTACCACTATCAATCTTTTAAGATCCTCATGCTGATCAATCATATTCATTAGATTTAGAGAAGATATCACCAACCCATCACACCCTAAGTTTGAGAGAAAATCTACAATTTTATTTCCTTCCTGGAGTGTGTACAAAATACACACCTCATGACACCAATCTAAGAGCCTCTAGATTTGATTTTAAAAATATTTAAGTTACCAAGAGTGTATCTTCTTGCTGATGCAAGCATTAATGATGACTGAAGAATCTCCTTCAATGTGAAAGTGACAATGATTTCCCTCTTTGGCTAGAATTAGTCCTGCGAAGAGAGCCTATGTTTCAATAATGTTATTAGTACCAGCAGGGAGAGGGGAGGTAGTGAGAGAAATTACATTTCATGAGTTAGAATAGTTATTGTCCATTAGTTACATGTATTAACTTGTTATTTTTTATGATATTAATTCTAGATCCCCTTAAGACCTCCCCTTAAGATTGCTTATTAGTTAGAATAGTTATTGTCCATTAGTTACATGTATTAACTAGTTATTTTTTATGATATTAATTATAGATCCCCTTAAGACCTCCCCTTAATACTTCCCCTTAATATTTCTTATTAGTTAAAGATCCCCAATAAAATCTAATCAAATGAAACCATCTAATCAAATCATATCATCTAATCAAATGAAACTATCTAATCTAATAAAATGAAACAATCTAATCAAATGAAACCATCTAATCAAATCATATCATCTAATAAAATAAAACCATATAATCAAATCATATCATCTAATCTAAACACATAAATGTTTTTAGGTATATCAGATGGATGTGAAGTCTACATTCCAGAATGGTGATCTTGAGGAAGAAGTATACATAGAGCAGCTTGATGGATTGCCTTTGATAGAAGATGATAACATGTTTTCCAAGTTGAAGAAGGCCTTGTATGGTCTAAATTAGGCACCAAGGGCCTGGTATGCTCCGCTTGATAGATATTTATTACATCTTAGTTTCAGAAAAGGTATAGTACATATAGTAATATATATTTGAGAACTAGTAAAGATGGTATTTTGATTGTTGAGGTATTTATGGATGACATTATCTTTGGATGTAATGATGAGATGAGAAATAATGTTTTTGAAGAAATAAAAAGTGATTTTTAAATGTCAATGATTTGTGAAATGAAATTCTTCCTTGGTTTGCAAATAATTCAAAATAAACATGGTATTTTCATCTCACAAACCAAGTATATTAAGGAGTTGCTAAAGAGGTTTGGAATGGAGGATTGTAAACCTCTTGGGACACCTATGGTGACTAAGTGTAAGCTTCCAACTACTAATGAATCTAAAAGTGTCTTTCAGATAAAGTATAGGTCCATGATTGGAGGTTTGCAGTACTTGACACACACTAGGTCAAACATAGAAAGTGCAGTTTGAATTGTTGTGAGGTTCCAAGATGATCATAAGGAGACTCAATTTGTTGTTTTCAAAAGGATATTAAAATATCTAAAAGAAATAGTAGAATATGTTTAATGGTATGATAAATTTGATGGTTTCACATTGCATGCTTATATTGATGCAGATTAGGCAGAAAGTGTAGATGAAAGGAAGAGAAAAAGTGGTGGAACTTTTTTCCTTGGGAAAAGGTTGGTCTCTTGGTTGAGAGAAAAATAGGATTGTATAGCTAAGTCTAATGCTGAGTTAGAGTATGCGACTATTGCCATAAATTGTACAAAAATTGTGTGGATAAAGCAAACGTTGAGGGACATAGGAGTAAGCTTTGAAGACCCTATTGTAATTCATTTTGATAATAAAAGCACAATGAACATGTCAAACAATCATGTTATTATTTCAAAGACTAAACATATTTCAATCAAATATCACTTTTTGAGAGACAAGGTTGCAAAAAAGGAATTCAGATTGGTGTACATCAATACAAAGCAGAAAATAATAGATATATTCACCAAACCTTTTCCAAAAGATACCTTTGAATATCTCAGAGGTATGTCTAGGGTGAGAATACCTCCTTGTATGAACTAGATGATGTAGGAATGCATCAGTCTAGTAGTTATCAGAGATTTATCATTCCCTCAACTTGATGTTTGGATGCACTCCATAGGGAGAGTGACCACATAACAAAATAGAGAACACTTGGGTAATCAAGAACTTTCTTGTTACAAGCATGAAGATTTGAAAAAGTTACACCATGTAGAGCTGGGATGTGTAGAGATGGTGAAAAATAAGAAACTTGGTACCCTTTTCCATTGAGGTCAAAGGGAGAGTGTCACAGATGAAAAACCCTTAGTGTGTTAGGGGGAGTGTTGAAGAGGTCATTGAGAAGATCTTTTGGGTTGATGGTTTTTCTTATATGTTGTTATCAATGCCAAATGGAGAGATTGTTGGAAGTGTTTTTTTTGAGGATTTGACATTCATGTCAAGTGTTGACATTCATGTTTTTTCATTGATGTCAACATATATTGCAATTGGTTTCATCAAAAAGATAGGAATAGGAAAGTCTGACAAATTGGTACAGAAATTGTATGACATTCCAGGATATGCGATATTAGATTTTTGATGAAGGATGTCTATATACCTTATTTCTAAAGTTGTAGATCTTTATTTATTATTTTACATGAGTTATGATCATTTTGATGAAGACAGGTCATAATGCAGTAATAGAGGATTATGACAGAGGTTGTCTTTGAGTTTTTGAGGATAACTTGGCATGTGAAGTTGAGGCTTGACATAATACACATGGAAGAACATTTTATGAGATTCTTGGGCCATTAGGATCTAGGTGATGTTAAATGAAGCTTTTGTGCTTGCGAAGACCTATTTGGGGCCAACGACAGGAGATAACATGTTCAGAAGGTTTCTAGCATGGATTGTGGATCCTGGTGTGCATTTAATGATTTTTATTTTTTGTATACTTATTTAAGATATTGTGTGTATCTTAGCAAGGGTCTATGTATTTATTTTTGCATTAGGTAAGTCATAATAGACTATCCTAATTGCTTTTTATAACTTGTATAAAGGAAATTAATTCCTTGGAGGTTTTATATGGTTATGGGGGTTGTGAACTTGTTGTTGGAAGGTACGCTAGATGTAGAGTAGTGGTAATTCATTAAGAACTTAATTGGAACTATTTTGACAAATATAGTTGTTGTAAGTCAGTTCATTACTATTATTGTATACTCTTATACACTTATTTTGACAGTGGATCCAAAAGATGGGTTTAACATTTAGAAGGTGGATTTAACCTTCACTTTAGCAATGTACTCAGGCAGTGAGCCTATCTTTGTAATCAACTCCTAACAGGGTTGGAAAGACTCCTACCAGGGTCTATCGTTTAACAGGGACTTGTACTGAATGTAATAATAATATCCTAATAGGGCTAGGTCTCCTAACATGGACACAATAATTTAGTGCATCATTAGTGGGTTCCATCCCCACCATTTTTTTTTCCCTTAATAGGGTTTTCCTCGACAAAAAATCTTTGTGTTATGGTGTTTTGATTTTGTGATGCTCTTATGATTATATTACTATTTCAATTTGTTTAAAGTAATCAGTTGATAAAGGGATTTAAGTTTAAAGATTGATCACACAACTAATTCACCCCCCTCTTAATTGTGTTGGTGCATTGTTATTTCTAACACTTCCTACATTCTCTGATGGATGATGTCATACTTCAAAAGCTTCCTTTCAGAATTTTAGGATTTATACTAGGCTCTACTTCCAATCCTAATTGTTAGCACCCCATAGATCAATTCTCTACACATAGTGTATCCTTCGAAGCTCAAAATTATTACCAATCTATCATATTTCTAATTATTTGTCCTTTGTACAAATCTAACTTTGAAATATGTGGGCCCTAGTCTTGCCTTCAAAATTTTGGGATTTCTCTTTCTCTACCTCCAATCTTGATCACATTCCGTGAACATCAATTTTTCACACATAGTTCATGGGCCCCAGTCTCACCTTTAGAATTTTGGGATTAATACTACTTCCCTTCGATTTATGATCATTAGCACTGGGCCCCAACTTTCACTTCAAAATTTTAGGATTTCACATGCTCTTCTTCCAATCCTGATCACTTGCACCTTCAAAATTTTAGGAATTCACTTAGTTTGGTTCTACTCTCGATCACTGTAGCTTTCTTGGTCTTCCTTCAAATAACTTATGTATCATTTTTATTTAGGTTGGGTTAATCGACATGATATTTAGTTTGATGCTCAAAGTGAAGTGGTCCCACCACATTCTGAAGAACCTCGACTATCATTACTCAACCATATTTACTTATTCGAAGTTCCATATTATTTGATGCTTAGGGAAAATAGGTCCCATTGAATACTTCCCTTTTTGAATATCTCCATCCATCAATACATCTTATTTAAATTTTGTTCGTAACTACCCTTTGTTTGATACTATATATTGGGACCCACAAGAAAATCCTCTTGACTCATCGAATAATTTTCTCTTCACTACCATCTATTTTTTGTTACTCAAAGCCCATTTTGTTCGATGTCCCTTCCTACCAATTTTTATTTGATATTATTCACATCGGACAATGGTTCATTTTGCTACTCCTCTTTCAACTTATTCAAAATGAAATCTTGTTCGACGAAGAGGCATGATAGGATAAAATCATGCTAGTCAAAGATGTCTTCCCTGCAACAATGTATTATTTTTCTGGGGTAGTCACTTGTTTCTCTTTAGTGCTACTATCGGGTAGACTCCTACCACTTTGTTTCATTGGTATAGCATTGCTCTATTATGTAGATAATTCATGGGTAAAGATAGTCATTCTCATTATGTAGATCCCATTATTTTATGGAAATTTTGAGCTACATCATAGGGTTTAGAGTTAGGATCAGTCTTGTACGTATTCATATTAGAGTTATGATGAGAGTTAGTGATGTGATGTAGGTATTAGAGTTAGGATTATGATCATGCTTAGTAATAGAGTTAGGTTTACAATTATAGTTTTAATTAATGCTAATTATGTTTATTGTGAAAGATAGTATATAGGGTTAGTTAATGTTAGTATTATAGTATGTTTGATTCAAGTTTACTATATGTATTGATATTATTTAAATATTGGATACACTTACAGTGAATATTATCTTCCGGATTAGGATTATGCTTCAAATTAGCATATGGGTTTTATAAAAACCTTAGTGCCTAACATATCTGTAAGATGTCCATTGTAATTAATTTCTCACATTTATTTGGCTCATCCATTGAAGGCATTAATATTAGAAATAGGGTGGTCCCACAATAGTGTGTCCCACTTTTTCACCAACTTTGACACAGAGATCAACTTTATGAGAAAAAACTTCACTTTTGAACACCTGTTGCCACAAAACTATTAGGAATTTGAAGATGATGTAAACTAGAGTCTTTTAGAATTTTATTTCTAGTTTCTATATAAAAAAATAAAATTTAAAGTAAAATTCATTTAAATTCATTTTCCCTTCTCCTTCGAAAAGTGGTTTGCATGAAAAAAATGTGTTTTTAAGGAGTTACTGTCACTTGGATCAGCATAACTTTTTTTTTAAATATGATAACGATGTAATTCTTTTGAGATTATATTTTTAACTTCAATATCTAAAGGATGCAATTGGTTTCATTCATTTTGGGTTAATATTTCATAGTTTATTAAGTTCTAAAGTGACAGTAACTCTAATTTAGACATAAGGTCACTTGGATCGCTCTTACTTGATCTATGTATATCGAAATTCATTTTTTATTTTTTTATAGAAAGATAACACAAATAATCTTTTCCTACAAATTTTTCATAATTTTTTTTTATAATATACTATGTTTCTTGAAGTCTTGAAGAGACGGGTTGTTGAATGACCAAACAACCTATGTTTAGTTAAAGTAATATTTAAAAGTGATAATGAACTCAATATGTATTAAAATTATATTCATTGGAAAAATTGTTCCAAATAGCATCATTTGACATCGTATGTTTCAAAAAACCATCTTGTTTGGTCCTTGTCCTAGGCCTTGAAAGGCCATTTTCTTGTAGTTCACTTTTTTTTTTAGGGCAAAATTTTAGTTAAGAGGTCTTTGTGCGAAGACCCTCATCTGAAAAGTCTGGTGGAGAAACACCCCGCCGGAATTTTTCCTAGCCTACTTTGAGCGAAGTAGGTTGGCTAGTTATGAATTTATTTTGTTAAAAAATTTAGAATGGTATAAAAGTAAAACATTTTCTTTCTATTTTCTACCGAATTGCAATAAATTAATTTGATTTTTCTATTATTGATCAATTTTTACAAAGTCATTTTTTGGAGGAGGACTACTATTTCTATTTTTTTCAAAGGCATAATTTTGGAGAGGAGAAATATTAGATCAAAGTATTTTTTGAAGAAGATAATTTTTATTGGCGATCTTGTGGAAGACATTTTTTGGAGAGAAGAAATGGGGAACAAGAAGGGAAGACAAAGTAAATCTTCTAGAACAAGGTCACCTGGTACTGAACAAAGAAATCATGAAGCTGCATTGACATATTATCATAAAACTAAAGAAGGTGAAGGACAATCTGAATTAGGAGGGTCAAGTCAAGTCTAAGAATTGCACATTGAAGAAGGGTTGGGATCACTCCCTATGGAAGCTCAAGCAATTGATGTTGGAGAAGGCTCAAGATCACGTGCTCCAACTGGTATGGATGAACTTTTAAATTTAGCTCAAACTGCAAAGAGAAATATTAATTATAGAAACTTAGATCATTTACTTAAAATGGATGTGGAGAATTTGAGATCACTTGCTAATGTTCAGCCCTTAAATATTTCTAAGAAGAGATCAATGAATATGATAGCAAGAGAAATATTGGCTAAATTTGATAATTTTGAAACACTTGAACAAGCCCAATTTCTTTCAGTTGTACTTATAAATAAAAAGTTGCAAGGGGCGTTTAAATTATTGGGTATAGACACAACACCAAAGAAGAGAAAAGTTGTTGACATGCAAACTGATATGATTGAAAATACTAGGAAAGGTTTGAACTAGGTAGAGAAGTGATCTCAAACTAAATATAAGACCATTACAAAAAAATTTATGTTGACATCCATTTTAGGTAGTACTATGCTCTAAAAAAGATAGATATCTTCAGTTTCATCTCAGTTTGGTTTTAATAGGAAAACAATATCATGATATGTTGATAGGAGAATACTTTTGGATGATAGCACCTTGGAAGGCAATTGGGAAATCATGTAAGGATCTCCTCATTCTAATAGGATTGATGGAGGAATCAAAAATTTGGTCACATTATTCTGGAATGATAATACACGTCCTTCATCAAACAGAAGAGATGTTATCAGACATATAATTTTAGCTAATCAATATGAATATCATACGAAACATTGGTTGGACACAACACAACATGAAATGTATGTGTCATTTTGTAGTTCAAATCCTAATATAAAGATTGGGAAAACATTGTTTGAAAGATTGAAGCCATATTATATCAGGACAAACAAAGTGTTTGAAACTTGTTGTCGTTAGCATATTGAATTTGATCTCCACTATTAGGTTTTTCAAAAGTTTGTAGAAGACACTTATGGTTTTGAAAACACTCCTACTACATGAAGTGAGTTCATCTCATCAATTTTATGTGACAAAAGTGATGATGTAGCTGGAAAAATAAATTGCATAAAAGGAATTGTTAAACATGTGTTGATTTGTCTCTTTTTCCTTTGAAAAATGAAAATATTGATGTAACAAAGATGGTAAATTGCAAGAGTTACAAATATGTAAAGAATGAAAAAAAATTTGGGAAAGAATCCAAAAGGTTAGAATATGTTGATGGTGCAGGAGCACCCTTCTAAGGGCTCCCACCATTACCAAATTTTTTTGTGTTAGGTAGCCTAATGAAGGCTTGTAATTAGAATAAGAGTTTTAAAACTCATTTGGTGAGTGTAGGCCTAGGTGAGGTACTAGAGTCATAGTTGAGTCTTCCAATTTTGATTGTACAGTGACTCAGGGCATGATGTCATCCTAAGATCACTACTTGTTTGGATTGGTCAAAGTCTTAAGATAGGAGTTTGGGAAGTTTTAGCACAAGTGTGCCTTGTAATAGACTTAAGAATGGTCTTAGGAGGTAGTGAGAGAAAAAGTTGCTTGAGCAAGAAAAAGTTTATCAAAAAGTTGCTAGCAACTTTTCAAAGTTGCTTAGCAACTTTTCTCAAAGAAGGTTTGAGCCTTACCAAAGCATCTCTAAGCCCTAACCCAGCTCTAATCCTAAGGAGGAGACTATATATGACTTTTAAAACCCTAATTCAAGGGTTAGCATTCATTGTGTACGGCCTGGAGTTGGAAATACCTGACTGTGACTGTAAAAACATGTGCCAGTCAAGCTTTATGGAATGATTTGATGTGTTAATGGATTACACATAGTATCTTGGACATTGTACATTTTTTTGGTTGTGTTTACTTTCATTTTTGTGTGCTTAGAGTAATTTCTTTGTTCATTTGTCTATATATAAGTTTTTGTTTTGAATCTGCCAGTCCCCTGTCTAGTTTGAAGGGGTTTGTAATGTAGGGCCTATAACTCCTAGCCCCACTATGGAAACACCATGGGTCTTTGGGATATGGTATTGTAGACCCTAGCCTATACATACATGAAAGTAGGGGCCTGGATTGTACATGCAAGCTATTTTATGACCTGGCCCTAGGTGAGACTAAGCAGTACCCAGCTAGGTGTGGTCAACAGTGAAGAAGCTCTAGAGGACAAGGGAGAGAGTTTCATGACAAGCCCTTTTGAGGAATTCAAGAGGCATGATTGAAGGTTCATTGGTTTGAAGGAGAGAGTTCTACCAATTCATTAGAGGTGTTTATGTAGACAAAGAAGCCTTGTGACTCAGAGAAGTCTAAAAAGCCCTAGAAACCCTCATTTCTAGTGGAGGCATTGTACGAACAGTTGAAGCCCCAAAACCCTAAAAATACTTGAGGGTTGGGAAATTGAATCAAGGTTCTTTTGGAACTCTAGCCTTGAATTTGTGGAAGAAGTGGGTCAAAAGCCCTAAAAACCCAGAGAGGAGGCCTAATAGGGGCTCTTTCTAGTAGCCCTGTTCTGTGAAAAACTTTGGAATCAGGTATCCACCCATCTTCACCAACACTTTGGAGATGCTTTATTTGATGAAAAAACACCTTGGAATTCAAAATTTCTCTTGTTAGAGCCTGTGGAGTTGATTAAGCCTTAAAACCCCTTATTGGTCTATGTAAGGGAATGGAGCTAGGGATAGTGCAAACAAGCTAGGAAGAAGGAAAGCTTAAACTTGGTGGATAGATTGGGCTAGGTCAAGGGATCCTAGAGTAAATAGGATTCCTAAAGATCATAAGGTGTGTAAAGAACACATTGGGATCTAAGACAAGGATCAGGGAGCATAGACTAGCTAGTCTATACCAATCTCCCCATCAGATTGGTATCAGAGCCTATAAGGCTTGGGAAGTGGATAGTTGGAAAGTGAATGTTTCAACCTCCAGAGGAATTAGTTGGATCATCTCAGAAGAAGAAGATGGTGACAAATGCAGAGTTATCCAAAAAAGTAGAAGATTGGGAGGAAGCCAATAGACTCCTGCAAGAAAGATTGTATCAGATGGAACAATCCTTGGATGATGTCCAAGCAAAGGTAGATAAAGTGAAAGATAGAATGGAGGAGCATGACACTAAGGAAAAAGGGGTGACTATAGATGATGAAGTGCCTACACCTAATCCTCCTACTCAAGATGAGCAGTTCTTGAAGGCACTAAAGGCCATCACTAGCAAGGCACTTGAAGGTGTTCCACTTCTTACTAGTAGGATGGATACTGAGCTTGTAATGCAATGGATAGAGGGTATGGAGAATCACTTTGAGTGTAAAGGGATCTCCGAGGAACAAAAGGTCAAAGTGGCCAAAGCAAGATTGAGAGGCCAAGCTCTAACTTGGTGGAACTATCTCCAAGAAGAAAGGGAGAAAGAGGGAAAGAACCCTATTGCCAATTGGAAAGCTATGGTAAACAAAGTGAAGGAAGAATACCTACCTATAGAATATGAAATCCAGTAGCATAGGAGAAGGTTGAATCTCAAGAAAAAAGAGATGGATGTAGCAACCTATACTGAAGAGTTCCACAAGTTGAGTTTGAGATCCAAAGTGAAAGAGGAGGAGAGCATCAAGGTGGCAAGGTATTTAAGTGGACTAAGATGGAGTATAGCAGAGGAGATGAATTTTTTTATGCCTACCACAGTCCTTGGATGTCAGTACATGGCACAAAAGCTAGAAGATAAGCAATGAAAGAAGCAGGAACCTAACTCCAAAAATAGAGGTAGAGGTAGGGACTCTAGAGGGGGTCAAAGAGGAGGTTCTAGTGGTAGAGGAGGTGTCTCTAGAAGCCAAGGAGAGAGAAGACTCCTAGAGTAGGTTGCAGAGACCAAGTCAAGAGGAACATTTTCTAGAGGAAGAGGATCTCAGGGTGGTAGAGGAATAAATATAGGAAGGAGCAGCTCCTACTTGGCCATGATGAAGTGTTATCAATGTGGACAGCACCCTTCTTATAGGTGTCTTGACAAGCCTAAAAGCTATAGTGGTGAAAAGAGGGTAGCATATACCCAAGAAGATGGTAGTAGTTCATGTACTAATGAAGTAAGAAAGCTAGAATCAGAAATGGGGGAGAACTTGATATTTAGAAGGGTACTAATAAGTCAACCTAGCCAAGGAGAACCCAAGCAAAGAAGAGCTCTATTAAGAGTGAGGTGAAAAATACAAGGCAAGGTGTGTAAGGTGATAGTTGATTCAGGATCAATTAACAACATCATATCAGATGAAGTTGCAAAGAAGCTAAAACTTGTGAAGATTCCCCATGCAAACCCTTATAAGGTGATCTGGTTAAATTAGGAGCAGAGTGTCTTAGTGAATGAGCTAGCATACATGGGTGGAATTTTCCATAGGTGGTTATAAGGACAAAGTTTTGTGTGATGTCCTTCCCATGGATTCCTACCACCTCCTATTGGGGAGACCTTGGCAATTTGATAGGAAAGTGCTCTATGATGGAGAAGACAACTCTATTTCATTCAAGAAGGATGGTAAGACATTCAAGATTTAGTCTCTGACAGAGAATGATGAAGGCACCTCAAGGACACCTAGTGTGTTGCTTAGCAGTGGAAAGGAATTCCTACACTTTATACATGATATTGAAGTAGAGGGATGTCCCATTATGGTGAAACCAAAAGAAGATGAACATAAGTTGCAGGTAGAGACACCTATAGAGGTGAAGCAAATGTTAGAAGAGTTCAAGGACATTGTGAGTGATGGAGCACCTACAACACTTCCTCCAAGAAGGGCCATAAGTCATCAAATAGACTTTGTACCTGGTGCATCTCTACCCAACAAAGCAGCCTACAAGCTTACTCCTGATCAAAACAAAGAAGTAGCAAGGCAAGTGCAAGAGTTATTAGATCAAGGACTGATCAAGAAAAGTATTAGTCCATGTGTAGTCCCGGTGGTCTTGGCATCCAAGAAGGGAGGCAAATGGATACTTTGCACTGATTCAAGGGCCATCAATAGGATCACCATTAGGTATAGATTCCCAATTCCAAGAATAGAAGACTTGATGGATTGTTTAGGGGGTGCTATGTATTTTACAAAGTTGGATCTCAAGAGTGGTTATCACCAAATAAGGATTAAGGAGGGTGATGAGTGGAAGACCACTTTTAAAACCACATATGGGTTATATGAATGGCTTGTGATGCCATTTGGGCTTACTAATGCCCCAAGCACCTTCATGAGGTTGATGAATGAGGTCTTGAAGGACTTCATAGGCAGATTTTTGGTGGTGTACCTAGATGACATACTCATCTATAGAAAAACTAAAGCAGAGCACCTTGAGCACTTAAGGTTAGTCTTGAAGAGGCTACATGAAGAACAATTGGCTATTAACCTTGAGAAGTGTGAGTTCATGCAGCAAGAACTAGTTTACTTGGGATTTGTGGTGTCTAAGGGAACTTTGAAAATGGATCCAAGCAAGGTGGAGACAATCTTGAATTTGCCTGGCCCTAAAATAGGGACTAAAGTTAGAAGTTTCCATGGGCTGGCTCAATTCTATAGGAAATTTGTGAGAAATTTTAGTGGTATATATGCTCCAGTGCTTGACACCATCAAGGGGGGACTTAAGACTAAGTTCAAATGGACTATGGTAGCTGATAAGGCATTCCAAACCTTGAAACAAGAGGTAGTTACCAAACCTATCTTACTCCTACCTACTTTTGATAAGTCATTCACCATTGAATGTGATGCAAGTGGAGTTGTAGTAGGGGGTGCATTGAGCCAAGAGGGAAGGCCTATGGCATTTTTTAGTGAGAAACTCAATGAAGCAAAGAAGAGGTATTCAGCCTTTGACCTAGAACTATATGCATTAGTGCAATCCCTCAAGAAATGGAGGCATTACCTCCTACCCAAAGAATTTGTGGTGTTCATAGACAATCAAGCTTTGAGCTATATTAATACTCAAGAGAAGCTTAGCAATAGGCACTTGAAGTGGATGGAGTATCTTCAATCCTTTACCTTCACTATCAAGCACAAGAAGGGGCAACTCAATAAGGTAGTAGATGCCTTAAGTAGGAAGCTCTTGACTATCCAAGAAGTTCAATTGCAGAGCATTGGAATAGCAGGTTTCAAGGATCTTTATGAGGGGGATGAAGACTTCTCAAAAGACTAAAAGGTGTGCCAAGAGTTTGAGAACCATTTCCATGGTGAGTATGCAGATTACACCCTAAAAAATGGACTCTTGTTCAAAGGCAATCAGCTATGTGTGCCTAGGGGATCCATGAGGGAAAATCTGATCCAAGAGAGACATAATGGCAGCCTAAGTGGACATTTTGGCATAAACAAAACTATGGAGCTAGTATAAAGGTACTATTTTTGGCCTAAGTTAGCAAGGGATGTGAGAGGATATGTTGAGCAATGTGGTGTGTGCCAAAGAGCTAAAGGAGGTTCAAGCAATGTAGGGCTCTATCAACCTTTGCCAGTTCCAAATAGGCCTTGGGAGTGTGTGAGCATGGACTTTGTGGTTGGACTCCCTAAAACCAAATCAGGTATGGATAGCATCTATGTTGTAGTGGATAGGTTCTCTAAGATGAGTCATTTCATTCCATGTAGGACTACTCATGATGCAAGCTATATAGCACATCTCTTCTTCAAATAGATAGTAAGGATTCATGGACTCCCATTGAGCATTGTGTCAGATAGGGATAGCAAGTTCATGGGCCATTTTTGGAAAACCTTATGGAAAAGGTTAGGAACTAATCTCTCATTTAGTTCAGCATACCATCCTCAAATTGATGGTCAAACTGAAGTTATAAATAGAGTTTTGGGCAACTTGCTAAGGTGTTTGACCAAGGAATATGGGTAGACTTGGGATCTTATCATTCCTCAAGAAGAGTATGCCTACAATAACAGTGTGAACAGGACCACAGGAAGGAGTCCTTTTGAGGTTTTGTATGGGAGACACCCTAGAGGAGTGTGTGAACTAAGAGACCTTGGTTCAATGGATATGAAGAGTGGACAAGCAAAGGACTTCACTCAAACTATCAAAGAGGTCCAAGAGTAGGTCAAGAAATCCATCATGGATTCCACTCAAAAGCTCAAAGCCAAAGTAGATGAAAGGAGAAGAGAAGTCCAATTCAAGGTAGGGGACTATGTGATGGTCCCTCTAAGAAAAGCAAGGATGAAAAAAGGTATGACCACAAAGTTGTAGATGAGAAGAGTAGGGCCTTGTAAAATTCTATCCAAGTATGGTGAAAATGCATACAAGGTGGATTTGCCATCAGATTTGACTATCTCATTAGTGTTCAATGTTGCTGACCCAGTCTTGTTCAAAGTTGATCCACCATAGCAAGGTGGAGATCAGTCAAGGGTGTTGCAGGACATAGACACCAATGCCATGCCAAAGAAGAAGCAGCCCATAGCAGAGCAAGTTTTGGAATCCTGGGTGAAGAAGGCTACCAGGCATCAAGTGTATATGGAACACTTAGTCAAATGGGTAGGTCAACCTGAGTCTCAAGCCACCTAGATTAAAGAAAGTCAATTCAAGAAGTTAGGCATAGACCTAGCTCTTCTTGACCCCAAAGTGCCTTAGTTTGTGCTGAGAGGGAGTATGGTGCAGGATCACCCTTTTAAGGGCTCCCACCATCACCAAATTTTGTTTTGTTAGCTAGCCTAATGAAGGCTTGTAAATAGAATAAGATTTTTAAAACTCATTTGGTGAGTGTGGGCCTAGGTGAGGTCCTAGAGTCATAGTTGAGTCTTCCAATTCTAATTGTACAATGACTCAAGGCATGATGTCATCCTGAGATCACTGCTTGTTTAGATTGGTCAAAGTCTTAAGATAGGAATTTGGGAATTTTTAGCACAAGTGTGCCTTGTAATAGACCTAAGAATGGTCTTAGGAGGTAGTGAGAGAAAAAGTTACTTGAGCAAGAAAAAGTTTCTCAAAAAGTTGCTAGCAACTTTTCTCAAAGAAGGTCTAAGCCTTACCAATGCAGCTCTAAGCCCTAACCCAGCTCTAATCCTAAGGAGGAGACTATATATGACTTGTAAAACCCTAATTCAAGGGTTGGCATTCATTGCGTACGGCCTGGAGTTGGAAAGACTTGACTGTGACTGTAAAAATGTGTGCCAATCAAGCTTTATGGCATGATTTGATGTGTTAATGGATTACACATAGTATCTTGGACATTGTACATATGTTTGGTTGTGTTTACTTTCATTTCTGTCTTCTTAGAGTAATTTCTTTGTTCATTTGTCTGGATATAAGTTTTTGTTTTGAATCTACCAGTCCCCTATCTAGTTTGAAGGGGTTTGTAATGTAGGGCCTGTAACTCCTATCCCTACCATGGAAACACCATGGGTCTTTGGGATATGGTAGTACATATAATAACTTGTACATACATTCAAGTAGGTCCCTAGAATATACATGCAAGCTATTTTATGATCCAACCCTAGGCGAGACTAAGCAGTACCCGGCTAGGTGTGGTCAGCAGTGAAGAAGCTCTAGAGGACAAGGGAGAGAGTTTCATGACCAGCCCTTTTGAGGAATTAAAGAGGCATGATTGAAGTTTCAATGGTGTGAAGGAGAGAGTTCTACCAATTCATTAGAGGTGTTTATGCAGACAGACAAGCCCTGTGACTCAAAGAAGTCTAAAAAGCCCTAGAAAGCCTCATTTCTAGTGGAGGCACTGTACGGATAGTTGAAGCTCCAAAACCCTAAAAACCCTTGAGGGTTGGGAAATTGAATAGAGGTTCTTTTGGAACTCTAGCCTTGAATCTGTAGAAGAAGTGGGTCAAAATCCCTAAAAACCTGGAGAGGAGGCCTAACAGGGGCTCTTTCTAGTAGCCCTATTTTGTTAAGAAACTTTGGAATCGAGTATCCACCCATCTTCACCAAAACTTTGGAGATGATTTATTTGATGCAAAAACACCTTGGAAATCAAAATTTCTCTTGTCAAAGCCTATGGAGTTGATTAAGCCTTAAAACCCCTTATTGGTCTATGTAAGGGAATGGAGCTAGGGATAGTGCAAACAAGCTAGGAAGAAGGAAAGCTTAAACTTGGTGGATAGATTGGGCTAGGTCAGGGGATCCTAGAGTTAATAGGAGTCCTAAAGACCATAAGGTGTGTAAAGAACACATTAGGATCTAAGACAAGGATAAGGGAGCATAGACTAGCTAGTCTATCCCAATCTCCCCATCAGTTGAAGAGGAGATAAATGTTGGAGTATTTATGGACAAATTTAAAATATTGATTGAACCCTACATTCATCATGCTTTTTTGGTAAAGTGGAAAACACAACAATTATAAACACTGAGAGACAATTTCCCACTTGGAACTATTGTATCAGTTGTTGATTTTGCAGAAAATTATTCTTTTGTTCATTAATATTATGGTACATGTATGTTATCGACACACACAATTAGATTTGGATGGTATTCAGAGGAAATTTGAAGCACGGGTCATCAAGAAGGAATATCATTTTTATATAAGTGATGATAGAGAGCATGACATTCATTATGTAGAACACTGGTTCACGAAGATATTTTTTACAAATTTGAAAGAAAGAGGTATAAAAATTGATCAACATTATGTTTGTTCAGATGGATGTGTTGCACAATTCAAATCATCAAGACCATTTTATGCACTATGTAGATATCCCCGTAATGAAAACATACCACATGTGTGGAGTTTCTTTGAGAGTAGACATGGGGAATGTTAATATCTATTGAGCATTTTAGGTTGTCATTAGTATCAAAGGACAATAAATAGGTCGATCGATTATTTACATTGAGACAGTCAGTAACTAGAAGTAAGATAGGGCAGTCGGTAAAGCTTTACACTGAGCATCACACAGTTAATTGAGCACCAGTGACACTGACACTGACGGTCAGTAAACATTGAGCATCGCAGTATACACCAAGCATATTATACAGTGTTTATCGATGATCATAGAAAATGGCATAGTAATCAGAAATGGCACATTATTCTATGCAAATGGTTATAACAGATCATAAAATAGTTTACCAAGATCGAGGAGCATTTAGTGTAAAAGATATTCATTAAATGCAATGATTATCTTATTTGTATTAGTTGATCTAGGTTATTTTGCACCGTAGATCTTAGGGTTATGATTATTTCTTGTAACCTAATTTTTGTTTAAGCGGAAAAATAGAACACTATATATTGTATATGTTCACACCATTTTATAAGGTTGTTGAACTGATATATATGAATCACAGAGCACTTGAAGGATTTGCCTATCTTCAAGACAATCAATTTACCAAGCAGAACAGAGTACAGAGGTTTTCAAATTAAGCAGAATCAGACAAGGCAACTAAGCAGATCAGAGTAGAGAACCATCACAGATAAGGTGATATTTTGATAAGAACTTATAGATCTATTTCAAACAATTGATTTTTCAACTAGCAGATAGTTTACCTATTACTTTCTGACAATTGTGATAGAGTTTTGATAAATCTCTTAATAGAGTAGACTTAACAGTCTTTGTATAAATCTCTTAACCAAGCACACAATTCATATAGTGTTGTTAAATCCTATAACTAGGTAGATCTAGCTGATCTAATATGTTACTCCTAATAGGGTAAGATCACCAGAAGTGATAAAAAATTGTAGCCTTAACAGGCAAACCTTTTCTATCTATAGTAGTGAATAATTTGTGGGTGTCATCCCCACCGCAGTTTTTACCTTCTAACAAGGGTTTCTACATTACCAAAATACTTGTGTTATGTGATTGTCATATTGATTTCATATTGTTTACTTTCTTAAGTTAACTAGATGATTGATTTATGCAATTATATTCAAGTTATTTTGATCGGTTATCACAGTATTTAGTTATAGATCAAAAAGGTTTTTGCAACTAAAGTTTTGAAGGCACTGATTCACCCCTCCCCTCTTAGTACCTATCTCTCCTAATTCCAACAATTGGTATCAAAGCACAGTTCTCTTATTGAACATTTTAACCACTGAAGGGAAAAGATCTAAGTCATGGAGAGATACAAGCTTGACAAGACTATTGAGAATCAAAAGATACAAATGCAGATGTTTGTGGAACAATATAAACAAGCCAAGGAAGAACTGAAGAAATTACTGATTGAAAGAAAGAACCTTGCAATTTAGCAGAATGAAATAATTTATCATGAAGAACCTATTGATGACATTTTTTATCATATAGGATCAAGCTCTGGAAGCATCTCTAACAGATCCGAAAGCATAATCTCTGAGTTATCTAAAAAGAATCAGCATCTATCTAAGCAAGTGAAAGCACTTCAAATCGGTCATGAATCTCAAATGGTGAGAATGGTGGAAATCATGAACAATGGTAGACAAGTTGAACAAGATCGGAATCTAGCTATTGAAGACCGAAGATTGATGACTGAACAACTTCAAGAAAAAGAAATGAAATTTAGAGACTCACTGATCGTCACTTCCAAATATCAAATCAGATGATGACAGTTAATCAAGAAATGAACTGAGTAAATAGAGAATTATCAAGAAGACTTGAAGATGTTGCAACACTTAGAGAAGATAATGAAAAATTGAGAAATGAAATAAAAACACAAAAGCAACACAATGAGATGATGAAGATAGCTAAGGATAGCTCTAAAAAGATTGATGATTTTCTGACTAATCAGAGGAGATTCAGAATCAGAACCAATATAGGCTACACCAGTGAAGGAGAATCATCACAACAAGCTAAGGAAGTCAACAACAATCAAAGTCAAAAACCTAAAGTGTTGACATGTTACCACTATGGAAAACTAGGACATACATCTAATGTGTGTAGAAGCAAAGCACAAGGTAAACCTCCTATCATTCCTAAGTTCAATGGATATTGTTCTTACTGTGGTAAGTTTGGACATCCAACTTATGAATGCAGAGCAAAGAAGAATGACATTGATAATAATACTACTAAGGAGAAAATATGCTATACTTGTAATAATCATGGACACACTACAAGGGACTATAAGGCAAAAATGAAGCAAGTCTGGACACCTAATTAGAAACTACAATGAAGACCATATCAACCGAAGAGACAAGGTAACTCATATGTTTGGGATTATAATACATGGAATAATTGTACTACATGTGGTTGGTATGGACATATTGCAGCAAACTGTTATAGAAAGAGTTGGATTGGACAATCAAATAACTGGACAAATGCAGGAATGGCATGTATGCACTATCACAAGGTCGGTCATGTAAGCAAGAACTACAGAGACCGAGCACCTGATGAAAACCATATATTTGAGAGTGGATATAACATTGTAGAAATTACAAAGCTAAGGAACACAATGTGGAAGAAGGCATCTAATGAGAATGTTGAGTCAAGTAACACTGTCAGTGAAACCTCATCCACTGGATTGGGTGACATCGGTACCTCCACTTAAGATGACTAAGGTATGTATGGAACTGACATTTCAAATGATCACATTTTACATATAGTTCCTTATAAATGTGTTGGCATTAAGCAGAATTGCCACTAGTGACAACACTTATTTGCATTCTGAGTGCAAACCGAGCAGAACAGTGCAAACTGAGCAGATCAGTGCAAACCGAGCAGAACAGTGCAAACTGAGTAGAACAGTGCAAACTAAGTAGAATAGTGCAAACCGAGGAGAACAGTGCAAACCGAGCAGAACAGTGCAAACCGAGTAGAACAGTGCAAACCGAGCAAGACAGTGCAAACCGAGCAAGACAGTGCAAACCAAACAAGATAGTGCAAACCGAGCAGGACAGTGTAAACCGAGTAACATTATGTCTACCGAGTCACCAGTATTTACCAAGTTCAAAACCTACCGAGTGGTTAGTATAAACCATGCCTTCACTTCTACCGAGTGCATGACGATGTCGAGTAATGCAGTGGACGCCGAGTATCAGAAAGTCATCGAGTTAGTTTGCAGGAACCGTGTAACCATACTTGGGCCGACTTAGTGGCACTTATGTTTATTTGTCAAGCTAACTTTGTAATTGTAATTAATTGTTTAGACTTGTATATAAACAATGTTGTAAAAATTTCAAGATGTAATAAAATGAGTATGAATGTGAAAAAGAAAGAAAGGTAGAGATAAGAGAATTACAAAGGGCTACAGCAGTATAGGGAACAGCAAAGACAAATTCATCACAGAAGGTGATCAGTACATCAGCGAATCTCAATCAGCAATCCAGTTGCAAAGCAAGAGATCTACTGTTTCATCCTAACAGGTGAATCAGTACTAAAATCCTTTAACCAGGTAGACTTAATAGTCTTTTGTAAAATCTCTTTACCGAGTGCATACTTCATTGTATGTTTGTAAATCCTTTAACAGGGTGGATTTAGCAATCCTTATTGCTCCTAGCAGGGCAGATCATCAGAAGTGATCAAATTGTAAGCCTTAACCGGCCAACTTTATTCTGCAGTACTAAAGCTTTGTGGGTTTCATCCCCGCCCCAGTTTTACTTTCTTTTTGGAAGGTTTCTGGGCAACCAAATCTATGTGTCATTGTTGTGAATGCTTTTAAGTTTCATGCTTTCTATATGCATAAGAAAAAAGTGAACTTAATACATCTGTAATTGTAAGAAAATTTGGAGTTACTGATTCACCCCTCCCCTCTCAGTAACTCGGTTAATTCCTGAATATTTCCAACATAAATGATGTACAAATACCAAATCTACATGAATGAAGATGCGCTATGGTTTATATATTATAAGTTTGCAAATGTTATCTAGTCGGTAAAAGGAGAAACGTGAGTTGGTTACCCATCGGTAACCACTATACAAGGTTAACCGACAATAGTTCAAACCGATGAAGAAACTCTATGTTAACCGAGCAAAAGATATTGAAGACATAACTGAGCTGACAATTGTCTCGTACCAAAAGTTAGGTCACGCATTTAATGCATTAAAGTTTGAGCGGGAAAATCAGAAAACCCTATATATACATGAAAATAGAGTTCATTGTTACATTGTGATTTCGAAGAAAGGAGATTTTTCATAGAAGAGTTTGAACTAAAAATTTTTAGAATAGATTCAAAGCTACTATAGATTGAACTGACGACACTTCTTCGACAAAAACTAGTAAGTTCATCCACCTACCAAACACTAGTTCTCTATTTTCTCGCTAAAACCCTAGAAACAATTTATGGCATCGTCTTCGACCACAAGAAAATCATAGAACATTAAGGAGGAAGTGGAATTAATTGTTAGGGCACACTTTTCCAAGGAGAAATTCAAACCTCATCCTAAGGTCACAGCACAAACGGATGATATGGGCGCATTTTCTTGTATTCCTAACAAGGTTTTGTTAACAGAAGATGTTAGGGCTTACATTCACTACAAGATCGGTGAAGTATGTGACTTTGAAATCATAGCATCTTATCAGCAAGTCTGTCGATCAGATGGTAAGATCAAACCTGAATATAAGAAGATTGAGGAGTCAGGGTTACGGTGTTTCACATGCTTCCCACAATCATTTCACAATGACTAGATACAAATTGTGCTAAGTAGATTCCATGAAGAAAAATTTTGGCTAGACAAACTGATTAAGGTCACCAAGAAGATTATCAGTAGGGTTACTAGGTACCCTACAACTGACAAAGCCAAAGCATTTTGAAGTTCTTCTCATCCCAACATAGAAAAGAACACTGGAGCTCAATGGGATGGTAGGGCACTAAAGATTTCAACTATCAAAGATCCAGCTGTAAAATTTGTAGCTCATGTCATCGGGCACAAGATATTTTAATCAAGTAGAATGAATAGTGTACCATGCAGCACCGTGGACATGGCTTACAAAATTGTGAAGAAAGATCACCAGGTTGATCTTGCTGAGCTATTACTACACCAACTGTATGACAACATGAAGACTATAAAAGAAAAGAAGTCCAATACATGTAAGTACAGATCACTTCTTGTCTGTACATTCCTCTATTTGCAAAAATATATACCAGGTATTGGAAAAGTTAACTAGCAATCGGACAAACCGACAACTGCTCAAATCGGTGATATGATGAGAAGTCTAGGAGACAATGTGAACAAGGAGTTCCATGCATATTTCAAGGAATTTCAAACTAGAATGCAACAAAGAAGTAGAATTCCAAAAGAATTAGTGAGCAAATTTGAAGATGACATATGCTTTGTGGTAAGCATAGACCATTCAATGATAAAGGTAGTAGAACCGAGAATAAAATGGCTAGCACCAATGGGTTATGAAATGAATCATGATTTCATTTTGAAATCTATCAATGCATTGCTAGCACTACCAATTGACATCACTGCCAGTAGGTTTGGAGTGTATGAGGAAGCTAAGTCTAGAATTACAACAGACATTGAGATCGGTAAAATGTCAAGAAGGGCAAAGAAAATGAAAAAGGATCTCACAGCAAAATATGGAACTACATCTGACTCACATAAGGAGTCACCGGTTGATGAAGCAACTGAAGATCAGTTACAGCTGGCTGACAAACCCTATCACAGTGAGGAGACTGAGTCAGACAAAGAAAAAGATAACACATCGGTTCCTCCCACCAATGATGAAGAAGAAACTCAACTACCCACAACTGATGAACAAGATATTCAGCTACCAAAACCTAAAGGAATGAGGACACGTTCAGTAACTATAGCACAATCAACCGAGTAGAAAGAAGAAGTAGTAAAAGTAGCAAAAAGAAGAGCAACTACACTGACGAAGAAATACATCAAGAGAAAGAACAAGAAAGTAGCTGAACCACTGAAGAAAAAGAGGAAATACATCAGGAGTAAGGAAGATATAGAGGAGACTGACACTGAAAATGACCCTGATCAATTTAAGCTAGTTTGTAACAAGGATAGTACCATAGAAGAAATAGTTGAAGATATTATTGAGAATGGAAATCTTAATGATCCAGGCATAGGCAAATTTAACATGTCAATTGAGGACCAAACAAAGATAGAACGTGCTATTTTTCAAATGATGATCAAGTTCAAAAGAGTACCAATGGAATTTTCATGTCAATTGTCGAAGGATCTTGATGACAAAATAAGTGAAAGATGGGCTATTGCACTAGACATAGAGAAAAGAAAAAGAGAACGATCTCTAGGACGTGCAGCCACACACTTTAGCTATGCTGAGGTAAGTGAATACATGACAAGGTATCAGGCTAGATTTTTAGTCAAAAATAGAGCTATGCAGATTATGGATGAGAATGTAGATGATATGGATGTTGTATGTGACTCCCTATGGACATCAATTTTGAAAGCAGAAGAGAAAGTTGAACAGGAAGCATTCCTGAAACTATCTAAAAAGAGACACAGTTCAAAAGGTAAAAGTATTTTCATTGATAATAATAAAGGCAAGAAAATAGAAGACACTGGTATATCAGTTACCAAGGTAATTGATATCACCGAACAAAAGGAAGAAATCAAAATTTCACAGGATGCACCGGATCAAGCTAAGATCCACTTGCAAAAGAAAACCGATGATGATGCACTCATTAAGGACATCACTAACAGTGATCCTGATGATAAGGATGATGAAGATGTAATAATTACACAATACAAAGATGAAGCATTAAACACTGACAATGTGTGTACATCTCTATTGGGTGAACTACTTGTACTTGCAGAAGCCATTGAAATAATATCACAAGTACAACCCAATGTCTCTCATCCTGAGCCGACCAAAGATACAACTGAGATTCAAGCACCCGAGCAACTTGCAGATACAAATGAGCCTGTCAAACTAGAGGCACAGTCTACAGAATAGAAGGAACCTAAAGAAACCAAGACAACCGAGGTGAACCAACCTAACACTACCACCAAGACTCCCACTCAATCCACTGAGGAGAAAAAGAAGGATGATATAGTGTCAACTAGTAAGGATACTCCGAGGAGTGAAGAAAAAGCTATTGTTGTAAGTGAAAAGAAGTCACCTCTAGCCCCGAAGAAGAAAAAGAAGAAAGCCAAAGGGCCGGTCACCATTGATGAAGTTATCATTATGTCAGATTGTGACCCAAGAACTCTAAGCCCTGAGGAACTAAGTCGGTATGGGGAGTTATGTTTGAGGAAAGTAGCACAAGAAAAATTGAGGCAAGAACAAAAATGTAAAGAAGTGTTAAATGATGTACATGATATTCTACAACAGATAGTACTGGAAACAAACATTGATGAGAATACTCCCATTTTAGATCAACTTGCCACCCTCGCTGACAAAATCAATGCCCCTGATACATATACAAACAAAAGAATAGAAGAATGGGCAGAGTCAAAGATTCAAAACAAATTGGCAGAAAGGATTAGGACTGAAGTGGCACTAGACAAGGTGAAATTATTTGAGGTCATTATCAAGGTAAAATCTATCACCCAGATAATCTGTCAACTACTAATACAGCTTTGTACTATAGACACCTTCACTATAGAAATCAGTGAAAAGATAAAAGGTTTAGAAGAAGAAATCAAGTTGAGTACACAAGTAGCTATTGCTGAGCCAATTGCTTTATTAAAGCACATTAACTAAGTTCAGGAACTCCGGTGGCTGATAGCAGACTTAAGGAAATAGGAAGTGCACATCACCGATCAGGTTACAGAGTTACAAAAAGAACTCACTCCTTACCTGAAGATTTTTGAGACACATACTGTCAAAGCTGAGCAACTTGTGGCAACACTAGAGATTTCGGTGTTGGAAAATATCTTTGACATGCATGCACAAGTCGGTCTTGAGCATCTTGCTCTTACCAACTTGAAAGAGGAATGGGAAAACCTCTTGGAGTCTATGAAGAAAACCCATCAGAACATTTTTGATAAGATGTAAGTATACATTACATATTTTTTGGGTATTTGGCATTATTATCAAAAAGGGGGAAAACATGTATATGCCAAATAGTATATTTTTGATATGTATATTACATAATACCAAGAGCATGCACCGAGGGGGAGTACTTTTGTACTTAGAATTTTTTGTAGTGGATATGTATATGGCAGAGATATAAGGGATATATAGAAACATTTTGTCTATATACATTATGAAGTTTTGATACTAATGCCAAAGGGGGAGATTGTTAATCTCTATTGAGCATTTTAAGTTGTCATTAGTATCACAGGATAGTAAACAAGTCGGTCAGTTATTTACATTGAGACAGTGGGTAACTAGAAGTAAGATAGGGTAGTCCGTAAAGCTTAACACCAAGCATCACATAGTTAACCGAGCACCAAGGACACTAACACCAACGGTCAGTAAACACCGAGCATCGCAGTATACACCGCGTAGATTATACAGTGTTTACCGATGATCACAGAAAATGGCATAGTAATAAAAAATGGCACATTATTCTATGCAAACAGTTATAATAGATCATAAAATGGTTTACCAAGGTCAAGGAGCATTTATTGTAAAAGATATTCATTAAATGCAATGATTATCTTATTTGTATTAGTTGATCTAGGTTATTTTGCACCGTAGATCTTAGGGTTATGATTATTTCTTGTAACCTAATTTTTGTTTAAGCGGCAAAATAGAACACTATATATTGTCTATGTTCACACCATTTTATAAGGTTTTTGAACTAATATATATGAATCACGGAGCACTTGAAGGATTTTCCTATCTTCAAGATAATCAGTTTACCTAGCAGAATAGAGTACAGAGGTTTTCAGATTAAGTAGAATGAGACAAGGCAACCGAGCAGATCAGAGCAAAGAACCATCAAAGATAAGGTGATATTTTGATAAGAACTTATAGATCTATTTTATACAATTGAGTTGTCAACTAGCAGATAGTTTACCTATTACTTTCTGACAATTGTGATAGAGTTTTGATCAATCTCTTAATAGAGTAGACTTAACAGTCTTTGTATAAATCTCTTAACCGAGTACACACTTCATATAGTGTTTTTAAATCCTATAACTAGGTAGATCTAGCCGATCTAATATGTTACTCCTAATAGGGTAAGATCACCAGAAGTGATCAAAACTTGTAGCCTTAATAGGCAAACCTTTTCTATCTGCAGTAGTGAAGAATTTGTGGGTGTCATCCCCACCGCAATTTTTACCTTCTAACAAGGGTTTCTGCGTTACCAAAATACTTGTGTTATGTGATTGTCATATTGATTTCATATTGTTTACTTTCTTAAGTTAACTAGATGATTGATTTATGCAATTAGATTCAAGTTATTTTGATCGGTTATCATAGTATTCAGTTATAGATCAGAAAGGTTTTTGCAACTAAAGTTTTGAAGGCACTGATTCACCGCTTCCCTCTCAGTACCTATCTCTCCTAATTCCAATAGGGGAAAAGGTGAACATGATGGTGCTAGAGCTTGCATCAAATGTGCTATACGAAGGTATCAAATGAATTATAAGGGAGTTCATATAAAAATACACATGACATTTTTGAATGGTGCAAGACACATTTCACACCAAATGAGAATGACACATCATCAGGATTGACTCAAGCGATGCCACATAGAAAATTTTGGGAGATAAAAGGTATGCACACATTTTTAAATTATTCAAGTGTTTAAATTTTTTATGTATTCTTTATTCAAATTATATTTATAGAATGTATTATATATGCATTTTTTCATGTGTGGATATAAAAATTATGCATCGTTGCAATACAATAGAAAAGACGTGATCTTTGCATTCAACTATGAGTATGAATTGTCACAATTGGACATTGAACACTAGGGACTACTCATGCTTTTGTTGTCACTGTATTGTTGACAATTATGAGGAATGCATCAATAAAGACCATGGATATGTAGGTGCATGGAATCTAGTGCCACTAGTTGTTACTGATACATTTGATAGAGATGAAAATAAAAACTTTGATGATGCCCCTTTGATTTCTACTGATTACGATCATATCTCAGGATTGGTCAAAATTGGTAAGTATATATATTTCACATTATATGGTCCATTGAGTTGCATGTATAGATAGATAGATAGATCTATACATTGAACTAAGTAAATTTTAAGATCTCACACATGTATATATAAATTTACTATGCAGGAGATGTCTTTGTAGTGATTGCTAAGCATGGAAATGTAGAAGGAGTTGGTGATTATTTACTTCGATGATGCCCCTTTGATTTCTATTGATTACGATCATATCTCGAGATTGGTCAAAATTGGTAAGTATATATATTTCACATTATCTGGTCCATTGAGTTGCATGTATAGATAGATAGATAGATCTATACATTGAAATAAGTAAATTTTAAGATCTCACAAATGTATATATAAATTTACTATGCAGGAGATGTCTTTGTAGTGATTGCTAAGCATGGAAATGTAGGAGTTGGTAATTATTTACTGTGTTGTACTATAGAGAGGATAAAGTTACTTGAACCTGAAGAAAGTGGTGGAATATTGTTCCCCATAGGTTTTTACATGCTTTACATCAATATATTGAACTCAATTTGTAAATTTTAAATTTTAACCTTTTAACAAATTTCAAATTTAGTTTGTTTAAATTTATATTGTTAAAATTTGTGACCTCCAGGTTCAGATGTTTTAGAGTGAACATATTTCAAGAAAATGAAATTAATTCAACATGTTATTCACTTTGTTGATTACCAACCAGACAATAAGGTGTTTCAATATATTCACCTAGTAGTTGCCACCTCCATTTGTCTCCATACAATTAAATCTCAACATGGACGTCGTAAGTGGAGACTAGATAGTGAGCATCATGAGAGAATATTACATGTTCTCCATGAAAGGTCTAAACCACTTGAGTTTGTCTAAAAAGTATGATATGTATACCTATTTCACGTGTTAGGACTAACTTGATATCTCTAGATTAAATTGACTATACTTTATTTATATATTTAAACATATGATGGACTATAATTTGTTGATATATGATGGATCTATTTGATGGTTCAAGAGTTTTATTATATAGAATTTTAGGTATGATTTTACATATATATGCGTGTATACATGCATGGTTTTATATGTATACTTTGATTATTCAATGATTTTTATAGATTGCATAACAGTTAAAAATTTTATGTATGCTTTGATTATTCAATGATTTTTATGATACTTATTGTCCATTCGTTACATGTATTAACTAGTTATTTTTTTCTATATTAATTCTAGATCCCCTTAAGACCTACCCTTAAGATTGCTTATTAGTTAAAGATCCCCGTAAGACATAAGTTTGAACACTAAAAAATGATGAAATTAGTTAGATTACTTATGAGTCTTAGTTCTAGAATGAGTTAGAATAGTTATTGTCCATTAGTTACATGTATTAACTTGTTATTTTTTATGATATTAATTCTATATCCCCTTAATATTTCTTATTAGTTATAATAGTTATTGTCCATTAGTTACATGTATTAACTAGTTATTTTTTATGATATTAAATCTAGATCCCCTTAAGACCTCCCCTTAAGATTGCTTATTAGTTAAAGATCCCCAATAAAATCTAATCTAATGAAACCATCTAATCAACTAAAACCATCTAATCAAATCATATCATATAATCAAATGAAACTATCTAATCTAATCAAATGAAACCATCTAATCAAATGAAACCATCTAATCAAATCATATCATCTAATCAAATAAAACCATCTAATCAAATCATATCATTTAATCAAATGAAATCATCTAATCCAATCATATCATCTAATCAAATGAAACCATCTAATCAAATCATATTATCATCTAATCAAATCATATCATCTTATCAAATTAAATTATCTAATCAAATCATATCATATAATCAAATGAAACCATCATAAATCTATATAATGTCAAATCATAAATAATCTATGTCTAGAGGTCTGGATAGAAAATTAATATATGTCTTGAATCATAAACAAAAAATTATCAAACATTTAATAATGACATATATAATGAGTCTCAAATCAAAGATTTGTGCAACATGTCCTAAACTAGGGAGTCATTTAGGTGCATGCGAATAGAGCGACCCTTTGACTGATTGCCACAAGAATCCTCTGGTAGTGAGGCAACAACTGATACCTGTGAATATAAATTAATGTATATAATAATAATGTAAAATACTTAAAATATTATAAATGCATGTTTAAGCTTACATATTTTTAAAAATTACCTAACCACTAGTAGGTGTCACATCTGTTGCATCCTCTAGCTATGAAGCAGCAACTGACCCCTGCAGATTTAGTACAATAGTTGGATATATACATGTGCATAGTATACATTATGTAAAGTACTTGAAATATTTAAATACATGTGTACAAGTGTACACATGCATGCTTAAACCTACATATATTGAAAACTTACCTAACCACTAGTAGGTGTCACATCTATTGAATCTCTCATATAAAGATGCTCTGAGCCCACACTAGAGGTAATGTGCTCTGCTAACTATGCCTACAAAATATTATACATTGAACAAACATAAATACACACATCTACAATTAATTTCTCACTAAAACTCCTAGAAAGGAGAAAAGAAAACTTTATATACCTGGGTCTCAAGAGTAGGAGGATCATCAGCACACTGCACCATCATATCATCAACTGAAACTACATCACCCACACCACCTTCAGTCATGAACCTATCTAGTACTAAATAGTGTAGGGGTGACACTAGCTGGGAGGGGAGAGATGTAGAGCCTAAACCATCAGGATGAAATAACATATCCATAAATTATCCAACATCAGTGCCAATGTCCACCTGACTGAACCCACGCAACTACTCATAAAATGTGTCTAGGCCATCAGTGGTGATGTGTACATCTCCAACCTATATACCTGGCTCTACAGCTACAAACTGATTTGTGGATGCAGAGCACTCTACACTATGTTGTGCTTGAGTAGATGGTTTGTCCTATGTCGATGGAACTACAATACCTCGTTCAAGTACGATGACATCCCTAACTAAATGTACTGGTATCCTCTGCATGTCAGCAATATAAGAATATGACTGCAGGAGATCCTCCAAAAATTAAAGCGCCAAATCCAAATGACTATGATGACTAGAAAGTGCCCGTATCTCTCTAGGTGCAAGAAGACCTGCAGCTCTATATGCCTCATCACTGGCCCCTATAACAGTACTAGATGAAGCCTCAAAAGATTATCTGGCTCAACTCAGTCTAGTCAAAATATATCTACCCAATGTATCTGAAGTGATGGAGGTGGCTACAGAAGCAATCTCTCATATTATGTCCACTACTCCCCTCTGAGAAGAAATGACCAGTCTATCTGCAGTAGCAGCCATCGTCGGTGCCACTGCTAGAGTCCTCTGCCCAACCATCTATCTATGAGGATGTACAACTCAATCAGCCCTATGATACTGATCCTGATTTATGACTCTACCATGTCCCTGACCATAATATCTAGGAAGATCTAAATAGTTGACCCTGAGTCCCAAACGGAACTTAACGTACAACTGTTGTGCAAAATATAAAGGAATCTGGACGTTATTAGGATAATGACCATGTGCTACAAGAAAACAAGGATATATCATCCATGTGATCTAAGAAATGGCACATCGTGTGACTTGATACACCCTCACCTTGGGCTTCCCCTCATAAAATGGGAAAAACTCTTATTTGATGATTTCCTTGGGGACATAGCTCTGAACCGTCTCCAAGGAAACATCACCCAAGACCTCAACTCTCAACTCTTGAAAAATACTATCAACTACCTGAGGCATGAAGGAAGAGTGGGATCTCAACCTGGCATTCATATTCTCCAAACTAGTCAATACACGGATACAAGTATCTCTATATATACCATATGCTGAAGATGTACAGATGAACTCTCTAAGTCAAGCCATCTCTGTCTCAGTAGTATGAAAAATGGTCGCTATATCAGGAGTGTGAGGTACATCCTGAGTGGCCATCTAGATGTAGCATGTGAAAGCTAAGTGTTAATAATTAAGTACTTTATTACATGTTATAACTGCATGTAAAATGGAAAAAAATATCTGAATATATAAAATTATACTTAAACTTACAATACTAGAGTGTACTAATTGGTATTAATAGGTCCTATTAGGTCAAGTAAGTGGTCTTATTAGATCTTAAGGGTCCTAGGATGTAATAATTGATTTTAATAGGTCATATTAGTCCTATTAGGTCTTAAGTCCAATCTTATTAAGTCTTAAGGGATCCTATTATGTCTTAAGTGGTCTTCTTCTAGGTCTTAAGGATCCTAAGGGTTCTTAAAGAGCTCTATGTCACAATAGAGGTCCTAAGCGATCCTAGAGTGTACTAATAGTCCTAAAGGGTCATTGGATGTACTAATTGGTATTAATAGGTCCTATTAGGTCAAGTAAGTGGTCTTATTAGGTCTTAAGGGTCCTAGGATGTACTAATTTATTTTAATAGGTCATATTAGTCCTATTAGGTCTTAAGTCAGTCTTATTAATTCTTAAGGGGTCCTATTACATCTTAAGTGGTCCTATTCTATGTCTTAAGGATCCTAAGGGTTCTTAAAGATTTTCATGTCATAATAGGGGTCCTAAAGGAACCTAGGGTGTACTAATAGTCCTAAAGGGTCCTTGGATGTACTAATTGGTATTAATAGGTCCTATTAGGTCGAGTAAGTGGTCTTATTAGGTCTTAAGGGTCCTAGGATGTAGTAATTGATTTTAATAGTTCATATTAGTCCTATTAGGTCTTAAGTCCAGTCTTATTAAGTCTTAAGGGGTCCTAAATACATCTTAAGTGGTCCTATTCTAGGTCTTAAGGATCCTAAGTGTTCTTAAAGAGCTCTATGTCACAATAGGGGTCCTAAAAGAACCTATAGTGTACTAATAGTCCTAAAGGGTCCTTGGATGTACTAATTGGTATTAATAGGTCCTATTAGGTCAAGTAAGTTTTCTTATTAGGTCTTAAGAGTCCTAGGATGTACTAATTGATTTTAATAGGTCATATTAGTCCTATTAGGTCTTAAGTCTAGTCTTATTAAGTCTTAAGGGGTCCTATTAGTCCTATTAAGTCTTAAAGGGTCATATTAGTCCTATTAGATCTTAAGAATCCCAAGGGTTCTTAAATATCTTTATGTCCTAATAGTCCTAAAGGGTTCTTGGATGTACTACTTGGTACTAATAGGTCCTAAGGCTACTAGGATGTACTAAGGCTCGATCCTCCTAGGATAATATTTTAGCATCTAACTCTACATTAATAACATTTATACATGTAACTCTAAAACATATGTACATAATTTAGAGAGAGAGAGAGAGATTCCTAAGGGATCCAGATAAGGGTCCTAGATTTTCTTAAGGGGTCGTAGGTAAGATAAGAGGTCCTAAGGGGTCCTCGGTTACATTAGTGGATTCTCATATGTATTAATTGAACCTAAGATACATAAATGTGTCCTAGGACAACCTAGGATATGTTAATGGGTCTTGAGGATCCGAAGGGGTCATATGTGTCTTAAAATATGGTAAGGGATGTATAATGGTCCAATAATATTGTTAATGGGTAGTAGGTGTGATAAGTGGTCTAAGGGATCTTGGGTTACATTAATTGATACTAGTATGTCTTAAGGGTTCTTGTGGGAAACGATGGGTTCACATATGTATTAACATAAGCTAAGATAGATGAATGGGTCCTAGGACATTTTAAGATATAATAATGGGTCATATGGGTCCTAAGGGGTCCTATGTGTCTTAAGATGTCATAAGTGGCGTGTAAGGGTCCTAGAATGTCTTAAGGGGTTGTAGGCATCATAACAAGTCCTAAGGGATCATAGGTTACATTAATTTATCCTAATATGTCTTAATGAGCCTTGAGGGAAATAATGAGTCCTTGTATGTATTAATGGAATCTAACATGTACATCAATGGGTCCTAGGACATCCTAATATACATTATAAGAACTTGAGATTCCTAAGGGATCCTATGTGTCTTAATATGTCATAAGGGAGGGATAAGGGTCGTATAAACTTACTACTACAATTTTCTAACATATTCTAACATACTACTATAATTTTCTAAAATTTAACTATGATTTTTTAAGATTTCTACAAATTAAATAATATTTAAAACAATTAACTAACTAATATTTACTAACTTTACTAAAAATGCGTGTACCTAAGAGAGAGAGAGAGAGAGAGAGAGATATTCCTAATATTTACTAACTTTAAAAGTAATTTAAAAATATATATTTTTAATAATTTCTATAAGATCTTAATGTTTTCTAACATTTTCTAATATTTCTACTATGGTTTCTAATGTTTTGTAAATATTTTCTAACATTTGCTAACAAACTACTACGATTTTATATCATTTTCTAACATACTAATTTACAATTTTATAATATTTACTAACATTCTACTACGTTTTTCTAATATTTTCTAATGTATAGTAGAAGTTACAGTTTTCTAATGTATACTAAGTTACAATTTTCTAATATTTTATAATGTATACTAATTTATAGTTTTCTAATATTTTCTAATGTATACCAAGTTATGATTTTCTAACATTTGCTAATATATTCTAACATTTATACTACGGTTTTTAATGTTTTCTAACATTTTCTAATAGTTCTATTATGATTTTCAAATAGTACTACTACAATTTTCTAACATTCTACTATCATTTTCTAACACATTCTAAAATTTAACTATGATTTTCTAACATTTTTACAAACTAAAAATTATTTAAAACAAATAACTAACTAAAATAAATATAAACATATAATTTACAATAAAAAATGAGAAAAATGTGTGTACCTGATACTACTACCAATCTGAAGAGGTCGAAAAAGCTCGGGAGGTGTTGATGTCATGGTGGACATCACTGGTTCGCTCTAAGACCTGGGTCCACAAAATCTCAATAGTAAACAATGAAAATGAAATAGGAAAGCCGAAAATTTATTTTAAAAAATCAGCCAAAAGGGGCTTCGCGTGAAGACCCCCCTTTGCGCGAAGTACCTTGAGTAGGGTACTTCGCGTGAAGGGGGGTCTTCACACGAAGTACCCCACGTAGGGTAATTCGTGCAAAGCCAATCATCCCCTTTGTGCAAAGAGGGTACTTGGAGCGAAGTCCCTAAATTTTTTTATTTTTTTTTAAACCGATTTTCTTCATCCCAAAAAGTGGGACACACTTGTGATTTCACCCAATATAGAGTTCAACAAAACATATTGCAAAATCTTGCAAGTATAGTTGTAAACATCACTTGAATAGTCAAAACAATGTATTATTGTCTTGTTCGTGAAACTTATATAGATGAAAGGGGAAATATGAGTCCCAGTAGAACTATTTAGATGAAGTAAGAAGTGTGAAATCCAAGATAAGAACGAACTAAATACAAAACATTTCTCTATAATGATTTAAGTACATCACATATTTTGCAATGGTATGCTATGAAGTTTTAAACAAGCATCAGTATATAGAAATAATCAGAATAAAAGTATAGTTAATTAGCGAAAAAAATATTGAAATCAATAATTTGAAGAATAAGATAATAGCTGAATTAGTGTGATGAAATGTGAGCAAAACCATTTTAAAAACCATAATAAATTAAAAAATAATTATGGAATTATGTTGCATTGTAATTTGAAACTTTACATGTTACTTGTAGTGGAATAATTTGTATTAATGTGTGGAACTTTTTTAATTTAGTATACCTAAATTAAGTTTAACTATTTGAATCAAAAAATTAATTAAATAGTATTTGGAATGAAAAAGAAGTTATGTAATGTCAAGCAAAAGTTGCAAGAAAATTTATATATCATTTCACCAAGAAATATTTTGAGTACCTTACGACTATAGAGAGAAGGCCAAGAAAGATTAAACTAGAGACACCTTTGTGTGGCTAAGAATTATAATTATTCTGTGATGAAAATCTCCAAAATAATATAATCTTCAAATGTAGAGTGATGGAGCTCAAAATTTCTATAAAACTTTGGGATCTACATAATGAGAAGACCCTAAAAATAGCTATCTTTGCCCATTAATTATCTTCACAATAGAGAAATGCTATGTAACAATGAAACAAAGTGGCAGGATTCAACTCAATAACAGAACTAAGAGAAACATGATTGTATTTCAAATAAGTCAACAAAGGGGTCAGAGAAATGAACATTTTCCTAATGTAAAGAATATTAAATAAAAGATTGGAAGAAATAAAATATCGAACAAAGTGGGTTATCAAGTAAGCAAGATTGAATTGTAGCACGAAGAAAGACTTATTTGATAAGTCAAGGGAGTTTTCTTGTGGGGTCCAGTATACAGTATCACACAAAATAAAGTTTCGAAGAAGATTTAAATACGATGTATCGATGGACAAAGTCATTTGAAAAAAGGAAGTATGTAGTGGGACCCCTTTTCCCTATGCATCAAACAATATGGAACTTTGAATAATAAAATATGGTTGAGTAATGATGGCTGAGGTTCTTTGAAATGTGGTGGGGTCGCTTTGCTTCAAGCATTGAGTAAAATGATATGTCAAGCAACCTAGCCAAAGGAGAAATAATACATCAGTTACTCGAAGTAAGAATAGGAAGGCTAAAGAAAATAAGGATATGTATCAAGCCCCTTTGATTACTGATGAAAACTTAGGCACTACTTTTAGAAATAAGAATTTAAGTCCATATTTTCTTGAGATGCAAGCGATCAGAAATACAGACATAGTAAGTGAAATCCTAAAATTCCAAAGGGAAGACTAGGGCCCACGTACTATGTGTGAAGAACTAACATTCTGATTGTTGATGATTGAGAATGGAAGCGAGGTTCTGTGATTCCTAAAATTTTGAAGGGGAGGTTGGGACCCATGCATTTCAAAGATAAATTTGTGTCAAAGAAGATAGAGGAAGGTTTATCATCAAAATTTCAACATAGTGGTGGTAAGTTTGACTTCAAAGAAAATTCTCTAGCACCTTAGGGAGAATTAACATTTGGGGTGTTAATAATCAGAATTGGAAGCATAGTAGTGTAAATCCCAATATCCTAAAGGAAAAGGTTGGGGCCCAATGCCAATGATCAAAAATTGAAGCAAGGTAGTATGAATCCTGAAATTCCAAAGGGAATCTTTGGAAGTATGACATCGACCATCAGTGAATGCAAGAAGTGCAATTCCTGACCTCTCAGGAATGAAACTTGTTGACAATCGAGTAGTTATTTAGTGGGCTCGGGGATGAAAAACAACATGTTAGATAATTGAGAGGAGGTGGGGTGAATCAATTATCATACAATCCCAAATTTCTCTCTGATGTATAATATCAACTTGAACAAATTAACTAAACAACTCAGTAATAACTTGTGTGTGACTTGTTGATTAATTAACTGATTGTTAGATAATGTAAACCAACTAGTAGTTAACATATACTAATCTAACCAGTTACTGTAATGTCTAAAGTAAAATATCAAAACATCACATCCATACATATTTAACTCTTAATTTTTAACGTGGAAACCCTGTTAAGGGAAAAACCACTTGGGACCAGTAACCCAAGTATTTTCACTCTTTTGAAGTGAGCTCGGTTAAGAGCCTACCCTTTTAAAGGTTACAAACACACTGTAAGGTGTGACCTTGTTAGAGGATTTATCACTAACATTTCTCTGTGACCATACATTCACTTGGGTCAACAAGAAAATAAGTAACATTCATAGAATGCCAATAGAAAAAGAGTACGGTTAAGTCTCACTCGGTTAAGAAATTTTGACTAGAGAAATGGTTAGAAAGAAATAGTGTATGACCTGATTCAAATGCAACTTCTTTTTCTCATATTCATATCTATGCTAAGCTCAATATCTTTCTGTTCATTATAATCTCTTCATTCTCCTTCTTCCTCTTACTCTGTTCTGCTCAGTTATCTCCTTTTGTCACTCGGTTTGGTCTACATAATCACTTGGTTCTCACTTCAACCTATCTAACCAGCTTCACATGTATGCACCAATAATTTTCATCCCTTATGCAATCTTCTCTCTCCTCTTTTCCTTTTTCTTGTCTCCTTATATAGACATGTAAACTATTTTCATTTCAAACATAGATTTTTCCTCTTAATCTCCATTGTTGGTTTTTTCGCTTGAACCTTCCTCAAAACTTGTGTTTGAAACCATTTTCAATCTTTATCATCTGATCATTCTTGAATTTTTCCAATTGTAGATCTTCATAACAAACTTTTTCTTTATCCTTGGAATCTTTTAGATTCATCCATCTCATCATCTCATGTTAGCAATCACATGTTCCTCCTTATTTCTCATGCTTGGTCAATATATACCATGATATATCAATTTCTTCCTGCTCGGTTAATACCATACTTGGTGTACACTACATCTTCTCAGTGCACACTAAGTTCTTCATATACTGACCAAAGTATCTTGTATACTCTTGATCTTCAACACTTAGTAGAATCATGTAAGTCAATCAAATCACTATCATAGACTCATCAATAAGTTTCCCGATGAATACCTTATTCATAACTTACTCATACATCTCATCTTCATGCTAATATCTCCTTTCCTTCACCAACATCACCTCCTTCATTTATTTGCAACTATCATGATAAGTAAAGTCAAAGCTAGTTGACATCAATGACAATATAACAACTAATATAATGTCTCATATATATCTCAGTAGCTCAGTGATCATCATCACATTCTCCTATTTTGTTCTCCAAATAGTCTATCAGTTGTAGTTCTAAAAATCTCTCCCTTTGGCATTTATGGCAACACAATATGAAATATACCATTGAATACCAAACAAATCTTAAGTGTCTACAACTCGGCCTTTATGTTGTGACTCAGATAGCTCTCCCTGAGCTTATATTTTTAATATGTTTAATCACTACATAGTATATGTCTCTCATGTAGTATTTCTCTTTATTGTATGACCATTTTTCTTCTTTTCTATTCAATGCATATCCTCTCCCTTTCCGTTAGCTTCTTTCCTAACTAAATATTTCATGCATAATCTCCCCCTTTGATAGAAATACCAAAATAATCTCTTCAACAGCCAAATAAGTATCTTTTTTGTTCCTTTATAGATTCTTGCACCTTACATGTACATATATTCTTTGTTTCATCTTGTCTTCCACCTTCTTCACATCCTTAGGAATCCCAAAGTGTGAACAACTTACATCAACATAATTAGATCTTTTGATAAAGAATAGGTTGATACAACCATATAACACCTTAGTGACTGTTAGATATATAGGGGAAGGACCCATAGTCTACTTCTCAAGTACTCAAATGTATCATTCGGTAAGGGTTTTGTGAATATATCTACAAGTTGTTCTTGTGACTTCACATATTCTAATTTGACATGTTTCTCATGAACTTTCTCCCTTAAGTAATGATATTTGATGGATATGTGTTTTGTCTTTGCATGCATCACTGGATTTTTTGAAATGTTGATAGAACTTGTGTTATCACAATAGATTGTCATTGGATATGTTACCCCTTCAATCATACCTTCCAATAATTTCTTTATCCATGCAATATTAGAGTAGTTGCAGCAACAACTACATATTCAACTTCCGCAGTGGATTGAAAAATGCAACTTTGTTTCTTGCTTATCCATGTTACTAATCTATCACCTAAAGAAATCTCCTCCAGTAGTGTTTTTTCTATCATCAATACTTCCTACCCAGTCAGCATCTGTATATAATTTAAGTTGAAAATTTCATTATTTATTATACCACAGTCCATAATTCTCGGTGTTCTTCGGATATCTCAAGATTCCTTTTATAGCAATCATTTGTGCCTCTAGGATTTACAGAAAATATAGCTATAATTCCAACAACATGTGCAATATCTAGTCTATTATGCACAACATACATTAGTTTTCCAATCATAGATCTGTATAAGGTTTGATTTACCTATGTTGGCTTGTTATCCTTGGTTAGCTTGCATTTGGTTACCATAGGTGTACCAACTGACTTTGAATCTTCTGTACCAAATATCTTCAAGATCTCTTTAATGTATTTTGACTATGTGATGTAGATACATTCCTTCAGTTGTTGAATTTGTAAACCAATAAAGAATTTGATCTCTCCAAACATTGACATTTCAAACTCCTTTATCATTTCATCAACAAAATATTTACATAAAGTATCATGACCTCCAAATATGATATCATCAACAAAAATTTTAGCAATAAGGATTTTATCATCAGATTCGCCTTTCAAATATAGATTACTATTATCACTTGTTCTAAAAAATCCAATCCTTATTAAATAAGAGTGAAATATTTAATATACCATGCTCTCGATGCTTGTTTCAGTCTGGATAAAGTGACTTGTGCAGCTTACAAACCATGTTCTTATGAGTTTGATCTATACAATCTTTAGGTTTTTCAATGTATACCTCTACTTCAAGTATTCCTTTCAGAAATTCATACTTGACATCCATCTAATATACCTTGAATCTTTTATAAGCAACATATGCAAGTAGAATTCTCATTCCTTCTAGTCTAGCAATAGGTGCGAAAGTTTCTCCATAGTCAATTCCTTCTTCTTGTGCATAACCTTTTCAGACTAATCTTTCCTTGTTTCTTGTAACATCTCCATTCTCATTCAATTTGTTTATGAAAATCCATTTGGTGTTGATCAAATTTTTGTCTTTAGGACTCAGTACTAATGTCCATGTCTTGTTTTTTGGTATTTTCTCGATCTCTTCATTTATTTCTTTAACCCAATCACCATTTTCCAATGCATCCTTAACTGTTCTAGGTTCAAATTCACAAATCAAACATGTATTGTTTCTCATCTTACTTCTTATCATCATTCATGCTCCTTTGTCACCAATTATATGATCATATGGATGGTATCTTCTCACATATTTTGTTAATATAGGCTCAGTTCTTTGTTCTTCAATATTTTATCCACTCGATACATGATCATCATTTTCCTCGGTAACTATTTTTTGTTTCTCAGTCTGTAAGGGTTATTTCTCAATAGATATATTTTGTTGCTTGATGACACTAGGTTATTTCTTGGGTAAAGTATCAGATCATCACTTTGTATGTAAAAAATTCTATAGTCTTGTGGTTCCTTCTTTCTTTCTTCATCATTTTTCTTTGCAAACTCATCAACTCTCACATTTTCACTTTCAATCATCTTGTTAGTAGTCTTGTTCAAATATTTATATCCCTTACTCCCAGTAGAGTATCCTAGAAAATTGCCTTCATCTCTTTTAGAATCAAACTTTCTATTTCTATCATCTTTTAGAATGTAACATCTACTTCCAAATACGTTGAAATAGATCACATTAGGTGTATAACAATATCATAGCTCATAACATGTCTTGTTTGACTCTTTAGTCAATTGTACTCAGTTCAATGTAAAAATAGCAGTACTGATAGCTTCTCTCTAGTAAATTTGTGCAACCTCCTTTTCAATCAGTAATGTTCTAGCACAATCAACAATTGACTTGTTCCTTCTTTCAACAATTCCATTTTGTTGAGGTTTCCTCAGTGCAGATACATGTCTCTTGATTCCATGCTCATTGTAAAAGTTAATAAATTCATCAGAAATTCATTCACCTCCTCTATCAGATCTCAAGCATTTCAGTTGCTTACCAGTTTCTTTCTCTACTTTTTCTTTGTACCACTTAAACATTTAGAAACCTTTTGATTTTTCTTTTATAAACATAGCTGACATCATTCTAGAGACGTCATCAACATATAAGATACAATACCTATCTCCATAATAGCTTTGAATTCTCATTGGACCACATAAGTTAGTATGAACTAAATCTAGATTTTCATTAGATGAATAATGTTTTCTCTTGAAACTAGACTTTGTCATTTTAACCATTTGACATTGTTTACACATTACTTGGTCAGGCTTAGATATACTCAATAAACCTCGAACTTTCCTTTTCTTACTAATTTTTACCATGTTTTAAAAATTCACATGACATAACTTCTTCTTCCATAACCAAACATCATCATTCTTAGCCATTAAACATGAATTTTCAACATTATCTAAATAAAATAGGTTACCTTTTGATTGTTCACTATTACCAATTAGTCTTCCAGCATCATCATAGATATTTTCTCTTCTATTCTCAAATACAAATCTATGACCTATATTATTCAACTATGCTACACTCAACAAATTATAGTTAAGTCCTTTCACCCAATAAGCATTTTCACATCTAGGGTGGCTGGAAGAAGCTGAGTCCCACTTTTAGCCAAAAAGTGGAAGTGTTTTCTCTATTTTTCAAAATTTCTATCAATTGATGTCGAAATGTGAGCCATTTAAAGATTGAATCTTGAAAAACTTTAGTAATATAAAATTTAGTGCTCAAAGTTTACTTTTCAAATATATAATTTATTTCAATACCCACATGGTACAAATTGAATTTTAGTAAGCATGTTAAAAACCACTTTTCAAAATGTCTGTTTCAAGACCACACCTCACACGTGTACGACCACTCTTTTTTGAAGTAAATAAATGTATTTTTGTGAATCCTTTTGGGAAAAGGTACCTAAAACACTAAAGATTGATGAGAATATTTTATCTTTTTTTTATTGAATATTTTTTTTATTAATTTTTAATTGACTATAATGTACATTTTCTAAACCTCTGGTGTACGACCACCATAATTTGATGATAACTTCACCTTTTTCATTTTTTTTTAATTTGAAAGAAATTCTATGTAGATTGATGTCACATAACTCATTTTTCAAAAAATGTAAAATTAAAAAAGTTATTAAAATTTTAGTTAACCTTAGTATTTCAGGTTTAGGTACCACATTGGCTTAATAAATATTGTAAAAATATTAAAATTTATCATATCACTATAAAATTTATATTTTTATAATCCGCACAATAAGAGATAAAATGGGTTTTCATTTTATCAAAAAATTAATTCAAGAAGGTGTCCAAAAAATTATGGCAAGGCATAAATTTTATACTCTAATGCCTTAGCCACATTTTTTCAGGGCCAACCATAGGCTTGGTCCCACCAAGCCTGTCCCAAACCAAAAACCAAGCCAGTAGGTACAGTTCCCGCTCATAGTTTTAGAAAAAAGGTGCCTATTTTTTAAATTCAAAAAATGGGCACCCATTTTGTGAAATTAAAAAATGGACCTGCCCGATTCATTTAAATATCAGGTGCCCATTTCATTTAAATAATGGGTGCCCATTTTATAAAGACCTGTTGCAGCCAAAAAATAGGACTGTGGGCCTAATCTCAATGATTGACAAGTTTTCAATCATTTTTTTGAATGATCTGTACTAGGAAAATAGAATATTTTGATCAACATTCTCTTTTTTTGTCTTGTTTTAGATCTAATGTGAAAAGAATCATTTGAACTCGAATCTTGGTGCAAAAATAGGATCAAACCAATGCAGAAAGAGGCTAAGGAAGGTTTTGACAATTGAGGAGGTTGAATCAAATAGAGAGGAGGCAAAACGACACCGAGAAAGAAGAGAAAGACTTTGAAAACTGAAAAATGTTGGAGCATCAAGTTCAATAATTGTTTCAGAAAAGGACATTGAAGACACCATAATGGATGCAGAGGTTGAAGAAGAAAATTCAGGTGCATCTTCTAATCCAGTATTGGATACAGGTATGTCTTCATAGCCAAATGTAACTTATTATGATAAAGAAGTTCATCAATTGCTAAAAGCATGTTACAATATAAGTAATTTAAATTTCATTCCTAAAAATAGATTAACAAATTTAATTGCACATCAAATTTCACAAATTAGTAATGTTAATCATAATGATAAAGGAACTAAAAGTCAAACCCCGATTGAAGCTAAAAATCAAACACCAATGCAAATTGAAATCAACAATGTGGATGTAGACATAGAAACACCAATTGAGAAAGAAACTCCTTTGAATGATAATTAAATAAATGAATAATTTTAAATAAAAAATGATGTGCTAGACAATCTATGTGGTTTGGTTTCATGGAGACAGATTAGGACACACGCGAGCAAATTGTTTAGACAATTTTTTTATAATAATAAATTTGAGTTTCAATGTCAATTAATGTTACAATTAATTAAAATGTCTAAAATGCAAAAAGTGATGAAGAGGTTAGACATTTATGTGAAATACAAGAAGAAGGATGAGTCTCTAAAACAAGTTGTATCAACTGTTGCTAATACCTTCGACACAATTGGAAAGAAAAGTCATTCTAAAGATAGTAATGCAACACGACGAGCAATAACAAAAGCTTTAGTAAACAAAACTACTATTGATAAAAGAATGATTTCAAATATAAGTGGTGATGAAGGGTGCTCCCCTTAATACCACAAACACATAAAAGAAACAAAGAAACAACAACAATATGCAAGAACAGAAAATTGGCTTCTTATTATCTCCACAAATGTGGAATTACAAACTTTCAAAATTACAATATGCAAAGCCACATGGGCATTCCCTTACAATATTCTGTAGGATGAAGCCTTGAATCAATACCCAGATCTCTACCCTAAACTTCCCTAGACAACACTACGGCCTTCTTTATATAGGCATTTTCAACAACCCAAGAAGGTTCTAGAAATTTAGCCCTTAGGGCCGACCAAACTTAGAATTATTTTATTTTTCAATTTATTACATCAAAGTCAGCTCAAAATAACTTTTGAAACCCGAACGGAAATTTTGAAGGAAAATTATTTTCTACCATTTCAAGTGGCCCGACTTTCGGAGACCATAAGTCATCACCAGTTAACCCGATTGACTATTATAACCCCATTTCAGAAAGGCTACAAAGCGCTCTACAAGCTTGACTTGCACAAGCACCTATTACCCAATTTCATGAAATCATCCAGGGCCTCTAAAGCCTTCAAAACTGAGTTCAAAGTTTTTGTACCCTGCTACCAATACCAACAATCTTCAATATCTTCAAAACTAGACCTGATCTAGCCATGAAACTTTACTGGCAGGCTGATATGACTGAGATGAACCTCCACATGTAAAATCAGAACATTTTGAGATTGTATGACCAACTTACTAAAAATAGAAAGTTTCCATAAATAGCAGCTCTACACAAGATAGCCCTTATTGAATACAAAAACAAAAATATTTTTGGGTGATGCAAGATTGCTCTTACACCCAAGATGCTCCTGCATCAGACACCTAGGGTAATTTGAGAAGTGACCCTGTCACATCTCAAGTGTGTAGAGGAAAACCAAGACGGTTAACCTCCTCCTTTGTCAGCCATGATGAATCTTCAATAGGTCATCCTTTCCACTTGACCAAATATTCTTCATATGTCATGTTCCTTGTGCTTCTACCAACATGACTATCCAGTATGTCTTCAATCTCCTTGTTATCTGAACTGGTTGCTGGAATACTCCACTGTGTTGCTGTAACCTCATCTTCAACACCTCCTTCATGATACTCTGTCAGATCTACAACATTAAATACTGGTGAAATATTCAGCTCAGTAGGCAATTCTACTTCATATGCATTTCCTGAATCATGCTTCTTTAGTATTTTACATAGCCCAAACTTCTTCATTTTCAATTTGTTATATGTACCAACTGGAAATTGCTCCTTCTACAAATGAACCATGACTTCATCTCCAACCTGAAATTCCTTATGCCTCCTTTTCACATCTGCCTTAGCCTTATACTGTGCATTCATCTTGGTAATATGCTTCCTCACCTCCTCATGGATGTTCTTCAAGTGTTTTGCAAAGTCCTCAGCTTCAGCACTACTTATTTCTCCTTTATCTATCTTTCTCAACTCAGATGCATTTCTTGAACTACTCCCATATACAATCTGGAATGGTGATTTACCAGTGCTCCTATTGACAGAATTATTATATGCAAATTCTGCCTATGGTAAAATCAAATCCCATCCTGTTGGTTTATCTCCAACCAAACATCTCAGAAAATTTCCCAAACTCCTATTCACCACCTCTATCTATCCATCACTCTATGGATGATGTGATGAACTGAACTTTAAATCTGTCTTCAACTTCTTCCACAATGTACGCCAGAAATATCCAACAAACTTAGTGTCCCTATCTGAAACTATACTCTTTGGCAAACCATGTAGTCTCACCACTTCTCTAAAAAATAATTCCACTACATGAACATCATCATTAGTCTTCTTGCAAGGAATAAAATGTGTCATCTTTAAAAATCTGTCAACTACCACAAAAATTGAATCATGTCCCCACTATGTCTTTGGTAAACCAAGAACAAAGTCCATACTGATATCCTCCCAAGGCTTCTCTGGTACAGGTAATGGCTGATACAACCCTGTATTCTACTTCACTCCTTTTTCCATTTGACATACTCAGCAACTCTGTACAAACTTCTTGACATCTTGCTGCAACTGTGGCCAATAATAATTCTCACTAACCAAAGCAAGGGTTTTATCACGACCAAAATGTCTAGTCAATCCTCCGCTATGCTTCTCCTTGATGAGATTCTCCCTCATAGAACTTCTCAAAATGCACAACTAACTCCCTCTGAATAGCATATCATCCTGAATGATGAAATCCAAACACTTCGTCCTATCTAGAGTAACAGGTTCTTTACAAGCTTTCTAAGCTTCACCAAAATCAAGATCCTCTGGATACAAATTCTTGAGTTCCTTGAACCCAACCACCTCAATCTGCATCTCTGTCAACAATAGTTTCCTTCTACTAAGAGCATCTGCAACCCTGTTAGACTTTCCACTCCTATGTTTCAAAACAAATGTATAACTCTACAAAAACTCAACCCATTTCAAACGCCTTTGATTCAACTTTCCTTGACTATTCAAATATTAAAAATCTTGATGATCAGTATACAAAACAAACTCCTTATGAAGCAGATAGTGTCTCCACTTCTTCAATGCCTGAACTATAGCATAAAATTCCTGATCATAAATAGAATATTTCCTCTTGGCATCATTCAACTTCTCACTAAAATAAGCAATAGGTTTACCTTCTTGACTCATAATAACTCCTATTGCAGTACCACTTGCATCACAGTCTACTTGAAACACCTTATTAAAATCAGGAAGTGCTAAAATAGGTTATTTTGTAACCTTTTGTTTCAACAGTTTAAAACTCTTATCCACCCCATTAGTCCACTTGAACTCTTTTCTATCCCCTCTCATTATTTTAGTCAGGGGTCCACAAATACTGCTAAAATTTTTTATAAACTTTCTATAAAAACTAGCCAAACCATGAAAAGATCTTACCTCAGTAGCACTCCTTGGAGTAGGCCATTCAAGGATAGCTTGTACTTTCTCTGGATTCATTTTCAGACCTTCTGCTGAAACTAAAAATCCTAAATACACTAATTCCTTCTTCACAAAACTGCACTTCTTCAAATTAATCAACAATTTCTCATCTCTTAGCTTCTCAAACACCATACGACTATGCATCATATGTTCCTCCAATGTCTTGCTAAAAATCAAAATATAATCTAGGTAAACAATGACAAACTTACCCAAAAATTTTTTCAAAACCTCGTTCATGAGCTGCATGAAAGTGCTTGGTACATTGGTTAGCCCAAAAGGCATGACTAACCACTCATACAGTCCTTCCTTTGTCTTGAAGGAAATCTTCCATTCATCTCCTTCTCTGATCTAAATCTAGTGATATCCAATTTTCAGATCTATGTTTGAGAAATACATAGCTCCACTCAAACAATCCATAATATCATCCATTCGTGGCAATGGAAACCTATACTTGATTATGATCTTGTTTATTGCTCTGGAATCTGTACACATCCTCCATTCTCTATTCTTCTTTGGTGCTAATACTGCTGGTACAGCACATGGACTCAAGCTCTCCCAAATCAACCCCTTCTACAATAACTCATGTACTTGTCTGTTCAACTCTTTACTTTCTGCTGGTGTCATTCTATGTGCTGCCTTGTTTGGCAAATTGGCTCCTGGAATCAAATCTATCTAATGACTGATCTTCCTTACCGGTGGTAATCTATCAAGTACATTATCAGATACAATATCCTTAAACTCATTCAACAAATCTGCAACCTCTACAGGTACATCCTCTACTTCCTCTTTACCAACTTTTGGAATTAAAGAAAAACACACATGCTCATGCCTCATACCATCTAGGAATTTTCTTCCATCAACAAAATTTATTCTTGCATTACCACATACCTTTTCTTCAGTCTCCTTCAATGGCTTTAGCTTATGTCGCACTCCATCCTTTGTCAGGGAATAGGTATTCGCACGACCATCATGTATAGCACATCTGTCAAACTACCACGGCCTACCCAACAACATGTGACATGCATCCATAGGTATGATATCAGATAATACCTCATCATGGTACCCGCCAATCTTGAACTTTACTATGCACTGTTCACTGACCATGACCTTGTGGTCATCCTGCACCCAAGCAATCCGATATGGATGTGGGTGTTTCTGTCTCTTGAGCTTCAACTTTGTCACCATCTCTTTTGACACCAAATTATCAGTGCTTCCACTATCAATAATCACATTACAACATTTACCCTCACACTTTCATCTAGTGTGAAACAGGCTCCTCCTTTGTTTGGGTTCATTCTCACCACTCAGCAGGACTCTTCTGTTAATCAACATTTCTCCTCTTTCGGCATCTTCAGAATTTGAGGATCTAGCATCTTCATCTACATGTGCCACTTTGGACTGGCCTTCATTCCTCCTATCTGTCCTTCCTTGGCATTGAGGACATTCAAATGCCCTATGACCTTCTTCTCCATAGTGAAATCATGTTCCATGGAAGCCTCCTCTTCCTGAACCTTGTCCTCTTCCTCTTCCTCTTTGATCTCTATTGTTCTGATCTTGGAAATTATTGGAATTGTTTCCTCTCTGATTTTGACTGCTACTGGCCTCATCCTTCTTTTTTGAATCTTCATTTCAGCCTCCATATGACCGTCCACCAGATTGTCTACCGCGACCCCTTCCATTTTGTCTGCTCTCGAACTTTTTGTTCAAATTTTCCTCTACCTTTAGGGCAAACTAGTATGCCTCTTCAATACTGTTCATGCGAACTAGATTCAACTCCTCCTGAATGCTCAGCCTTAACCCATTAAGGGAATGGGCAACTTTCTCCTTCTCAACTTTTGCATGGCCTGTTCTAATGAGGATTCGATAGAACTCCTCTATATACTCCTGAACAAATCTTCCTACCTGCTTCAAACTTTGCATCTTCTTTAGTAGGTCAAGCTCATAATCAACAGGAATGAACTACCATTTCAATTTATCCACCATTTGATCCCATCTTGTGATTTTATCTTTCCCTCTTCTATTTCACTCCAATTGAATCTCTTGCCACCAGATCTTCGCATGACCTTTCAGTCTGGCCTTCGTGAACTTGACCCTATCAGGATCCTCAATATCCTCATACTCAAAATATTCTTCACATTCATTGATCCAGTCGATCAACTCCTCTGGGTTAAGATTTTTTGAAAATGTAGGAACCTCAATCTTAGGTCTTTTTCTGATCTTGGAAATGGCCCAAAAAAGTCTTTCTTCCTCCTAGTTCACAACTTCAACTTCTCCTTCTTGATCTTCTTCTTCGGCTTCATCCTCGCTTTCGTCTCTGACATTAAGATTCATTCCTTTGTGAATCTCCTCTTGCAATGCTCGCACTTGTCTCTAGAGCACTCTAACCTTAGGTGTTACAACACTAGCTCTTCCACCATGTTCCCTTCATGGAGGCAAATTCATGATGTGCGCTGAAACCCTAACCACAGTCCTGGTGCAAACTGCCTCACAATCGGTGATCTGTTTACACAGAAACCCTAACCCATGGTCCTAGTGCAAACTACCTCACAATTGGTGATCTATTTACACACTCAAGAACTCCTACTCTGATACCACTTGATGAAGGGTGCTCCCCTTAATACCACAAACACATAAAAGAAACAGAGAAACAACAACAATATGCAAGAACAAAAAATTGGCTTCTTAATATCTCCACAAATGTAGAATTACAAACTTTCAAAATTACAATATGCAAAGCCACATGGGCATTCCCTTACAATATTTTATAGGAAAAAGCCTCGAATCAATACCTAGATCTCTACCCCGAACTGCCCTAGACAACACTACAGACCTTCTTTATATAGGCATTTTCCACGGCCCGAGAAGGTTCCAGAAATTTAGCCCTTAGGGCCAACCAAACTTAGAATTATTTTATTTTTCAATTTATTACATCAAAGTCGGCTCAAAATAACTTTTGAAACCCGAACAAAAATTTTGAAGGAAAATTATTTTTCACCATTTCAGGTGGCCCGACTTTCAGAGACCATAAGTCATCACCAGTTGACCTAATTGACTATTATAACCCCATTTCGGAAAGGCCACGAAGTTCTCTACAGGCTTGACTTGTGCAAGCACCTATCACCCAATTTCTTGACCTCATCCAGGGCCTCTAAAGCCTTCAAAACTAAGTTCAAATTTTCTGTACCCTACTGCCAATACCGAAAATCTTCAATATCTTCAAAACTAGACCTAATCTAGCCATGAAACTTTACTGGCAGGCTGATATGACTAAGATGAACCTCCACATGTAAAATCAAAACATTTTGAGATCATATGACCAACTTACTAAAAATAGCAAGTTTCCATAAATAGCAGCTCTGCACAAGATAGCCCTTATTGAATACAAAAATAGAAATATTTTTGATGATGCAAGATTGCTCTTACACCCAGGATGCTCCTACATCAAGTGGATATCTTAATATTCATCGTAAAACTTTAACAAGAGTTTAAAAGAGAAGAGTTAACTTTGAAAGTGATCTAACAAACCATTTATGGACCTTCAGTGGCAGACTCCCGAGGTCTGACATGAAACTTACTAGTGAAGTCAAAATTTTGATTAAAAATTTTTGGTATGATAATACAAGAGTATCCCCTAATGCCAGAGATGTTCTTAAATTAAGAGTCGATTCAAAATTTTGTGATCCACATCCAAAACACCTTTTGGATATGACTCAAATTGAATTATATAAAAAAATTCTGGATGATAAGGTGTTAACTATTAGTATTAGTCAAAGATCTTTTGAGAAATGTAAACCATGGTATGTAAGGATTAACAAAGAAAGAATCACTTGTTGTTGCAAAATTCATGTTCAATTTCATTATCATTATGATATTTTTTGATCTATACATTCTACTATGCATACTAATGAAATGTTGCAGGAATGTGGTATAAATATACCACCTCAAACTGTAAAAGAGTTTATATCAAGTTTGTTTTGTAACCCACCTAATGAGCAATTTTATCTTTTGAATGCATGTATTTCTAATGTATGTGATGTATGTGGAAATCTTACATTATTAGATGAATGTTTACATGAAAATATTTCATTTGATTTTGGACAATAATTAGTTGATGTACAAAGATTTAAAAATGTTGAGTATCCATTGAAGGATGGAAATTTTGAAAAACGATGCGATCTAATAACTGAAAAACTTAGTGTTCATGCTTTTATGAATGAATTCAAGAGTAAGGTCATACCTAAATATGTGAAACACTCTCAAAATTTTAGATGGCTTGATGGATAATTTTGTATATGCAAGAAATATACATTTCCAATTGGTAGTATACTTTCAGTCATTGAATTTGCAGAGAACTACACGCTTGCACTACAAGATGAGATCCAACCACAATATTATAATTCAGTGCAAGTAACAATTTTTGTTCATATTGTCTATAGGCATGCGCCTGATAGTACAGAAGAGGATCGAAAAATATTGAGAGTACCATTTCTATATGAGTGATAATAAGTTACACTCATCATATTTTTTCCACTATTGCTTTAAGGCCTTTTATGAAAATTTAAGCGAGAGAGAAACTCATATAACACAACATCTAATATGGTCAGATAATTGCACTGGGCAATTCAAGAATGCTAGAATATTTTATTGGTTGAGGACACATAAGAAAATAAATATCCAACATATCTGGAGTTTTTTTTAGGCTAGACATGGGAAGGGAGAACATGATGGTGTCAGTGCATGTGTTAAGAGAGCCCTTTTTAGAGAGCAACTCAAATTTGAGGAAAAATCAAAATTTAAAGATGCGTGTGCAATTGTTGAATGGTGTAAAACAAGTTTGTCTACAAGATCAAGTCAGAACTCTACAATCAAACATTTTTGTTGGCTATTTAAAGAGAAGAATATCTTTTCAAGATAAATGGCATTCATTTAGGAGTTCTAATTCTAACACTTGGACTATATGGACTAGGGATCTTGCATGTTTTTATTAATTTTGTGTTGCAGGTGAATGGGAAGAATGTGAGAATATAGAATGGGTTGAAGAATGACAACAAAAATCCTTAACTAGTGAGACACAAGATGAAGATGATATAATAAATCAAGACCTGGATCATGCATTTGCATCAGAAGATTATGATCATGTTTTAGACCTCATACAACCTGGTAATTTAATTCAATTTATTGTAAAACATTAAATTATATTAGTTACATGTGTATGTCATATAATTTATGATTATATTTAAATTATAAACCTTTAAACAAGTTTTATTTGTGTGTGTACTTAATTTTGTTTTGCAGGACATGTGTATGTTGTTGCACCTGAGGATCATGAAGAGCAGACAGAGTATTGGTTAGCTCGATGTGTAGAACCTAAGAAAAAGTTGATATGTCATCAAGTAGATGATGATTATTTTTAGTATCCAATTGGGTCTGTTGTGGTGGTTGGTACATGGCTACACAAATACCTAACAAGAAGGAATGGTTTACCAGCTTTTGAAGACTACCAATCAGAAAAGAAGATTATGCACCATTCCCATTTGGTAGTGGCAACAAATATCAAATTGGAAAGATACAAAGGGAGACCTGCTAATAAAATATTATGGACATTTTCAATGGAAGAGAATGAGGCAATCATAGACGCATTGCAGAAAAGAGAGGATGTTGATGGTACATTAGGTTGAATCAAATATATACATGTAAGTTTTTGTTCAATTTGTCTTATTTTTATATGTTTTTCTATATATAAATATCTATGTCTTCTTTCAAGTGTCATATAATTTATAGTTTAGAGATATAGATTTGAAATAAATTAAAATTAACTTTAAATGAACTTTAAATTTAAATACATGTATAAATTCTAACATTTCAACATTAATTTTTATGATGCAGGATGTCTAGAAGAACATAGACATGAACTATTTATGCAGTACAATGCACTCTTGTATTCATCCAATTTTGGTTTTGTAAAAAGTTCATGAACTCACTTTTATTCATCCAATTTTGTTTTAAATATGTAAGTTAAATTCATAGTTGTATTCACCTAATTTTGTTCTAAATATTAAACAATGCACATTGGTCAGATTATGTTCACTTAATAGATTATGATAGATTTATTTGTGCATCCATAATCATTGTTATGTTGGGGACAACCCTCACCTGGGTCAAGTGTTGTAACCGAGAGTTGACTGCACTGCTCGATGATGGACAAGTGCAAGAACTATAAGAGAAGGAAGAGGAACAAGGGGCTCATTACGCACATGATTTCTAGTTCTATCACTCAATTTGGCCCCTGGCCTTTCCTGTGGCATGCCCCGACCAACCCCTTAGAATGCTCTCATGTCAAAATAATTGGGTTTCCTACCCAATTAAAATTTAGCCCATAATTTTTTCAAAAAATAAAGCGGGACCTCATGATTAGCATGTGGTGGACAGTCAAATACCATCCACCACAGCTCCCAAAAATACTCTGTTATACCAGGGTGTCTACACCATCTAATAGAAATATGTGACTTCTTGCCAAGTATCTCCTTACCCGTTTTAGGGTTCAAAAAATAACGTGCCATATCAATTTTTGTAATTTTTGAATTATTGACCTTTTTATAAGAGAGGCCATCAGCATAATATCCATGCATACTCTCCCACCATGACTATAAACTATCAAGCTCAAAGTCTAATGTGTGTACTGAATCTACTATGCCTTGCATGCTATATGTAAGACGTAGTAGCTAGGCCAATGGATGGGGATCATTCCTAATAATATTTACATCTCTCATTATTGCCTCTACATTTCTCCTAATACTGTCTCTCAACTCTGGAGGTGGAGGTGGAGGTGGAGGTGGAGGGGGGGGGGGGGGGGGGGGTAGGTGGAGGTGGAGGAGGTGGTGGTGCATGCTAACCTATAAGCTCATCCATATTTTTAATCTGTGTACATATAAAAACATAAAATTTACAATTAACATACTATAAATTATATTTTACCTAAAAAAAGTATGACTTAAATAATTAAAACTTAAAACAAATAATCTAAACATTTTACCTTAGAGAGAGAGAGAGAGAGAGTTTCTTGTTTTAGAAATGTGTGTAGGTTTACGTTTTCTACAGGTATAATTTTTTTATTCTAGTTTTGTTTAGGTAAAAAAAAATTTCTACCTATGGTTTGTTATTTTTTTACACATGTCTAAATTTATGTTTTGGTTTTCTACTTAGGGTTTCGTAATTTAATTGTGTCTAAGTTTACGTTTTTGTTTTACTACCTAGGTTTAAATTAAAAGTTTTAACAGTTTTCTACTTTGGTACGATAATTTACAAAGTAAATTAAAATTTAAAAAAACTAAGTGAAACATAAAATATAATTAAATTTATACAATAATTTAGAAAATAACATTAAACTACATTTTTAAATAAAAACAACTTGAAACTATAATTTTTTATGAAAAAAATAAAAAAATACTAATAAAAAATAATAGTACGTACTTGGTCCAGGAAAAAAATGGCAGAGGGGGTGGACAGGAGAAGCTAAAATGGGCACCCAAGCTCTGCAAAATGTGATCCCGTTCTCGAAACAGCGAAAGTGACAAACAAAATGGTTTAAAATAAAAAATAAATAGATTTGTGAAACAGGTGCCCGATTTGTAAAAATCAGGCATTTATTTTGCTTTGGGTGCCGAATCCGAAACGGGCACCCAATTTTTGAATATGGATCGGGCTCCTGAACCTAAAGAGGCACCCGATTTGTAAAAATCAGTTGCCCGTTTCTAATTGCAATTTTTTTTGGAAGCGGACTTTCGTGGAATTGGTACCCAACTTTCAACATTCAACCTCTAATCTTGTTGTTTAGCAATATTGATCCTTTACCTTTCACTTGACAAGGTGTATCATTTCCCATTTTTACAAATCCTCCATTATAATGCTCAAGAGTTTCAAACTTATCATCGTCACCAGCCATATGATGTGTGCAACCATTTTCAATAATCCAAGTATCATTTTTTCTTACTTTCGAAATAAGTGCCTTTTCTACATACCTTTGTTCTTCTTCTTCTTCTTCTTCATTCATTGCAACATACACCACTTCTTCTTAATTAGTTTTCAGTCTCGGTATCATTATCTTCTCCAATTATGTAGCGTGTCCTTTTTCCTTTATCTTTGTAGTCTCAGTTTTCTTTTTTTCCTTATTGTCGATTACCTCTATGATCTCGGTAATCTCTTCTATCATTATTTCTTTCATTTGATCTTTCACTTGTCCTCTCATTATCATTCTTGTCAAGATATCTAGCAGCAATATGACCAATCTCTTTACATTTGAAACATATTAAGGGTAGTTAACCTTTGTATTTTTCTTTTCTCTTTGGTAGTCTTCTAGCCAAATTAATGCTTCAAGTTCTTCAAGCTCATCTTCTTCAGCTTCATAATCACTTACATTTCTTATCTGTTGTCTATTACTTGATCTTCTAGTATTTAAAGATGATACAAATGTAGATTCTACCTTAGGTACAACACTGTTATCAAAGATGTTAAGCTCAAATGTAGTCAATCTACCAATTAAACTATCAAGGGAAACATCATTACCAGGTATAGCTCTCATTTCATGTATAGCAGAGACTCTAATAGCATAGCAGGCAATAGTGTTTTGAGAATTTTTCTTACCACAATTTCTTCATCAATAGTTCATCCTGCTCCTCGGATAGAATTCACCACTTCCTTGACTTAGTTTCTATACTGAGTTATGTTTTCACTTTCTTTCATCTTCATATCATCAAATTTTCCTCTTAATCTTTCTGCCTTTGCTCTTGAGCACATTTTGATCTCCACCATGAACTAGTGTCAATTTGTCCCATATTTCTTTTCCATATGTATAATTCTTAATGTCTTCAAATTCAGCATCTGATAGAGAATAAGAAATCTCAATCATCATTTCACATTATGTTCTTGTCTTTCTTTCATCTATGTGACAGTCAAAGGACTTGTAGGTGCTATGAATTGATTTTCCAAGTAGTATAGTGTAGAATCCCCAATGCCTAATAGATACAACTTCATCATGCTTTTCCATGTTGAGAAATTATCCTTGTTCAACTTTGGTACCTCTCTCTTATACATGTTTGGATCTTTAACTTAAGTCCTTCAAACTTCTTCCTTCAAGTACTTGTGCTTTAATACCAATTGTGATGAAGGGTGCTCCCTTTAATACCACAAACACATAACAGAAACAGAGAAACAACAACAATATGCAAGAACAGAAAATGGGCTTCTTATTATCTCCACAAATGTGGAATTACAAACTTTCAGAATTACAATATGCAAAGCCTCATGGACATTCCCTTACAATATTCTATGGGATAAAGCCTTGAATCAATACCCAGATCTACTTCCCAGAACTGCCTAGACAACACTATGGGCTTTCTTTATATAGGCAATTTCCACCGCCCGAGAAGGTTCCAGAAATTTACCCCTTAAGGCCGACTATACATAGAATTATTTTATTTTCACAATTTTTACAATAGAGTCGGCTCAAAAGAAATACAAAATATGCTTTTAGATAACCCAACTTCCGGAGGCCATAACTTTTTAACCATATCTCTATTTTTCTATTGTAACCACTTTTCAGAAATGCCATGACAAGATCTACAGTGCTTGACATGTGCTAGCGCTAGTCAACCAGGGGTCAATCACGATCTGAAGCCTCTAAGGCCTTCAAAATTGACCTGAAAGATTTCATACCCAAAAAACCTCAATAACTTCACCAATACTGATGATGTGGCAATGAAACTCAACTGGAAGGCTGAAATGACTAAGATGAATCTCCAACTATGAAATTAGAACATTCCGAGATTGTATGACCAACTTACTAAAAATAGTAAGTTTCCATAAATAGCAGCTCTGCACAAGATAACCCTTATTGAAAAATAAACAGAAATATTTTTGGGTGATGCAAGATTGCTCTTACACCTAGGATGCTCCTGCATCAAATTATTAGATAACTGAGAGGAGGGGTGAATCAGTTATCCTATAGTCCCAAATTCCTCTCTAATATATAATATCAACTTAAAAAAATAAACTAAATAGCTTGGATTAACTTGTGTGTGACTTGTTGATTAATTAACTGACTGTCAGATAATGTAAACCAGCTAGTAGTTAACATATACCAATCTAACCAATTACCGTTATGTGTAAAGTAAAATATCAAAACATCACATCCATACACATTTAACACTTGATTTTTAATGTGGAAACCCTATTAAGAGAAAAACCACATGGGACCGGTAACCCAAATATTTTCACTCTTCTGAAGTGAGCTCGGTTAAGAGCCTACCTTATTAAAGGTTACAAACACACTGTAAGGTGTGACCTTGTTAGAGGATTTATCACTAATAGTTCTCTATGACCATACATTCACTTGGGTCAACAAGAAAACAACATTCATAGAATGCCAATAGAAAAAGACAGTTAAGTCTCACTCGGTTAAGAGATTTTGACTGTAGCAATGGTTAAAAAGAAACAGTGTATGACCTGATTCAAATGCAACTTCTTTTTCTCATATTCAGATCTATGATAAGCTCAATATCTATATGGTCATCATAATCTCTTCATTCTCCTTCTTTCTCTTACTCTGTTATGCTTGGTTATCTTCTTCTGTCATTCAGTTTGGTCTGTAGAATCACTTGGTTCTCACTTCAACCTGTTTGACCAGCTTCACATGTATGCACTAGCAATTTGCATCCCTCATGCAATCTTCTCTCTCCTCTTTTCATATTTCTTATCTCCTTATATAGACATGTAAACTATTTTCATTTCAGCCATAGATTTTGCCTCTTAATCTCCATCATTGGTTTTGCCTCTTTAACCTTCCTCAGAACTTATGCCTTAAACCATTTTCAATCTTCATCATTCGATCATTCTTGAATTTTTCTAGTCGTATATCTTCATAAAAAAATTTATCTTTATCCTTGGAATCTTTTAGATTTGTCCAGCTCATCACCTCATGTCAATAATCACATGTTCCTCCTTATTTTGCCTGCTTGGTCAATAGCGTGATATGCCAGTTTCTTCCTGCTCGGTTAATATTGTACTCAATGTACACTACATCTTCTCAATGTACACTAAGTTCTTCATATACCGACCAAAGTAGCTTGTATACTCTTGATCTTCAACACTTAGTAGAATCATGTAAGTCAATCAAATCACTATCATACTATCATAGACTCATCAATAAGTTGCCCAATGAATACCTTATTCATAACTTAAACTCATACATCTCATCTTCATGCTAATATCTCCTTTCCTTCACCAACATCAGTGCCTTCAGATATTTTCAACTATCATGATAAGTAGAGTCAAAGCTAGTTGACATCAATGACAATATAACAACTGATCTAATGTCTCACATATACCTCATTAGCTCGGTGATCATCATCACATTCTCCCGTTTTGTTTTCCAAGTAGTCTATTAGTTGTAGTTATAACATAATAGAAAAAATGGCACAAGAAGCCAACTCAGAGCCAAATATCCAACCCATCCCAAAATAGTCCAACATCGAAGATCCAAGTCACTCATAAAGAAAGTCCGCGCAGGATTGAAACCACTAGGACTAGGGATAAACAAATCACCCAAGACATGAAAAGGAGTGGCACCAAAATCCAACACCTCCACAACACCATTAAAGAAGATCTGGGCATAAGAACACAAATCCTAACACACCATCTACTACGAGACAAGGAAAGCCACCAATGAAATGGAGCCACATATTGCACCCAAACCTAACCACACAAAGTAACCACTATAGAAAAATGCACTCTTGTGAGGAATGAGAAGGGCATGCACACATGAGATGTCATCCACCATGCCTAAAATATCCAAGTCAAAGTCCCTGCAAGAGGGGACATGGTCCAACACAGGATGCGAGCAACCCACATCCATTACAGCCTTCAACTACACATGGGTCATCACAGGTGCCAAACGAAAAGGCATAGGAGAATGTTGTGCGCAAAACAAAATATTACAAATAGTTGTTCTCCTCCAAACACAAATAGTCTTGAAGACCTCCTCCAAAATACACCAAAATGCATAGTCGTCTAAAAAGAAGATTAGAATGGGATTGAGGAGTAGGAAATCCCCAACAATTGTACCCCAAAAATAAGCAAGGTCAAAAGTGATGCATGTCGTTGAACACCAACACAACATATGTTTCAAACATATTATTCCCCAAGTTGAAGTGCCAGCACAAAATAAAAAGGACCGATGCTAGATGGAGGGGCAAACAAACCCCAATATATGTAGAACATCCAGTTGTCGTTTCTGTGTAGATAAAATCTAGCCATAAAGAATAACACCATTCAAACCCATAAGGAAAAAGGCTATCGAAGCAAGGCCAAAACCCAAAATAGAAGCAGCAAAAGGGCCTAAAACTAGCAGCTCCGCAATCACATGCAGATGCATCCAACCGTAGAAGCACCTCCCAAAATCTCTGAAATCTATTGGGATTGTTAGGTACCCTCATCATGATCCCCATTCTCACTTCTTCAAATTTTGGAAATCCCCAAATCCCGTGTTTAGATATGTTATTCTTGTACTTAACCTACTTTTATCTAGTAGTTGACAAAATGTTACAAATTCTTCTATTTTCAACCATTTTAGCACTAGTGATCTAGATCCATAATAATTTATATTGGTTCATATCAATTTTCTCCTCTAATACAAAATTGTAGGTACATTCAATTTTGTTACATAAATAGCTCCTCACGTTTAATACAAGTTCACGTTTAACTCATAATAAGATGACCCTTTCACTATATTAGAATATTAGATTTTGCTTGTAAGTTAAGACATTTAAACTTAAGATATAATATTTTTTACTAAAAACATACTCAAAACACTAAAATATGAACGAAATAAAATAATTTTCAAATATATTACAACCTAAAAATCTAAACAAAACTAACACAAAACCTTTGCAAAATTTCACTACTAGTATATATTTTAAAATACCCTCTAAACGTAATAAACAATCCAACATTTTGAATTTTACCAAATGCAGTGTTTTGGTTTCGTTTTTCCATGTATACCTATTCTAAAGCGTATTTATGACGTTTGTGGATATTTCCACAAGTTATAAGAAAAATTATGTTTCAAAGACGTGTTTATTACGTTTGAAAACGTTTTCATAGAGAGGAAACTAACTAAATCTTTTCCGCCCATCTCTCAGTCAAGTCAAGCATAAATAAATAAATCAAATTCACATTTGTTTTGTTTACATTTGGAGGCCAGATTTAAATGTTCGGTTTTAAGAAATTCATCGACCACGTCTGTGATGGTGATTGGTGATTACAGTAAGCTCTAATTAACCCAAAAAACTACAATGTGCTCTAGTTACAGTTAGCATCCACACAAGCTAATTATATTTCACTCATAATTTCCAAGTGTAGATTGTTCGACAGTGTGCTCAGTCCCATACCAATCAGCCATGCAAATTAATCCATCGGCTGTGCATTTTCTTATCTTTTATCTTCAGTTGTGCTCCTCTGCACCTGCCAGTGACAATGGTTCCTTTACCGATGAGCAGGCTCTCCTTGCCTTCAAGAATTCCCTCACTTCTGATCCAAACAAAGTGTTATCAGTTTGGGATGTCGACACTAACGTCTGCAACTGGACAGGCATTTCATGCAATAAATTGATGAGAGTGTCCACAGTAAATCTTAAGAGTTTGGGTTTAGTGGGTCATATTTCTCCTGTCTTGGGGAATCTTTCCTCCTTAGAGGTGTTAGATATCTCCAATAACACTTTCCACGGTCTTATTCCAGATCTCGGCCAGAAGCTCAGCAATCTCAAAAAACTGCATCTGTGGGGGAATCAGCTTAGTGGACCAATACCAACATCTCTAGGAAATTGTTCCAAATTGAAAATTCTTGACCTCAGACACAACAATCTCAATGGCAGAGTTCCTCTCCAATTGGGGAAGTTGAGCTCTCTCCAAAGTCTTTTACTGGATGATAACTTTCTCACCAGCTCGGCTACTTTGCCCTTTCTTACAGCTCTTATTAATTGCTCTTCCCTGAAAACTTTATCCTTGGGTTATAACAATCTCGCTGGGTATTTGCCCCCTTCTATTGGCAAGCTGTCTACCAATCTCTCTGTATTGTCCTTAGGGTATAACCTTATAAAAGGGAGCATACCTCATGAAATTGGGAACCTCACCAACTTAACATATATGGACTTCTCTGGTAATGCGTTGACTGGCTCCATTCCCAGCGAGATTGGTGACCTTAAGCGTCTAAAGCTACTTTCTCTCTCATTTAACTTGCTTACTGAACAAATTCCTCAAGGTATTGGCAATCTTCCCCAACTAAGGTACCTTCATCTTGATCACAATCAATTTGATGGAAGGATACCTGTCCAACTTGGTAAAAGTTTGACACTGGGATTACTTGACCTATCATATAATGATCTCACTGGAAACATACCACCAGAAGTTGCAGGCCTGCAAAATCTACAATTTTACTTCAATCTGTCTTGGAATTCACTAAAAGGAAGCCTGCCAGGTGAAATTGGCAAAATGGCAATGGTTCAAGGAATAGATCTATCTGGAAATCAATTATCTGGTGTCATACCAGGTAGTATTGTAAGTTGTACTAATCTACAATATCTCAACCTCTCTCATAACAGTTTTGGAGGTCATATTATAGGTTCAGTTTCCATGCTAAAAGATCTCCAAGCATTAGATCTTTCCTACAACAAATTGTCTGGTACAATACCAGATTCTCTGCAGAATCTAACGGTGTTGAGCTTTCTGAATGTTTCATTCAATTTGTTAACAGGAGAAATTCCTAAAGCAGGACTGTTTATAAACCTCACAGAATTATCATTCAGAGGAAACCCTGGACTCTGTGGGCAATGGATATTTTCATTACCAACATGTCCAAGCGCAGGGTCAACTGGAGGCTTCTGGCACTTCCATAAATTGTTCAAATACATAAGTTCTGCTATCTCCTTTCTAGTTGTATACTGCTTGTATGTTTCATTTTTGTATAAATATTGCTTTGGGAAGGGAAATGTGGAACAGCCATGCATGGAGTTTCCACATCCTAGAATCTCATATAAGGAGCTCAGTACTGCAACTAATGGATTTGGAAAGGGCAACTTGCTAGGAGTTGGTAGCGTTGGCTCTGTGTATAAAGGAGTTTTGGATAATGGAACATTGATAGCTGTCAAGGCTTTCAATTTGGAGAATGAAGAAGCTCACCAAAGCTTCAACATTGAATGCCAAGTGCTCGGTAAAATCAGACACCGAAATATAATAAAAGTCATAACTTCATGCTCTAATCTTGACTTCAAAGGTTTGGTTTTTGAGTTCATGCCTAATGGAAGCCTGGAAAGGCATTTGAATTGTGATGCAGGCAAGTGTAACATTGGGGGTGTCTGTAAAATGAATTTGCAGACAAGATTACAGATAGCCATGGACGTTGCCCGTGGCTTGGCTTATCTTCATCACGATTGTTCAATTCAAATTGTTCACTGTGATCTGAAGCCCAACAATATACTTCTGGACTTCTATATGACAGCACATATAGCTGATTTTGGAAACGCCCATATATTATCTGAAAGTTCTATAGATTCATTTTCAGCATCAACAAAACTGAATGGTGCTCTAGGCTACATTGCCCCCGGTAAACACTTATTTTTCATGACTTGCCCTGCTACTTATATCTCGTTATTACTGTTTTAATTGGTTGACACTGTCATGGGTTTAATGCAGAGTATGGAGTTGGTGCGAGGATTTCAGCGAAAGGAGATGTTTACAGCTATGGAATTCTGTTATTGGAGATGTTAACAGGAAAGAGGCCGACCCACCAGATGTTTGTGGATGGACTCAGCTTACGCATGTGGGTTAGTATGGCTTTCCCTGATAGGATTTCAGAGGCGGTTGATAGTAGCTTGATGTTGCCCAATGGAGCTGTTACAGATTCTGCATGCAGTTGTCTTATTCAACTGATTAGGGTAGCCTTATTGTGCACAAAAGATTCTCCTATAGACCGACCAAGTATGGCAGAAGTTGTGGAGTTGTTGGAATGTATTGAGGAAATGTTTGAAGGGAGTAGAATAGATTCTAAATATCAATCTGACATGTACCAAATGTTAAGCAGCACAAGATGGGGAGGAGATCTTGTTGAGGTAGGAAAGGGTCAGAGCACTTCCACACTGCAGTCAAGTTCCTAAATTACGATGTACACTGTTCACCACCGAATCAGGGAAACTGGTTTTCCAATAATGGTAGTGGTAGAAATTGCTCCGCTATTCTGTGAAAGGAGATGTAAATGTCAACTATAAGCTTGATTAACTTTTTATTTTTTATCGTGTAGAGTTCAATTAGGAATTCGCTGCTGGAAGGCTTTTAAGCTATATTTAGGAATGCATATGATGAGATGGGAAAAGGGGAAGAGTTTGACAGTTAGTATTTATTCCTACTTTCTGATCTAAACAGAATATTTAACTGTGCTATATGTTAAATTTTTGCTTCTTTAAGTTTTCTTACAAGCTGCGTTCTTTTTCTTTTTTCTTATTTCTTTGTTAAGGATTTTCTGTAAGTAATTTATTATCAGGAAACGATGTCTTTAGGAATAGAACTTGCATATTAAGAGATTTGTCTGTATCAATAAACAGAATTAGAATAACAGCAATGGCAAGACAGCTGAAGAACTCACTCACTGTTATATTCATCAACAGAGATTACGAATTCATAGATATAATTAACTTAGACAGCTAACAAGAACTGTCTGATCGCAAACTGGGGACCAATGGCAGCAAGAGCAAACTGAACAAACTGGACACCTCTACATTATAATTGACACGTTTGAATACTTATTGACATGAAAATAATTCAGTTATGAATCAATCTCCTCTTTAATCTTAACTGGATTTTGATGGGCTTTTAACATATTTATGTGAACAAATTTTATCTAGTCTAATGGCTTAGCACATACTGTTACAATATTACAGTTATATTTCTTGCAATTGAATCTTTTCTGTTAATAAATGATGTTAAATTTTAATGTGTTTTGATCTTGCATGATAAAATTGAAATTTAATTGTCACATCTGATTGGAGTTCTCCATATCTTCAAAAATTTGCTTTAGCCAAATTGTTTCACACATCATACTGCACAATTCTTTGAAGAAAATGGTTGGTTGCTTCTTACTACTTTAAGAAACAATATTTGAACCTATGTTTAATGCATAGCCAGTTGTGTATATTCATTCGTCTAGATCACCTACTCAAACAAATTTTGAATATTCTATCAACTCAACATTCAAAATGTTGAGTATTTCAATACCAAAATTTATGGTATCCTATAGGTATTGAATGAGGCTTGAGAGGCTTAGCTATGAATTAGTTAGTTTTATGCTAGCTGAATATGCAATATCAAACTTTAGAGTGGTCAAGTAGTTTGAATCATAGAAGTATAAATTTGGAGAATAAATCGGTAAATTAGAGGAGTGGGATTTTTTAGAAAATTGAAAAAAAATAGTTTTTAAAAAAATGTGAAAATTTGAAGAAAAATGGTCAATAGATGCTTTTTTAAAATTAAAGGACATTTCCATAGCATTGATGATAAAATTTAGATGATAAAAAACTTAAATAAATGATTCAAAGCACTTGCACAACCTCTTTAGGACATATTTTTAACTTGGAGGGCTCAAAGTTTTAGCATTGATTTTGTTTGTATAAATTTCAATAAAGCTATGATTTGAACTACCATCAAATATGATGTGGGCTTTCTTATTTTTCAAAATCAGAATGAAGCTTTCTTCGCAAAATATTGTCAATAAAAGAAAATCTTTATATTCATTTAAGTATAATTTATTTTCTCTCAAGTTCCTTTTACTATATATACTCAACAAATAATTATATACAAAGTTGGCATGATATACACATATGTGAATTGATATATACACATGTATATACCAAAACAACTTTATATATGTTGAACTTAGAGATTGAATTGCATGAATTTTTTATTCAATTTTGAGTAGAGTTTTAAATATCTAGCGATTTTAATCATAAGAACTTATATGTCATAATTGACAATCCTAAAATTATTATAATGATTATTGTAGGTGTTGACCATCGTGTTTACACGATGCAATGACAAGGATGAGAAAATCAAATTCCTCTCTTGAAAGAAAGATAAGAATCACTCTGAAGGTTCTCAATGATTGGACCACATTGTGCTAGGAGATCAGTGAAGATTGTTGTGTAAACACAAGGTAGACCTTAGCTAGTTCATATAGAAAGAAAATGGACATAGCGATTCAATTTTTGTTTTGGACATAGCGAAACAAATTCTACCAAATTAAATCCTATGCTATCAACTACTTCTAACTTCATATTTTTTTCACAAATTTCAAAAAATTTGTAGGGTAACAAGAGATTCAAAATGAATGAGTTAAATGTTGAGAAAACCATCCCTCTTCATCTACTAAACCCCATAGACAAGTGCATGGACTATGGGTTTTCTCTCCATGTGTCATGGGTTCAACTCAGAGGCCAAGGTTCACTCAATGGAGCTAGCTTATGGGTTGTTTGGTCTATCTCTAGGGACTAGTCTCGCCTTAACTTTACTCAAAAATGGGTGTTGGGCCGCATTGCGGGGATACCTTGGGTGACCCAAAATAAAAACATTACTAAGATGAATAGGAAATAAAATCATACTACAGGCTTCTTTAGGAACATAATAAGGTCTCCATTGGATGTGTGGAAGATTAAGTTCTACACGTAGAGAAGCCCATAAATTCAATTTATTGTTACATAGAATATCCTCAAAAATATTTGTTCCTTTAAACCAAACTAGACTTTAACACAACATCCTTGTAGCAAATGAAGAATTTTTTCCTTATTGTACAAGGTCCACCATATAGATCTTGTAAGAAAGATATTATTATTTTAGATAGATAGATAGATAGATCTAACCTTAGAATAGTGTTAGGGTAAGTATGTAGAGCATAATAAGACTTTCCTTGAATAACCAATAGGCTTTTCAAACCCTTCTTTATTTTTCTTACTGTAGGATCAAACTTACACAATACATCTAATAGAATCACTTCATTCCAAAGAGAAAAAGAAACATAGATCATTACCATCACTATTTGTAGACAATGCCAGTTGATAAAAGGTTTTCAATTCTTTGAATGCATATTAATATGGTGGTCCCACAATAGTCTGTCCCACTTTTTGGCCAACTTTGACACTGAGATCAGTATTCTGAAAAACAATTTAACTTTCGAACACCTATTGCCACAAAACAATTAGGAATTTGAATATGATGTAAAATAGAGTCTTTTAGAATTTTCTTTCTAGTTTCTAAATATATATCTTAAAAAAAAATTTAAAATTGATTTGAATCCATTTTTCTTTCTCCTTCAAAAAGTGGTTTGTGTGAAAAATCAATGTTTTTAAAGAGTGAATGTCACTTGGATTAGCATAACTTTTTTTTTCAAAAATGATAATGATGTAATTCTTTCAAGGTTATATTTTTAACTTCAATATCTAAAGGATGGAATTGCTTTCATTCATTTTGGTTCAATATTTCATACTTTATTAAGTTCTAAAGTGAGAGTAATTGCAATTTAGAGATAGCTTCTTTTGGATCACTCTAACTTGATCTGTATATATCAAAATTCATTATTTATTTTTTTGATAGAAAGGTAACACAAAAACTCTTCCTACATATTTTTCATATATATTTTTTGTAATTTACTTATTTTTCTGAAGCATAGGAGAGACAAGTTGTTGAATGGTCAAACAACCTATGTTTAATTAAAGTACATTTTGAAAGTGACAATGAACTCAATATGTATTAAAATTATAGTTGTTAGAAATCTTCCTCCAAGTAGCATCATCTAAATTTTTTTGTTTCAGAAGATCATCTTGTTTGGTCTTTGTTTCAGGCCTTGAAAGTCCATTTTTTTGTAGGTTTTTTTCCCCCTGATAAAACCTTCAAGTTTGGGGTTTTTGCACGAAGGGATCCCAAGGATTCATTCGAAATGGTCTTCGCATGAAGACCCCTTGGGAAAAGTTCATTGTGAACAAGCCCTACCAAACTTTTACCCGACCTAGTTCACCCAAACTAGGTCGGCTAATTATGTTTTTTTAATTTTTGTATGGTCTAAAAGGAAAAAAATCATTTTGCACATAATTGCAATCAACTTAATTCGCATTTTTTACTATTGCTCTGATTTTTTGAAAGACATTTTTTTGGAGGAGAATTGTTATTGGTGTTATTATCAAAGATGATTTTTTGGAGAGGAGAATTACTAGTAAGGTGATTTTTTCTAAGACATTTTTTTAAGAGGAGAATTACTATTGCCAAAATTTTAGAAGATATTTTTTTGGAGAGAAGAAATGGGGAACAAGAAGGGAAGACAAAGTAAATCTACAAGAAAAAGGTCACTTGGTATCAAACAAAGAAATCGTGAAGCTGCATTGACATATTATTATAAAACTAAAAAAGGTATGGACCTAGACCTCTAATTTTACATGCCCAAATTTTATGGACCTATGCTCTATTTTTCTCTAATTTGATTCATTTTTGTGCATGTAGCTCGCAATCAACATGGTCAAGGTGAAGGAGAAGCTCAAGTAGGAGGGTCAAGCCAAGTTGAAGAAATGCACGTTGAAGAAGGGTTAGGATCACTCCCTACAAAAGCTCAAGAAATTGATGTTGGAGAAGGGTTGGGATCGCGTGCTCCTACTAGTATGGATGAACTTATAGATCTAGCTCAAATTGTAAAGAGAAATATTAATTATAGAAAGTTAGATCATTTATTTACAATGGATGTTAAGAAATTGAGATCATTTACTATTGTTCAACCTTTAAGTATTGCTAAGAAGAGGTCTATGAATAAGATAACAAGAGAAATATTGGCTAAATCTGATAATTTTGAAACACTTGAATAATCTCAATTTCTTTTAGTTTTACTTATAAACAAAAATTTGGAAGAGGCATTAAAATTATTGGGTATAGACATAACATCAAAGAAGAGAAAAGTTGTTGACATGCAAACTGATATGATTGAAAATATTAGGAAAGGTTTGAACTAGGTAGGGAAGCAATCTCGAACTAAAGATAAGACCATTAAAATAAGAGTTATGTTGACATCCATTGTAGGTAACACTATGCCCCGAAACAGACAAATCATTTTAATTTCATCTTGGATTGGTTTTAGTAGGAAAACAATATCACAATATGTTAAGAGGATAATACTTTTGGATGATAGCACCTTGGAAGGAAATTGGGAAATAATGTGTAGAGCTCCTCATTTTGATAGGATTGATAAGGGAATCAAAAATTTGGTCACATTATTCTGGAAATAATACTCATCCTTCATCAAACAGTAGAGATGTTATCAAACATAGAATTGCAACTAATCAATATGAACATCATACAAAATATTGGTTGGACACAACACAACATGAAAGGTATGTGTCATTTTATAGTTCAAATCCTAATATAAATATTGGGCAAACATTGTTTGAAAGATTGAAGCCATATTACGTCAGGACAAACAAAGTGTTTGAAACTTGTTGTTGTTGTTATCATATTGAGTTTGATCTCCTCTATCAGGGTTTTTGAAAGTTTGTAGAAGACACTTATGGTTTTGAATATGCTCCTCCTACTATATGATGTGAGTTCTGATGCAGAGCTTACACAATAGTAGGTATTGGAACCACATAACTCCTTATATTCTACCTCCTAAGATGAAACAAACAATAACATTAGTACTTAGGCTTGTCAAGGATACTCTTTGTGTCCTTGTTCTATGTTCACTTCCAAAAAAAAAATTCTCTAAAAAACTAATAATTTCATTTGAAGATCACAATGACTATTTTAAACCCATATCAAATCACCAAAAGGTCAAGACCCGACTTCACTCTAGCACCCTCAACTCCAATCAAGTACACAAACCCAATAGGCCTCTTGGATTTGGTGTATAAGGACAATGATGAGAAATGGGTTCATGGAATGGATCCTACGTCTTGTTAATTCTCCCCTAACTTCAATTAAGATATCTCAAACATTTATTTATATTACACAACTTCCCATTTTGAAAATAAACACATTGCCTTTCATCTCCTAGACTAAACATAGTCCCTGTTTAGACTAGGGCTTGATGGTAAACTTAACAAACCTATCCATCTGTAAGGTCCACCCCATTTCCACCTTTTCCTTGACAGTTTGATGTCGGAGGAGTAAGGGGTGTTGTAGTATCTGGATGATTGGTAAATCCCTAACAAAAGTGTACCTCGGAATAGACCTATATATTGTACCTTCATATCAAGACCTATCAACTAAGTGTCACAATGACAGAGGTGATATCTTTAGGTTATTAATTGTGAAAGTGAATCTTGGATGCAGTATGTTACCCTGTGGATCATAGATCTAGCTAGACTATTAAGGTTCCATTGAGTACTTTTGTCGAAAAGATTTGATTCAAGAAGTCGAGATGTAAATGCCAAATTAGTTATGTGTTAAGTCTTAAGTTTATCTTGGATTTAATTAATAGTTGATGTGATGATTCTAGTAACTCCTACGAGAAGGATGAGTAATGTTTTGATGATGTATTATATGATTATACCATAGTGATGTTTTGGGATATTATTAGAACCCTGAACAAGGAATTGTTAGATCCTAGACTAATAGGATTATTCTGCATTTTGTTTTCCTAGATTAGGAAATTTAATCATACTCGTGATAAGAATTTTATAGGACCCGACTGTTATGGTTACCCCTTACCGATGTTGAACCATCGATTTATCTTAAATGTTATACTAAGGAAAATTGAGATACTTGGACTCATTCGATTTACTGTTATGTTATGATGGACATGTTAGACTATACATTTTGTCGACTCTGTATGTGGATCCATGATTAGTGGATTTGGATTTCATCATGTTAGACTTTATTATTATCTTCATGTTTTGAGAACCTAAAGATTATCTTATAATGATGATAGATTATGGATGATCTTGATTTCAATTTAACTATGAATTGAATTATGCAAATTAAATTATGAATTATATATGCAATTGAAGTATGAATTGAGTTATGCAAATTGAATTTATTTGATGTGATTATTGAATCCTATATGATTACGTGCAGACAATTGAATTATGACATTTCATTCTATGTGATTGAATGTTCAATTGAATTGTGTAAGATCATTACTTGTTGTGTGATTTCATGTATGCAATTGAGTTATGAATAATGTGTGGATATTACATCTTATATGTTTATATGTGATGGTTTTCTTCCTTGAATTATTGATGCCGCATTAAGGTTTTGCAGGTGGAAGGACCATGGAAATATTTGGGGAAACCACATTGAATGCTTGTGCTATCGGTAAAGCCAAGGCCCCGTCTAATGAAGAGACCAGGGCCTCGTTGTGAAGTGTTTTATTTTGTAACCGTAATGTGAATGTATGTGTAGGATTGTTAAGTGTTGTAATATGTTGGACATACCTTAATTGTGATGTTAATTATGTGAGTGTCACTTGACACTAGAGTGATTTGTTAACTAAGGTATGTCGTGTGATTGGAGTGCGAGAGCAAGTCCTAGAAGCTTCCTAGAGGGGGTATTCTAAGTGCATCCTCTTGTCTTAGGACCTCTAAGTGAAGTCATACCTTACATTTTCGTGCATTAACTAAACCATGGCTTTTGGAGGGTTAAATGGGACCCTAGGGGGTAGTTTCATGCTTTTTAGGTAGCCCATTCCTTGTACCCATAGGTTAGGAGTAATTTTAGCATGTGAGAAGTCATATATTGACTTTATGTCCCCTCCAATAGTGCCCATTTAATCTTGGACGAAATTTGCAACTTGCATCATGGACCCAGAAGTACTTCCTAGGACCATCTTAATGAGGGTTGTGGAGAGTTGGTTGGGGGAGTCCCTTTTAGTAGAACTTTTAGAGGGGTTTGGGTTGTTCACCCACTCTCTACCTTTAGAGACCACTAAACTTGGAGAAGGAAAAAAGCTGAGGATAGAAGAAAGAAAAAGCTCAAAACTTCATCATTTTGCATTGGATCATAGGTTGGAGGATCTTGCTCTTCATCTCTTTCATTTTGTTGTAGATGAAACTTGTAGATGTAAATTTTGTTAAGTGTTTTAGCTCCCCATGGTTGGTCATGGTGAGAGCATGAAATGGCATTGTGTTTGGATTTTGGGTTGTATACTCTTAGATTCACTCACCCTTGGGAGGGAAGAGAGATCGAGAGGGGGTGTGGAAATGGAGGCAACTCCATGTGTAGAATCTCCTCCATGTGTGAGGAAAGATGAACTTGGGTGAGTGATTTTCCCCAAGAAACCTTTCATTTAGCCCATGTGGCAATGGGGGTATAAGGAGGAAAGATGAACTTGGGTGAGTGATTTTCCCCAAGAAACCTTGCATTTAGCTTGTGTGGCAATGGGGGTATAAGGAGGGAAGTTTGGCCATGAGAGCCTTGTATGAAATTCAGTTATATGGGTCCATGTGTGGCCTTGTTTTGATATTGAGCATATTTGGGTCCATGTGTGGCCTTTTTTTGATATTGAGCATATTTGGGTCCATGTGTGGCCTTGTTTTCATGCAATGGTTATCTCCATGGGTTGTCCACCCACACCCCACAAAAGGAGTTCATGGAATTCCTTAGTTATACCCTTGAGGGAATTTTGGGCTCTTGCAATTGTATGTTTCTTGTGAGTGTTTGTATATGAGTGAATGTATCCTATTTGATGTGGTTTCCCCAAGCTCGGGGGGCCTCATGAGAGGCCTAGGATGGGAGGTGAGCATCCCATGGTCGTTTCCCTTTTGCCTTGTATATGTTTGCAGATTTATGGAAGCTCAAAGAGGAGCTATCATGGAGGTTTTCATCTTTTGGATGGTTGAGAGAAGACATCCCCTTTTATTCCATTGTGAATCATTCTTTGTATTTAGATTTCATTTGATGTAAAAGAGAATGTAATGCCTTTCATTTGGAGCTATTGTGAAGATGAAATGGATGAGGGACTGTTATTATCTTGATCTTTCATTGTGTGGAATTATTCATTGCAATGCTTGTTGAAACTAGAATGTTGTAAACTTTATGGAGGTATTTGTAAATGAGTTGAAATGGATTTCGTAATGTTAAGATGAATCCTTGCAAACATGATAAAAATCCTCTCTCTCTCTCTCTCTCTCTCTCTCTCACGATAATTGAAAAATAATCTCTCTTTGCAAATGAGTTATCCACAATGATAGATTAAATATTGTAGCAATTTCTTTATGCTTCCATATTTGGATTGATTTATGAATATCGCAGTATCATATATGATGAACTAAATGTAATGATCATTGAAAACAATCTCTAAATGTGATTCATATTTCACTTTTAGACCTATCAATTGTAATGAAACATCTATGAAGGAATGAACAAATTAATTTATATGTTGATATCTCAATTGATTTGCAATCAAATTATATTTAACCCTTATTGATACTCTATCAATCTTAAGACAATAGACTTTCTTATACATTAAGGAGACTAATTAAATGATGAAGATATACTACTCATAGTTTGCAAGAAGATGTAAAAATAGTGCAAGCAAAATAACACTCTCCAGATTTTAAGAGAGCAAAATGCTCTCTGGATTTTGTATGGGATAAAAATCCCATACAAAATCCATACCACAGTCAATTAAAAATAATAAACCTTACCACCTCACCTTATAAATCAATTAAAATATATACTAAAACATCACTACCCCATACCCTATTTAATTCTATTCCTTGTATTGGTGCATGCTTTGGGGGTCTAGTCTTTGTTGTATTTAAAACCCTTCTATTGGATAAGGGAATGTACTTAGACTGTCCCCTCATCATGGGCGCACATCTTGAAGAAACCCCACTTGGCAAATATTATTTAAAGAAGACATTACTTTCAATGCACTTATCTCTCCCCATGAAAAATGGCGCATGACTTCTGACAACATCACTTTATTGCATTTACCTTCTCTCATGGAAAATGGCGCATGTTTTTCCTTGGAGGATGGCCTTAGTGTCTAGGAAGAAGTTTTGTGGGTCCCATGTAATTTAAGACCTGTCATAACTTAATGCTAGCTCCATTTAATTCTCCTTCTCATGCGCTGATTTTGGAGACTTTTTATCTCCTCCCCTAAAATGGCGCATTATTTGATTATGACCTTTTCCTTAGGCCATGTGGTAGGGTAGGAAATGAGATAGGATGTTATAGTAGGTTAATAGGTTAGTAATGTTAGTAGGATGTTTAGATTATTGCTTTAGGTTAGTAGTTAATTAAGTTTGATTAGGAAGTTATTTAAATAAGATAATTTGATATTATGTCTTGTCATTAGATAGCTAGTTATTATTATTTTTTTGAATGTTTTAATTAAGGTATGTTATTAATTATAGATGGTTATTATTTTTGTCTATGTTTGTTAGTAGATATTTTTGTTATTTATTTTGATGTCATGCTCTATTCTTAGTATGCACATAATATTAATTAATAAATTATAGTATATTAATTAATTAATAATTATATTAATTAATTAATATATTATAATTATTAATTAATAATATTGATTTATAAATTTTGATTATATTTATCATTAACTAATGTTATCTTTGAATTTATTAATTGGTTAAAAAGTACATTGATTTAATGGTATGTTGTAATTATAAATTGAATTAGTATTTATACATTTGGAAATGGATATTGATGAAAACGTCAATTTAAATTTATATTCAATATAATCATAAGATGGCAATTTTACCATCACAATCAAATTGGTCTCGATATGAGCATATTTGGAAAATGGTTAACCTATCTAAAGAATAACATTATCAATAAACATTCTATTCCTCTTAGATAATCTAAAGGACTAATAGATTAACGTTTGACAAAATTGATCGTCAAGTTGATTAACGAACTTTGATTATATTGAATTTCATCTAGCATCCTTCGGTAAACAACTTGTTGAGGTTTGACCTCTTGTCACTTTGGAACTTCGTCATTAGCACTTTTGTCCCGCATCGCGAACGTGGAACTTATAACCTTTTTTTAAAAAAAAATTTGTTGGTTGTGTTTTGGCCCGAACTTTTGGGCATTACACCATCTGACCCTGATCTTTTAGATAATCAAAACATTTTGACCTAACTTTCATGTCACTGAGGATCCAATGTTTAAAATGCAAGTTAGGGTCCCATTTGTGAAACAACCCTAAGAATTGTGGGTTTCAGACCAAGTTTGTCAGAAATTTCAATAACTCTTACCAAGATTCGAATGAGAAGATTACATCATGTTTATTTGAAAATTAATTCAAATACATTAATTTTTAGAATGATTTTGCATAAAAATAGAAGTCTATGTGTATGTACAGTATGAAGAAAATGCCAGAAAATTCTCGAAATCATACATTTTGTTATTCGCTAACCATCAAACTTTCACCAAACATCCAATCCTGATCCCAAAAGGATTCTTAAGCCCATGTAGACCAATCCCAATGAGATTAACTACTTTGGAATTGGTTGTGACCATTTTTTAGCACAATTGCATAATGAGAGCAATATTGAAAAGTTACAAATACAACTTTTAAAAGTTGCACGACAACATTTGTGCACTTTTGATGAAATGCACTTTATGAGGAACATCACAATGAGACACCTAAGGTCTTAATAGACCTAAAAACACCTAATAAACCATAAAATCTTATGCTAGACCCCTTGGGTCACATCCAAGCGTAATGACTCAAAAGGCCCTTAAGGTTTATAATGCACCTCAAAGACTATGAGTCTTACATGATAGGCTTCATGATTACATGATTGTGATACATAGGATCCAAACACGCAAAAAACAATTAGATCCCATCCTAGGGTGCATTGGAACATTAGGGAAGAATTAAGGTTCCCTACACTAAGTTCATCTCATCCATTTTATGTGACAAAAGAGATGATGCACAGCTGGTCAAATAAATTACATAAAAGGAATATGTGAAACATGTGCTGATTTGGGTCTTTTGCCTTTGAAAAATAAAAACATTGGTGTAACAAAGATGGTAAATTGATTCAAGAGTTGCAAATATGTAAAGGATGAAACAAAATTTGGGAAAGAATCCAAAAGATTAGAATATGTTGAAGAGGAATTAACTGTTGGAGCATTTATGGACAATTTTTAAAAATTGATTCAACCCTACACTCATCCACTCATCATGGTTTTTTTTCAAAGTGACAAGCACAAAAACTACAAACATTGAGAGATAGTTTCCCACATGGAACTATTCTATCAGTTGTTGATTTCGTATAAAACTATTCCTTTGTTCATCAAAAGGTGGTTCAATCATAATACTATTTTTCAGAGCATATTACTATCATGGTACATGTGTGTTATCGACATGCACAATTATATTTGGATGGTATTCAGAGAACATTTGAAGCATGGTTCATTAAGAAGGAATATCATTTTTATATAACTGATGATAAAGAGATGAAATTCATTATGTAGAACACTGCTTCAAGATGTTTTTTACAAATTTGAAAGAAAGACGCATAAAAATTGATAAACATAATGTTTGGTTAGATGGATGTGCTACACAATTCAAATTATCCAGACCATTTTATGCACTATGTAGATATCATCATAATGAAAACATACCATATGTCTAGAGTTTCTTTGAGAGTGGACATGGAAAAGGTGAACATGATAGTGTTGGAGGTTGCATCAAAAGTTATCTATGCAAGCATCAAATGAATTATAAGGGAGTTCGTATAAAAAAATCCACTTGATGTTGTTGAATGGTGCAAGACACATTTCACATCAAACGAGGATGGCACATCATCAGGAATGACTCGAGCGGTACCACATAGAGAATTTTGGGAGATAAAAGGTATATGCATGTGTTTCTAAATTATGCATGTGTGATATATATTTATTCTTGTTTAATTTTTTCATTCTTTATTCAAAAAAAAATTTAAATGAAATTCATATTATAGATGCATGTATTCAGGTGTGGATAGAAAAATTATGCATGGTTGCAAGAGGATAGAAAAGACGTGATCTTTGCATTCATTTATGAGTACAAATTGTCACAATTGGACGTTGAACACTAGGGAATAATCATGCTTTTCTTGTCACCGCATTGTTGACAACTATGAGGAATGCATCAATTAGGAATGTGGATATGTAGGTGTTTGGAATCGGGTGCCACTAGTTGTTACTGATACATTTGATAGAGATGAAGATGAAAACTTTGAAGAAGTTCCTTTGATTTCTATTGATTACGATCATATTTTGAGATTGGTCAGAATTGGCAAGTATAATAAATTGAGTTTCACCATGTCCCAACCATTTTCAGCTCAAATTTGGCAAGCAGTCATTTTACAACCTCCAAGTCTCAAATTTGTGATTACAGCTCATTCTAGTATTCCGACAGTCATAAATTTAGGTATGAAAATTCATATTTTTTTATTCTATTTCTAGGTGAATTTAAATCCTTCTACATCCCCTTTCAAATCAATTTTTCTCAATTAAATTAAATCATATCTATGTTTATTTAGTCTTTTTGTATCAATATCACTATTTCTTCCTCTTTCTCAAATTAAAGCAACAAAGGAATAAAAACCCCTTGAGCATAGATATTGAATTGGTGTCTTCCAAGTGGTGTTAATCATACTTTTCTTGGGGTGGTTTTGTATTCTAATGTATCTTATAATTGGAGAAAATATCCCTTTTATATGATCCCAAGAGCTTTTTATATTATACATTTTGGTGAACCCGACTCTTCTTACATGCTTTTGATATGGTGTCTAGATCTACTTTGTATGCATTTCATTAATCAATATTTACATCATACCTTTTCTAAATTGTATGTATTTAGATCTTCTTTTCATGTATTACATTGTTGTATTTTTATCTATTTAGATCTAATTTAGATTCATTCATTTGAACTTACCTCATAGATCCATTGCATTATTGCATTTCACTTTCATGTTTACATGTTTCGAAAAAAAAATCATTTCATGCATTATTGTATGTCTTTGCACTTTTATTCTATGAATGGAGTTGTTGTCATCATTTACTAGTTCAATTTCAAGTTTCTTTCAAGAATTTAAAGATGTTTTGACATGCCCCGCAAGGGAACCGGGGAAGAGAACAAAGATTCTCTTTGTTAAAGAAAACCTAAGTAATAATTTATGAAAAATTTTGAACTTTAAAAGGAATTATGTGAACCAAACTTAAACTTAGATTCCTTCCAAGGTTCCCTTTTCATTTAAATGCATGATTCATTCAAATCCATTAAGTAAACTAACAACAAGATTTATTTCTTGAAGCAAACTGCATCATATCTTTAAGAAATACAAAATATTTTCATTTCAACTTTCCATTTAAAAATCATCTATATTCCTAAGTATCCTTTATGAACAATGTAACTTTTAAAATTTATCCAACTCATTTGATACATTACAAATATACTACATTTGATTTTTTTCAATAGCTTCACTTAAACAACAATAATGAAAGCATGTTACATAATTTGGAATGTTACAAAAATCCTTTTCTTTTCCAACATACATCTTAAACATAAAGTTCACATCTCCCTTTCCCTTTTCCTAAATCTACCCATTCCAGATACATCATTTTAAATTACATCAATGATTACATTACATTCATCTCCGCTTAGGAGGTAACAATAACTTTACATCATGAAAGATAATCACAAAGCCTTTATTCTTCAAAAACTGGTACATAAGCAAGCATGAACCTTCAAACACTGCATCCACAAAAGATACATCGATAAAATATTTACCACCCAACCATGTCGATACCCAAAGGCCCACTCCCCCGTGCTAGGAGATAAACACCAAGGTCCACAAAGAAGGCATAGCTAGGCCAAACCTAGGGTTGGGTAACCTTTCCCAAATAGCAAATAAAAGATGATCAACGTATAAATCTTTCCCCAAAAAGGTTCTAAGGCTTGGTAGAAACTCTAAGCAATAACCTAAGTGAGTGTCATCGCATAGCCCTCACTCCTTGGGTTGTCCTGGTACTAGCCACTCCGGGCCCCGGCCCCCAAGTAGGCACATGCGGGATCGAATGCCTTTCATACTGACAAGCGCTATTCGATCGTACCTACGCATAGGTACCTTCTCCCACTCCCATCCATAGCCTTTACTAGCACTAATGGCATGGGCGAGGCACATTTAATATTTTTAATGTTTTAACCCATTCCCATAAGTTTAATTAAGTTTTCACTTGTTAAATAACTCTTCAGCCGGTTATCCTGGTTCTAGCCACTTAGGGCCCCGGCCCCACACTGAGAGCCACTCACTAGGTGTCGTTAGGTTTTCTACCCTTAACCCACATTTCACAATCACATCATAAACATAGTAGAAACATATCATAAACACATTTGTAAGATTGCATCAAAGAGTAGAAAATAATAAGATAGTTTATGAACGTTTAGGGAAATTAGGAACATTTAAGGATGTTTAGAATGTCCTGATCTTTTAGACAACCCTAAACCCTAAACTACTTCCTAAACACATCCTAACCCTATTAAGGCATCTAAATGCACTGGATGTAACCTCCACTAAACATGTTTAAGGTTTACATAAAAAGTCCATATGCTAAAGATAATGTCCCATCAATTTCAACCTAAGTCTGAAATTTGACTAAGTCTGATTTTTATTAAAATCTAAAATTTTAGAAGTTACAACTTAACTCCTAGGAAATTGAAACCTATTCCAATCAATCCGAAGGGTACCTAATCCCTTTATACAATTATAACTTAAAGTATAAGAAATAAAGTACGTAAACTTATACTTAAATGTTATACTTGTATAAACCGAATATTATTAAACCCCACACTTCAACTTTATTAAAAATTCAAATAAGCAAATATAGTTTCCATTTATACATCAAATTTTTATAAACTACACTATGGATTCCTATTATTCAATAACTAAATTCAATATCAATTTAAAATTAAATCTAAAACAACAAAAAAAAAATAACAAGTACCACATAAAAAGAAATTAAAAGTGGCTTTATGGAGGGGACCCTGCGGGCCCCGCACCCCATTGACTTAGCACCCTGCGCGCTTTCCTATCTCGCAGCCTGTAGCAGGGTACTGCTACTGCAGTACCTGCTGTCGTAGTAGTCAGGTACTGCCGTAGCAGTGCCTACCATTGCTACGGTTAGGTGTTGTATGGGGAGTGGGGAAGGTGGTGGCCCCCACTTCCCAAAACTTTACACTTTTGTTTTTTGTTTTTTTAACTATTAAATTTTCTTTTCTTTCTATATATATTTTTTTTGAAGAATAAGTGTATTTATACTTATATAATTATTTAAGCATAACTTTATACTATATAAAAATTTTATTTTATTTTTAATAAAAAGAAAAGAACTCAATAATTTTATTGAAACCTATATTATTTTGACAGAATAATACCTTAATATAACATACGCAATACAATAATACAGTCTTTGAATAATGCATAGACAGCTAGCAACATAATACAATAATATATATACACAATCACCAATAATACCAGACATTCTGTAATAATAATACACAGTGTTGTAATAATTCAATAGTGCACAACATTCTGCAATAATAATATGAAATACAACAACGTTCAAACAATTATACAAACAACACTCATACTGTAAAAAAAAGGATTTATTTTCCAAGATGGATTCCAACCTGGAGTCCTGCGAAGGTTGATTGGTGAAGGAGAAATCAAGCTTCTGAACCCCTTCCAGCACTCCTTCGAATTCCTCCTACAGGCAAGCTCCAACTCCTTCTCAGAGAAAAATCAATTCTTTCTCTTCCCTAAACTATAGAATATCCTATCAAAGATAAAGCCTCTCCTCCAAATTTCCTCTCAAAAATGAACTCTATTCAACACCCTTCCATACGGGAAATATTTCCTGTATATAGAATGGAGGAGGTGGTTGCACAGGTAATCCAACCGATGCAACCATCTCAACTATCTACCCGTTAAAAGTTAATGAGATGGTTTGCAGAAACCATTCCCGAAAAGGGAGAATAATCTTAAAGTAAAACTATAATCCATGTTCCCTAAATTTAAGGGAGTCAACATAAATAATATAATCTTAAAATAATTTACTAATTTATTTAACTATGGTAATAGAATCTACTAATCCTATTTACCATTTATAAGAATAACTTAGATTTATATTTATCCAAAATAATTTTCCCTCACACTATTAATTTAATTATATAATATTAATATATATATGTATTCATAGGCATGTGTGTGCACCCACATGCTTATGGTACATATATCATAAGTAAGACACACTATTACAAATATTAAATATTTAAGAATAACATTATTATTAAATATATTATTTATTCATACACTAATCCTCATTCTAAAATATATATTAGGTAGCTACTAACATAAGTTAGATTTTATCACTATTTATTTAAAACATTTTATTATTAATATTGCCATAGACACTTTGTTATAATGAGTATTATAAAATAATACCATAAAATTATTCATTATTATAAATATTAAAATCACATGATTTAATCACTTACCAACTCATCCCTAACGAGATATGCTAGTATAATAGTAGCTACTAATTAAGATAAATTAACAAATCCTACCTTCAAATAAATCACATCAATAATCTACTAACAAAATTGAGCATACCAAGAAGTAAAACTACCATACTCAAAACCTCATTCTCAATGAATGTGAAAGACAAGAACTAGCTACAAGATCCATAAAACCAACAAATTGAGGGATCACATAATACATCCACGCAAGGGGACTGACTCGGTACTTCCCACGTAAGGATAAAATGATCAAAGGTGAAGTTTCTTCCTGTGGAACCTGGTGATATCTCCGTAACAACAATAATGATCAAGGATTTTGAGGGATCGCTCAGACCTGTGAAGCCAGGTGGAGATGATACCTGGTACCTGCAATCCTGCATCACCAAGAAGAGATACATATATATACATATGGATATACATACAAATTAGACATATGCAAATAGATGACTAGGATCGATACATCGTGTGGACCTCAACTAAGTGAGTAACTACGACTTCGTCCTAAGTCATGAAACCACATCAGACACATATCCATGAAACATAAAACATCATGATAATGGTTAGATTCAATCCTTGGGTTAGATCCATAAAACATATAAAAATAGATGGCTTTCTAATCTCATAAACATATAAATGATAACCATAAATGAGCATATCCATCATATCATCATTCACAAAACATAAATGTAAATGTATAGTCCTGACCATCATAATAAAAATGTCCAAATCAGCAAAGTCTAAGTATCACCATAGGAGAGGTATTACAGTTTCCTTTCATGCATATGATGATAGCTTAGTTCTTAATTTCATCAATATTCATAGTATTCCCTAGCCCAAAATTCCTCTCACCCATTATAACATTTTAGCACAAGAAGACCTTATTCTAGAATTTCCTCAAAGAATCTCCCTCCTAAGGATGAGATCTTGAAGGATGATGTTGATCCTTCTCCTAAAATGTGTTTCACTCATAAAGACATTTTGGTGCAAGAGATGGATATTTTACCCTACTTTCCTTCCCATCTCTTCCCTTTTATGGATAAATATTTGGAGTCATGATTATTCCTCTCCTAAAGTGTTCTTTATTCATAAATATGTTCCTACCCTTGATGGTTCTCCTATTTGGGATGAACCCTTGGATAATGACATTTATTATTCTCTTTCTCATCAAACAAACTTGATAAAAGAAGATGATATAATCATTTCCATTTTTTCTACTCCCTCTAGAAATGACACATTCATGTATGATGGTGATCCTTCTCCTAAGATGTAACCCCTTTATGAGGATATTTTTGAGAAAGATGAGGAAATTATAAATACCTTTCTTGATATCACCTTACCTTCATTTGACATCCCTTTTAGAGATGAGGAATCAATGGGAGTCTTGGTCTCTATTCTAAAGATTTCCCTACTCATAAGGACACTTTAGAAGAAAATAAAAAAATCATTACTACGTTCCTTGATGCTCTCCCTTCTAGTGATAAACCCATGAAAAATAAAAATCTTGATCAAGTCAATTTTATCATTTTTTTAGGTAGTGAAAATCCTAGGGTTCTTGATAGTTGTCCATCTTCGTCAGGATACCCCTAAACCTCAAAATAAACCAATTATTATGGTAAAAGGTGTACACACTAAAAAGGTGCACTTCTATGAACCATTTCATGCAAGGTTGCTCAAGAATGAGGCCTCACAAAGCGGCTCATAGCTCTCTATGCATGGAGTTGCAAGGGACTATGATGTATTTGCTCTCAGCTAGAGCTACAAGCTTGTGACCTTGCTAGTCAACCACACAATGAGAGATTCAAATGAAGACAAGGGCAACAATGCCAATATCTCCAAGAATCCAAATATGCAATGCAATGCAATCTAAATGAGAATGCAATCTAAGCTATGAAAGGAAAGTACAAACTATGCTATGAAAGGAAAGAACAAGTGTTACAAATCCCTCCTATTAAGCTATGTGAGTTAAATCTATTGCATAAAAAGAAATCTACACTAAGAATGTCATTATCATGCAACTAAGAAAGCAAATATGCAACTACAATGAAATGCAACAAGTCTTCAATGTCTTCAAACTCCAAATGCACCTAAAACCTGCAGCATAACATTAGCATAAAAACAAGTGGTATGCAAATGAATGAGAGAGCTCTCCTTTTATAAGAAATGAGGTGAAATGGACCATTGAGATTAAAAGGCAAAAAGTCTTAATCGGCGGTGGAGCTTGAAAGAGGAGCAATCCATGTGAACAAGTATCCTCTAATGAGAGTGAAGTGTTGACTTTTGAGCCTCATGTGAGACAAAAAGTGCTTTTTCCATTTTTATAAAATAGGGATAATGTTTTATTTGTGCAACTTAGGATAAGAGGAAAAGTGGAGGCTTTTTATTTATTAAAAAGGGAGGAAATATTCCTTTTAAATAAATAAAGACTTAGGATAAATGGTTAGCCCAAGGATAAAAATCTAATATATGATTGAATTAAGATTTGATCAAGAAATTGATATTGTTGAAAATATTGATTATTGATAAAAATGATTCAGGATTGATAAATTGAATAAATGGGGCCCAAAGTCTAGGCGACCATTTTAGGGTGCATACATTTGCCCCTCTTTGACTAATGTGTGATCTATTTGGGAACACATGTAGTCAAAGAAGAATTGAAATGTGAGATCGATCTGGGATCACAAAACAACTCAGATGTGAGGTCGATTCGGGATCACATCCGGACAAAACATAAACAAAGGCCTTTGAACATGAGGTCGATTCGGGATCACATTCAAAGTAAGACTCAAAAATGAGGCCTCACAAAGCGGCTCATAGCTCTCTATGCATGGAGTTGCAAGGGACTATGATGTATTTGCTCTCAGCTAGAGCTACAAGCTTGTGACCTTGCTAGTCAACCACACAATGAGAGATTCAAATGAAGACAAGGGAAACAATGCCAATATCTCCAAGAATCTAAATATGAAATGCAATGCAATCTAAATGAGAATGCAATCTAAGCTATGAAAGGAAAGTACAAACTATGCTATGAAAGGAAAGAACAAGTGTTACAAATCCCTCCTATTAAGCTATGTGAGTTAACTCTATTGCATAAAAAGAAATCTATACTAAGAATGCCATTATCATGCAACTAAGAAAGCAAATATGCAACTACAATGAAATGCAACAAGCCTTCAATGTCTTCAAACTCCAAATGCACCTAAAACCTGCAGCATGACATTAGCATAAAAACAAGTGGTATGCAAATGAAGGAGAGAGCTCTCCTTTTATAAGAAATCAGGTGAAATGGACCATTGAGATTAAGAGGCAAAAAGTTTTAATCAGCGGTGGAGCTTGAAAGAAGAGCAATTCATGTGCACAAGTATCCTCCAACGAGAGTGAAGTGTTGACTTTTGAGCCTCATGTGAGACAAAAAGTACTTTTTCCCTTTTTATAAAATAGGGATAATGTTTTATTTGTGCAACTTAGGATAAGAGGAAAAGTGGAGGCTTTTTATTTATTAAAAGGGGAGTAAATATTCCTTTTAAATAAATAAAGACTTAGGATAAATGGTTAGCCCAAGGATAAAAATCCAATATATGATTGAATTAAGATTTGATCAAGAAATTGATATTGTTGAAAATATTGATTATTGATAAAAATGATTCAGGATTGATAAATTGAATAAATGGGGCCCAAAGTCTAGGCGACCATTTTAGGGTGCATACATTTGCCCCTCTTTGACTAATGTGTGATCGATTTGGGAACACATGTAGTCAAAGAAGAATTGAAATGTGAGATCGATTTGGGATCACAAAACAACTCAGATGTGAGGTCGATTCGGGATCACATCCGGACAAAACATAAATAAAGGCCTTTGAACATGAGGTCGATTCGGGATCACATTCAAAGTAAGACTCAAGAATGAGGCCTCACAAAGTGGCTCATAGCTCTTTATGCATGGAGTTGCAAGGGACTATGATGTATTTGCTCTCAGCTAGAGCTACAAGCTTGTGACCTTGCTAGTCAACCACATAATGAGAGATTCAAATGAAGACAAGGGAAACAATGCCAATATCTCCAAGAATCCAAATATGCAATGCAATGCAATCTAAATGAGAATGCAATCTAAGCTATGAAAGGAAAGTACAAACTATGCTATGAAAGGAAAGAACAAGTGTTACAAATCCCTCCTATTAAGCTATGTGAGTTAAATCTATTGCATAAAAAGAAATCTACACTAAGAATGCCATTATCATGCAACTAAAAAAGCAAATATGCAAATACAATGAAATGCAACAAGTCTTCAATGTCTTCAAACTCCAAATGCACCTAAAACCTGCAGCATAACATTAGCATAAAAACAAGTGGTATGCAAATGAAGGAGAGAGCTCTCATTTTATAAGAAATGAGGTGAAATGGACCATTGAGATTAAGAGGCAAAAAGTCTTAATCGGCGGTGGAGCTTGAAAGAGGAGCAATTCATGTGCACAAGTATCCTCCAATGAGAGTGAAGTGTTGACTTTTGAGCCTCATGTGAGACAAAAAGTGCTTTTTCCCTTTTTATAAAATAGGGATAATATTTTATTTGTGCAACTTAGGATAAGAGGAAAAGTGGAGGCTTTTTATTTATTAAAAAGGGAGGAAATATTCCTTTTAAATAAATAAAGACTTAGGATAAATGGTTAGCCCAAGGATAAAAATTCAATATATGATTGAATTAAGATTTGATCAAGAAATTGATATTGTTGAAAATATTGATTATTGATAAAAATGATTCAGGATTGATAAATTGAATAAATGGGGCCCAAAGTCTAGGCGACCATTTTAGGGTGCATACATTTTCCCCTCTTTGACTAATGTGTGATCGATTTGAGAACACATGTAGTCAAAGAAGAATTGAAATGTGAGATCGATCTGGGATCACAAAACAACTCAGATGTGAGGTCGATTCGGGATCACATCCGGATAAAACATAAACAAAGGCCTTTGAACATGAGGTCGGACACTTTAGAAGAAAATAAAAAAATTATTACTACGTTCCTTGATGCTCTCCCTTCTAGTGATAAACCCATGAAAAATAAAAATCTTGATCAAGTCAATTTTATCATTTGTTTGGGTAGTGAAAATCCTAGGGTTCTTGATAGTTGTCCATCTTCATCAGGATACCCCTAAACCTCAAAATAAACCAATTATTATGGTAAAAGGTGTACACACTAAAAAGATGCACTTCTATGAACCATTGCATGCAAGGTTGCTCAAGAATGAGGCCTCACAAAATGGCTCATAGCTCCCTATGCATGGAGTTGCAAGGGACTATGATGTATTTGCTCTCAGCTAGAGCTACAAGCTTGTGACCTTACTAGTCAACCACACAATGAGAGATTCAAATGAAGACAAGGGCAACAATGCCAATATCTCTAAGAATCTAAATATGCAATGCAATGCAATCTAAATGAGAATGCAATCTAAGCTATGAAAGGAAAGTACAAACTATGCTATGAAAGGAAAGAACAAGTGTTACAAATCCCTCCTATTAAGCAATGTGAGTTAAATCTATTGCATAAAAAGAAATCTACACTAAGAATGTCATTATCATGCAACTAAGAAAGCAAATATGCAACTACAATGAAATGCAACAAGTCTTCAATGTCTTCAAACTCCAAATGCACCTAAAACCTACAGCATAACATTAGTATAAAAATAAGTGGTATGCAAATGAAGGAGAGAGCTCTCCTTTTATAAGAAATGAGGTGAAATGGACCATTGAGATTAAGAGGCAAAAAGTCTTAATCGGCGGTGGAGCTTGAAAGAGGAGCAATCCATGTGCACAAGTATCCTCCAATGAGAGTGAAGTGTTGACTTTTGAGCCTCATGTGAGACAAAAAGTGCTTTTTCCCTTTTTATAAAATAGGGATAATGTTTTATTTGTGCAACTTAGGATAAGAGGAAAAGTGGAGGCTTTTTATTTATTAAAAGGGGAGGAAATATTCCTTTTAAATAAATAAAGACTTAGGATAAATGGTTAGCCCAAGGATAAAAATCTAATATATGATTGAATTAAGATTTGATCAAGAAATTGATATTGTTGAATATATTGATTATTGATAAAAATGATTCAGGATTGATAAATTGAATAAATGGGGCCCAAAGTCTAGGCGACCATTTTAGGGTGCATACATTTGCCCCCCTTTGACTAATGTGTGATCTATTTGGGAACACATGTAGTCAAAGAAGAATTGAAATGTGAGATCGATCTGGGATCACAAAACAACTCAGATGTGAGGTCGATTCGGGATCACATCCGGACAAAACATAAACAAAGGCCTTCGAACATGAGGTCGATTCGGGATCACATTCAAAGTAAGAGATAAGAATCTCAAATTTGAGCAAAAGCTCACAAAAGATATCTGAATCAAGAAAATCAAGGAATCAGGGATGAGAATCCCATAAATACTGCCCCCTCGGAATCGAAATTGAAATCAGGTAGAGAGGAACAACAAACTGATAAATATTTGATCAAATCATAAGGAAATCATAATCGAAGGTAAAGGTCAATAGATTAACCATTAGGCAATAAAACATGCCCCAGCCTGACTGAAAAGATGTAGTCAAACGTGAGAAATGAGGGAGTGGAATGAATATGAATGAAAGACTAGAAGTTTGGAAGACATGAAGAAATGACGATGCCCCAACAAAGATCAAAAGATTAGGCCTCAAAAGATCAGTCAACTGTGCAGAAGGGGGGAAGATTTTGAAACATGATTTTGACTATCAAGATGATCAGTCATTTTTTGCATTTAATAGCTTATTTTAGCACGTTTTTCAAATTTTTAAATTTTTAAAAAAAATTGTTAGGCGAAATATCACGCGATACTTTAGAAGTATCGCGCGCTTTGGGGAGAAGTATCGCGCGATACTTCGCGGGTCCCCAAAGTATCACACGACCTAAGGCACCAGTATCGCACGATACTGGGCGAAAGATCACATGATACTGGGTGAAGTATCACGCGGTATAAGGTTTATCGCCCCGCTATAGGGAGAAGTATCGCGCGATACTTCTCCAAAAAAAGAATATCGTCCAGTATAAAATTTTGATTTTTAATGCATTTTTGAGCAAAAATGACATGGGTCTAGACAATGTTACATTTTTGGGATGTTTTATACTAAGTTATTGGACATCCATCATGATATGTGCTAACAACTGGCTTGGTTTTGGCTTGCAGGAGGTCTTTCTGACGCTCATCATCAGAGCGCCAAAGGTGATAGGATTGCGGTGTGTCCAGGATCTAGACAATCCGGGCAATGCCGACATCAGAGCAATGGGATTCCGGTATCTGCTATGATACCCATATATTTGAGCGGACCATGGGTTGTTGACTGCTCTTGCCGACAGATGGCATAGTGAGCACAACACCTTCCATCTGCCTACTGGAGAGGCGTCAATCACTCTGGAGGATGTCTACAGGATCTTACGAGTGCCATGTCATGGCGAGCCAGTGAGTATAATCATGTTTTAAGATCTAGTCATAAATATAATATTTCCATATGATGAAAACTGACATGATTCATTTTTTGGCACAGGTGTACTATGATCAGGATGCCACTGAGGGGCGCTGACTGGTTCAGGAGATGTTCCAGGATGTCACTATTCTGGATAGGCATATCAGCTGGGAGAGGCTAATAGATGATTTCGGCAGAGACTACCCAGTGCCATGCATAGTGGCATCTATCATTTCTCAGATCCTGATGACTGACCGCAGTCAGAAGGGTTTCTCGCTCGGATGGGCTCAACTTTTGGTGGACTTGGTCGGCAGGCCGCGACGGATGGCATGGGGTCCTGCCATATTGGCAGAGATGTACCATGAGCTACATGAGATCATCTACAGAGATGGTCGGACATGGGCATGCGGTGCCATCTTGGCACAGGTATGGGCGTGGGAGCACATCATTGTGGTGCGCCCCAAGGTTCAGCCGAGGGAGAGGAGGTACCCCTATATCTACAGGTACCTTAGGTTTATATCACATGCCCATTCTGAGGATGTGACCTACTATCGGCGGATTTTGGATGAGATAGCTTCATTCACATGGAGGCCCTACAAGGAGGTTGAGGTTTGGGGAGATGCAGCCGATGAGCTGAGTTATATGTTGTGCAGTCAGCCACTGGTAGGTCAGTATGCAGAGATCATAGAGAGATTCTGCATCACTCGGGCATGGTGGCAGTTCGGGAGGCAGCAGCGAGTCTCGACAGAGACTACCACATATGTCAGGGCCAGAGACGAGAAGGGTCATGGGTGGCTACCCATGTTGGATTATCAGCAGGCTTTCGCGGAGATAGCAGGTATCAAGAGCGAGTCCTGGGAGTATTTCTCAGATATGGTAGATGCAGGGGCTGATGGAGCTTATAGAGCAGAGTGACGGAGGGTGCCATTCCCTCGATTTACAGTACCTGATGCATAGGTACCAGTGCTGGGAGGAGACGGAGGAGATGACGAGGGAGATGGAGGAGACGAAGGGGATGGAGGAGAGGGAGGAGGAGAGGGAGGGGATGGAGGAGATAGCAGGAGGGGGAGAGGGAGGAGGATGGAGAGAGGAGAGGGGTCAAGATCAGGTGGTCGGAAATGGTCAGGGGGATAGCGATCAGTGACACCCGAGGAGGAGGCGAGACCAGCTCACCGGCAGGCGGAGGCATAGCAGGATCAGCCTGTGGGGGGAGAGGATCTGAGAGCTCAGATACAAGCTCAGGAGGCAGAGATACAACAGCTCCGGAGTACTATAGCCATGAGAGATCAGCAGCTACTAGATCTGTGGGCAGAGCGGGATCAGCAGATATCTAATCTTAGGGCAAAGATAGCACGCTATGAGGCGATGGCACAGGCCGAGGCACTGGAGCTCCGGCGAGGGTCAGCGAGAGTAGCCTATTATCACGGGTTATATCTACAAGCCATCCCAGAGGGTGAGAGAGCACCATCATACTCTCAGTGGGTAGGGGTATCAAATGTGGTACTCGATAGGAGAGCTATGCCTCCTCCACCACCACGAGCTCCTCACGAGGGTGGTAATGAGTCTTAGGTTTAGATGTTTTGACATATTTTGAGACTTTTGATCCAAATTTTGAGATCTCATATTGTATTGTATATCATGACATTGTATATAGATTTATGAGATTACTAGATGTTCGATGTATCATGTGTATTTGTCTCACTTGTGATGGATGTATCAGTTTATATATATTGTCTTGTCATTTTGCTCAAAATTCTTATGTATGTTCTCTCTCATAGATGTATGTTTAATTCTCATGTGTATGATATAGACTCATGTTTCTTGAAAATGACAGTTTTGATATAGATATGATGATATGATTAACCCCTTGTGATGAACAGGAACAGGTTCGAGATGAAAAAGACAAGGAGTGAAAGACATGATCGAGAAGAAGAAAAGGTGAGCGCAGTCGACTGATAGGTCCACGTAGGATAAAAAGGAGAGCTCTCTCCATATGCAAGATGCAAAACTAGACTATCATGAACCTAAAAATGAAAGCTACTATGAAAGTGGTTGACTTGCAAGGTCACAATGTTTGTAGACATCTAATTATCATCATTGAGTGTTATTGGTAGCGTCGTAAGATCATACAATGCACACTAGCGTAACTATGTGGATATGAATATGATCTTTATCAGATAGAAATGTGGAAATCTCACCTAGGCATCAAAGACATGGAGGTCAAGATGACTAATGCAGTGAGATCACCTAAGTTTTGATATGGTGAGATTACGCTTGTATCAAGAGACATGAAAGTCAGGATAGCTAAAAGCATGCACTCGCAAAATAGTCAAGGATAATACCTTGTTAATCCATAGTGTCAAGTAGGACCAGCATAAATGTTCATGATAGTTAGGATCAACAAAATATACCCACAAGCAGATAAAGAAAGAGAACATGTTCTCATTCCCTCAGTCTTCTAGCTATGCATCATCGAAAACTTCTCAGGGAGAGATCACTCATCAAAGAAATCCTCATAGATAGCACACAAAGAAAAATAAAGTCATCATATCATCATCGAGTTGATTGTTTAAGTGCGTGTGTGTTGGTCATAGAGTCAAATTCAAGTATCATATCTGCTTAGTGAGAAATATCACGTCATGCGAGACTGTTGGGTAAGACACCTGATAAGTGTTAAGAAACACTCGACACAAGGGTAGTGTTGAAAAACACTGTTTGGGGTGGTGTTGAAAAACACCTATTATGAAATGCCCCAAGAGACAAATGCACCTAAAAGACCAATGCTAACAGTTATGCCCCCTAGACAAAGACAAAGACCAATTCCAGACTAAGCCAAATAAAGTCAAGGTATGATGGGAAGTGGCTAAGTGTCGAGGATGCATGCTAACAAATAGGAGTGCAAAGGCCTCGAGTAGCACCTGTTTCCAAGTTTTCACTAATTGGAATCTTTTTTCATTTTTTCATTTTTTTGGATTTTTGCTACCAAGGTGCCTATTGCTAGGTTTTCACCAAGGCACGTTTTCTATTTTATTTTTTTAAATTTTTGAATTTTTTGAATTTTTTTGTATTTTTTTAGGACTTTTTATGCTTTTTAGGATTTTTTCAGCATCATATATAAAAAAAAAAATTGGTATTTTTTTCAGGATCAATAAGTATGTACAAAGGATGCCCCCAGACAAAATGGGCATCAAGGATAGAACTTCTTGAGGTGTACAATGTTGATGGGATCAGGGAGCTGTTCTCCATCAGGATCTGATAGTAAATACGCACCAGTACCAAAAGCAGCTGTGATAACATATGGTCCAAGCTAGTTAGGTTCAAACTTGCCCTTTTGCTCTCTGTGTTGTTGGTTCTTAGGGTTTTCTCGCAAAACAAGATCACCTATTTGAAATTATCTAGGGTGAACCTTCTTGTTGAATGCCTTGGACATACGCTTCTAATACACTCTCATATGATCAAAGGAAGCCTTACGCTTCTCATCTAGAAGTTCTAGTTCCTATAACCTCCTGGCGCGGTAATCCTCATCTGTAATCAAACCTTTGAGTGAGACTCTAAGTGATGGTATCTCGACTTCTAAAGGTAATATTGCTTCAGTGCCATAGGTGAGAGAGAAAGGAGTGGCTCCTGTAGGTGTGTGAATGCTTGTTCTATAAGCTCATAGTGCTGGATTGATTTGCAAGTGCCAATCCCTACCATTCTTGTGTACTGTTCTATGAAGAATCTTAAGAATGGTTTTGTTAGAGGCTTCTGCCTGTCCGTTTCCCTGTGGAAAATAGATGGAGGACCAATGTTGCTTGATTTTAAACTTTTTGCATAGGTGCTTTAGGTCCTTATTCTTAAATTGACCTCCATTGTTAGTAATGATCTCAGAAGGCACTCCAAATCGACAGATGATATGATTCAAGATGAACAAAGAAATGGTCCTTCCTGAAGCAACAGAAAGTGGCACAGCTTCCACCCATTTTGTGAAGTAGTCAGTGGCAGTAATAATGAACTTGTGTCCACCTGATGAGTTGGGATGAATCTGCCCAACCAGATCAAAGGCCCAGCGCTGAAATGGCCAATGAGAAACAGAAGGGATTAGCTCCCTACCTGGAGCATGAATCAGGTTGCCATGTTTCTGACATTTTTCACATGACTTAGCAAAGGTGACTGCGTCTATCTGCATTATGGGCCAATAATATCCCGCCCTAAGCAACCTTCGAGCCATGGCAAGACCATTAGAATGTCCACCACAAATGCCCTCGTGGATGTCAGCTAACGCTTGGTTGGATTCCTCCTTTTCCAAGCACCTAAGGAGCGTCCCATCTAAACCCCTCCTATATAAATCACCAGAGATGAGGGTGTGGTGAGAGGCGTTACGGATGAGGTTTCGACATTCAGAATAATTGAATGTGTCGGGGATGATGCCATCACGAAGATATGAATAGATAGCACCATATCGGGAAGACTCATGTGTGATAATGTCACAATTGACGTGGCTTTCAGACCAGTCGAAGATGGGATGGTGTAGCTCCTCCACCAGGAATTCAAATCTAGATTCATGTGTCTCCAACTGAAGAAGTGAAGCTAATGTGGCCATGGCATCGGCAGCTTTGTTCTCTATCCTAGGGATTTGTTGAAACATCACAAAGGTGAAATAGCGTCTCAAAGAATCAACCATCTTTTTATAAGGTATCAATTTTTCATCCTTGGTTTGATACTCTTCATTGACTTGGTTGATGATTAACTGGGAATCCCCAAAGACATGTAACTCTGTGATGTTCCATTCTATAGCCATTCTCAAGCCATTAGTTAAAGCTTCATATTCTGCAATATTATTGGTACATGGGAATAATAGTTTGTAAGACTTCGGAATGTTGTACCCATGTGGAGAAACAAATAACACTCCAGCACCTGATCCATTTTGCATGTGGGAACCATCAAAGAACATTGTCCAAGTGCGAGTAGTTGTATACAAGATGTGTTCATCTAGGAATTCCACTTGTACCGGCATACTATCCTGGATTGGAAAATTAGCTAATTGGTCGGCAATAGCTTGTCCTTTTATTGCCTTCCTTTCAACGTACTCTATGTCGAATTCAGTGAGGACCATCATCCATTTAGCAAGTCTACCCGTGAGGGCAGCCTTACTAAGCAAGTATTTAAGAGGATCAATTTTGGCAACCAAATGTATGGTATGAGCAAGCATGTAGTGGCGCAACTTTTGAGAAGCAAACACCACCGCGAGACAAGACTTCTCAATATTATTGTAATTGATCTCATAGGAGACTAGAGTACGGCTGATATAGTATATGGCCCATTCTTTCCCAGCATCATCTAATTGAGCGAATAATGCCCCCAGGGAAGTGTCTGTAGCTGAAATATATAGGATCAATGGTTTCCCTAGAATAGGAGGCATTAGGATCAGAGGATTGGCCAAGTATTGTTTGATCTGATCTAGGCTATTTTGACAATCCTCGTTCCAAACACAAGAAGCACCCTTATGCAATGTCTTGTTGAAGGGTTGTGCTCTATCTACAAGCTAAGAAATAAACCTCCTAATTGATTGAAGATGTCCCTGAAGACTTCTCATTTGGCTGATATTCCGAGGAGGTGGCATATCTAGGATTGCTTGGACCTTTTCGGGGTCAACCTCGATACCTTTTGCTGATATTATGAATCCTAAAAGTTTGCCTGAGGTGACACCAAATGCGCACTTCTTTGGATTCAATCTGAGTTGAAATTGTTCCATACGATCTAGAATTACTTCCAGATCATTGAGGTGTGTGTCCCTTTTTCTTGATTTTGCCAAGGTATCATCCACATAATCTTCCATATTTTTGTGCATCATATCATGAAAGATAGTCATCATAGCTCTTTGGTAGGTTGCTCCTGCATTCTTTAATCCGAATGGCATGACGTTCCAGCAATAGGTTCCCCATGCACATGTGAATGCTATTTTCTCTTGGTCTTCAGGAGCTATTTTGATTTGATTATACCCCGAGAAACCATCCATTAGAGAGTATATGTCATAGCCCGCCGTCATGTCCACTATCATGTCAATGTTTGGAAGTGGAAAATCATCCTTTGGGCATGCTTTGTTTAAATCTCTAAAATCTATGCAGACATGAATGGACCCATCATGTTTGGAGATAGGTACTATGTTTGAGATCCATTCTGCATAATCGATGGCTCTAATAAATCCAACTCTCAAAAGTTTTTCTAATTCCCCTTTGACAAGTAGAGCTACATGTGGATGCATTTTTCTTAATCTTTGTTTTACTGGCTTGACTCCTGGAGCTATGGATAAGTGATGCATTATGAGATTCGTGTCAAGCCCTGGCATGTCTAAGTAGGTCCATGCAAAATTAATTTTTTTTTCTATAAAAACTGTACATATGCCTTGGTCTCTTCCTTTGATAAAGACTGAGCAAGATGGACTATCTAAGGATTTTCTTCTGTGTTTAAATTGACTGGCTTTATTGGTTCAATCAATATTGATGATCTATCCTGGAAATAACTCGGCAAGTTATTAAGTACCCCATCATTAGGTGCCTCAAAGAGGTTTTCACCCTCAGATGCGTCATTTCTTTTTACTATTTTTGGTTCTGATACCACCACAAAGTGGTTTTCGCCATCAGACCTATTGTTCTTTTTTTCTTTTATTTTGAGACTAAGGTACTTAATATCAGGCTCTGTCATGTTGGTTGTTGGTTCACTAGTGGAAGCAGCCATGGGTTCAAGAGCATTCAGATAGCATGCAATTTCGTAATCGTTGTGGAAGGTGAGGAATGCGGGCTCTTGATGGCGCTGAGACCAGTCAATTAGGTCAAAGTGAACAAGGGGTAGGTCGATGACTGGTTCAATGTTGTTTATGCGAAAGGTGTCATCTCTGGTGACCATATAATTGGAGTTCATCAAGTCTTCTCCTAAGATACCTGAATTAGGACTCATCCTATCAAACGAAGCGTCATCCACTAAGGCAATTTGAGGAGTGCAATCCTCTAGTCCTACACTAGGATCGTTAGTCGCATCGGGTTGGGTACTATAGGCATGGATAATATCCACGTCCAGATCAATTGTTGCATCTGAAAGTGAGTCCCATTCATATTCATGGGAGTCTATCTCTGAATCATTATTTAGGCCTCGTGATGTGGAAACCTTAAGGTTAGGAAGGGTTTCCCCCTCTCTAGTGCTAGTATTGGTACTATCCGTCACAGCTAGGACAGTAACACTTTCCTTTGTCGATCTAGTAGTCACACAGTCACTATCCGTTGTAGCTGGGATAGTAGGACTATCAAGTATCAAATCTATGGAATCTCCCCAAAGGAGATTCATTGAGGGCACCCAATCATCAGACATATCTTGTTGATTGGAAAGATCAGGCGTATAATCTGCATCACTGTCACTGTCCGTCGCAGCTGGGACAGGGACACCTTTCTTCTTCTTATTCTCAAAACCTAAGCCAACCGTGGACTTATTCTTTCATCCAAAAAGAGCATGATCAAGAGGCTCAGCTTTAGCATCTAGCCTATGACTAAGGGGACCATATCCCAGATATCCCATATTTTTAACCAGTGTATACCCTTTCCCATAAGTTTCAGGTGAAGGAGCAAAATTCTTGTTATGTTTGTATTTCTCCTCGTGATAGATCCAGTCCCTTACAGCAACTTCCTCTTTCTCTTCTTGAATGGGGACCGAAGACTCAACAAATTTCTCAAATAATGTCATTGCTAATGATGAAGGCTTCACATTTGGGGATGGTCTCCCATAAGACCTAGGAGAGATTGGCATGTTTGTAAAAGAATCTATTTTATAATCTCCCATCCCAAGATCGATGGTCTTGAACTTCTGCTTGTATTGTTCAAGTGAACTACTAGGACTGTCAACTTCCCTATTCAAAGGTACATGTGATCCCGCAGAAATGTTATTAACTGATAGAGCACTATCTCCAGGGATGCAAATTTTTACACCGTTATGGGGAAACTTAACACACTGGTGATATGTTGATGGGACTGCCTACATTTCGTAAATCCATGGCCTACCTAGCAAAATGTTGTAGGCTAGAGGTCCAACATCAACAATTTGAAATAATATATCTTTTTCTACGAGACCAATGCGAATAGGAAAAATAGCCAATCCCTTAGAACTTCTTTCTGCTTCGTCATATTCTTTGATTGTGATCCTTTTCTTTGTGTCAATGACATTCTCAGAATATCCTAGAGTCAGCAACAAACTTAGGGTACAAATATTGAGCCCCGCACCCCCATCTATCAGTACATGCCTAACATGGGTTTTATGAATCATGACTTTGATGTGTAAGGCCAAGTTATGTGGGTGACTGATGGATTTGTCATCTTCTTCGGAGAAGGTGAGGTAATGAGGGCTAGCCAAATGGTTGACCATGTTTTGGAATTGATCAATATCTAAGTTGTTAGGGACGTTGGCTACTCGCAAAGCATCTTCAAGGACGCGCTTGTGCTTAGGAGATAATTCTAAAAGCTCAAAGATGGATATCTACGTGGGTGTACGTTGTAGCTGATCAATAAGATTATAATTGGAATCAGGACCAACGGCAGATTTGGGAGGAGCACCTTTGAGCATGGGCTGCTTAGACTTGCTAGTGCTAGGACCTCTAATGATAATGGGCGCTTGGGCCTGTCCCCTAGTGACAGCATTGAGGGACTGGGGCATTCTTTGTGAGTGAGGACCTCTTATCACTACAGCGGGTCTTTCATCAGTCATAGGAGTTGAGTCCACATTATGTCCATAGGGATCTTTCCCTCTCATCATGTTGACACTATCATCCACAATTTCAAGCATGTTAATAACGTTCTCTGCGTTTGTGTAGGTGTAGTTGATAGCCGCCTTGCCATTCTTATTGTTAGAATTCTCTCCTTTCTCATATTTAGGCAAAGGCTCTTTAAAGGCTTTATGATCTGCATTAGTAGTTAACCCATCCACTTGTAATTGTCCTTTCTCAATAAGGTCTTGGACAAGATGCTTGAGGTTAAAACAATTTTCTATGTCGTGTCCAATCCCATTATGGAAAACGCAAAAAGCCTTAGCATCCCACCAATGAGGTAAAGGATCCGGTATGCGATGTTTTGTAGGATCCTGTGGGTGTGCCAAATTATGAGCAACTAATATCTTAAAAACATCTGCATAAGATTCTCCCAATTTGGTAAATTGTCTTTTCTCCATTTTAGATCTCTTTTGATACTTAGGTTTGTCTTGTTGTGTTGAAGACGTTTGCAGCTTCATAGCTTGAACTGCATGAGAGAGGTTAAGAACTTCTTCATTTTTGACCTGAGATGAGTCAACAACTCCGTCGTTGACCACTTGCTTGTTTTTGTTCCAATAGGAGTTCTTTTTGTCCTTGTTACCATTAGTATTGTTATTTTGGCTATTGTTGTTATTTGTTGGTTTAGCCAAAATTCCTTGTTCTTTTAGGACATCCTCAATGCGACATGCCACCTCTACCATAGTATCAAAGGAATTAAACAGGATTTTCTTGACTTCATATCTTAGTTTTGGTATTAGATTGTTCACAATGATATCAATTCTCTCCTCCTCAGGAATTGTCCTTGGGTATTTTGAACACAATCGCCTCCATCGTTGTAAAAATATGACAAAAAAATTCCCCTTGATTTTGCTTGAGTTTGCACAAATCAAGCATTGTGACCGACCTTGATAAGTTGTAAGCAAAATGCTGAACAAACCTTTGGACAAGTTCTTTAAATGTCTTTACTGGAGGGGAAAGGTTGGTGAACCACTCCATGGCTTGACCTTTTTAACTCCTTGGGAATAATCTCATCAAGTAGGAGTCTTCATGGTGAAAAGAAAATCTCATTATGTAGAACTTTCGAACATGGTCGTGAGGGTCACCAGTGCCATCATATTTGTCATATGTTGGGAACTCAACTTTCTTAGGGAATTCTACCATCACCACACTTTTTTCAATGGGGTTAGGACATATGGAGTCCAAATTAAATGTGCTCTTGGGAGCCTTCATCCTATCTATATCTTTTTGCATTTGTAAGATCACCTCATCAGTTGAAGGGCTCTGTTTCTTGATCTTTTGGTGAACATCAAAATTATATGGAACTTTAGCGCCTTTGTTAATAAGACTTTCCAAGAATTGATCTTTGTTTTGTTCCACATATTGCTCCACATATGCTTGAAAGGATGGTTCTTGTTGCATAGTCATGAAATCCATATGATCAAATTTAGCATAACTTCCTCCATGTTGTGAGCCATGATGTGCTCATTGGGAGGGTTGCTTTGAATGTCTATGAGATGACTGTCTCCTATGATGGTCATATCTTGAAGCCCTTCTTCCTCTAGAACTTGGGGATCATGAGGGACTCCTTGATCTTCTTCGAGGGCTTTGGGAAGGGGTAGATGGGGGTGAGTTGGTCCCACTATTGGCTCCCCTCCCGTTAAATCGGCTTTAGAGTTGTTGTCCATAGAGTCTATCTTCTTCTTCTTGGGTGACTCTTTTCTGTATATCCAACAATGCACGTTCCTCTTCCTCTAGTTGTCTGAATTTTTCCTTTTTAGCAGCCTGTTCATCTAAGTAGGCTTGCTTCTCTTTCTCAATGCTTCTCAATCTTGTATTTGCATATCGAGAGGTGTCTTTAAGTGGGGAGGTTTGTCTCGAATGCCTTATTGCATTGGCTGCGTTGATGTGGTGATCACTAGATTCGTTATTCTGGTCTTCGTGTTGTGACCCTGAATCTAAGTGAGCTTTCTTATGATGTCTTTTGGCTCATTGATGAGCATCAAAATACCTCGCATTGTTGGGAGGTGACCCAGGTGGACTAGCATGAGAAGAACCACCATACTCTCTTCTGTGTTGTTGGAAGATATCCTCAAGAGTTTGATTCATGGCTTCTCTTTGTTGTCGGGTGAAAGTCTAACTCATGTCCATACTTGATGAAAGTGGTACAAAAGAGGTGCTCACTTCACTAGGATTAGCTCCCGGATTAAAACAAACCTCAGATTCACTCTTAGGAGATTGGTCAAAAAGGGGTCCTTTTCCCTTAGGTTGTCGACGAGCCTTGACAGGTGGTAACTGGCTAAAGGCAACAGGGGGTCGCTTCCCTTGATTAACTTGGTACCTTATCGTAACTGACATGAAAGAAAGATACTCTCAATGATAAGGTGACCTTTCAAAGTGTCAACGCCAAACTAGGATAATCAAAGTCCTCTATTATCCAAAGAGAAATGAAAAGAGAAAAAAGGGCTTTACCAACACTGTCAAAGAGGTGCTTCAAATCAAAGGGTGACTACCCTTGCACTTTTGAATCAGGAGGTTGGACTAGGCCAAAAGATAATTGAAATTAAATGAAAGTGATTTGGACAATGAGAGTACTAAAATTTTCCCAGAATGTAGCTAACAATTTTAAAGATGAACCTTGGCACCAAGAATGGCCTTCTAACTTGACAATTATTCCAAAGTGATTTCGTAAATCAAATGATGCTATCCCGGAGGACTAAAAACCAAAAATTTGGAGTCAAGACAGGTCTCAAACGTCAAGGTGAGAAGCCTGCTCTAAGACCTAGCCTGATTAACAGCAATTGAAATTGACCAAAATTTAAGCACGACAGAAATAAACCAGGCGATATACTCCAGGCTACTGGGGCGATAAACCTATAACCGCGTGATACTTTGCTCAAAGCCAGGCGATACCTCTTAGTACTGGCGGGCGATATACTCCAGGCAGGTCGGGCGATAGTCCATCAGGGGTGAACTATCACGCAATATTTCTCTTCAAAGCGGGCGATATTTCTAGCAAGCGTGAAGTATCGCGCGATACTTCGCTTTACAGGGTGCGATACTGTTGCAGAATTGTTTAACTCTTGACCAGAATTGTGTAAAATTTGCATTTTTGGGTCTGTTTGGTCAAAATTTCCAGTCTGAGGGTTGATGTTTTTTATTTCAGTCACAATATCAGCAGAATTTCGACAGGTTTTCAAATAGTAAGGGATCAAAACATGGTCTCAAACACTTGAAACAAGGGCAAAAGCAACCTTGCCAAGACAAACACTTGTGATATCAGAATTGAAACAACACCCTATGAATGCTACTGATTGTTTGTATGTAAGAACATTTGCACTTGTATCATACAATCGAAGACACTTCAAGCAAATCTATCCTAGAAAGTCAAGGCTCAATACTTACCAACTTAGCCCACAACTTGATGCCTCCTCGCCTCACACCAAGTGGTTACCCACAAGAGATGTTGGCTTTGTCATGGAAATGTCAAATGACACAACCAAAGGGACACATATGGTGAGTATCTTAAGGTGATCCGGGTAAACCACTTGGATCAATCCTTGCACTAAGAAGATAAGCGGCTAAAAAAAGGTGGCTTCTATCTAATGGTTCTTAATAAGGATTTTCGTTCACAACACCCCTCTTGCTCCTCATAAAAGGACTAGGACCTCATGGCCTCAAGAGTACCTTAAGCATTCTTATTCAATGTTTTCCCCATGGTCGCAATCCCATGAGCTACTCACATCAAACGAAGATAAATGTTATGTCTACCAAGGTTTTTGGTGTCCTTGATAGCCTTGAGATTATAGTGAGTTGGAATCACTTGCCACCAAGGAAAATGATGACAAGGTTGTCCCCACTTGAGTCATTCCTCTTGATTGCTCAAGAGCAGGCCCGCTAAAAGATTCCTAAACTAAACAAAAATGGATAATTTGAGGTTCAAGGTTTTTGATTCACCACAAGGGTGAAGAGCATACTCCCCTATCTCAAAAATCTGTCCCAAACACACCAAGCAAAGAGATTCAATTACTCCCTTGCTTCCAAAACCTTAAGATGGGTCAAGATTTTCTGATTCACCTAAAGGTGAAGAGCATACTTCTCCTACCACCTCAAGATCCCTTTCACAAGGTATTAAGATGCCTAATACAATTAGTGAATGCCACACTTGAAAGGAAAGCAAATAAACAAAAAAATAAATTTTTTTTTGTTTTTATGCTTGGGCAGCCCTGCAAAAATTGTTAGTAGCCCTCTTTGACATGTATTTTTAGCAATTTTCAAGCAAATGAGAGCACCTACAAACACAACTTGTTAGACCCACAAGGTTAGCAAAATCAAAATCCAAATGTAAACATGCAATAAACTGCTAGATTTAAGCTAAAAGATGCGGGTTAGACCTATCTAAACACAGCAAAACAAAACAGCAAGCTAAAATAATCAAATTCGGATAAGAAAACTGGAAATGCAAGTCTCTGTCAGACCAGGCGATATTTCTCAGACTTCACCAGTATCGCGCAACACAGTTTCCTATAGTCGGGCGATATTTCTCAGTCGCGTGATATTTCTCAGTCACGTGATACTTCTCACTATGGGCGGGCGATACTTCACCCAATAACAGGTGATATTTCTCAGTACTGGCAGGTGATTCTTCTCTCGCGCAAAGTGTCACACCGCTATACAAAGGTATATCGCGCGATATTTCTGAGAAGTATCGCGCGATACTCTAAGACTAAAAATGAGAGACTGAAAACCAAACCAAAAATTGATGAAAATTTTGACGGAAAATGTAGAATTAAAAGGACAAAGCTAATCTACTCAGCCCCACGGTGGGTGCCAGAAATGTACACACTAAAAAGGTGCACTTCTATGAACCATTGCATGCAAGGTTGCTCAAGAATGAGGCCTCACAAAGCGGTTCATAGCTCTCTATGCATGGAGTTGCAAGGGACTATGATGTATTTGCTCTCAGCTAGAGCTACAAGCTTGTGACCTTGCTAGTCAACCACACAATGAGAGATTCAAATGAAGACAAGGGCAACAATGCCAATATCTCCAAGAATCCAAATATGCAATGCAATGCAATCTAAATGAGAATGAAATCTAAGCTATGAAAGGAAAGTACAAACTATGCTATGAAAGGAAAGAACAAGTGTTACAAATCCCTCCTATTAAGCTATGTGAGTTAAATCTATTGCATAAAAAGAAATCTACACTAAGAATGCCATTATCATGCAACTAAGAAAGCAAATATGCAACTACAATGAAATGCAACAAGTCTTCAATGTCTTCAAACTCCAAATGCACCTAAAACCTGCAACATAACATTAGCATAAAAACAAGTGGTATGCAAATGAAGGAGAGAGCTCTCCTTTTATAAGAAATGAGGTGAAATGGACCATTGAGATTAAGAGGCAAAAAGTCTTAATCAGCGGTGGAGCTTGAAAGAGGAGCAATCCATGTGCACAAGTATCCTCCAATGAGAGTGAAGTGTTGACTTTTGAGCCTCATGTGAGACAAAAAGTGTTTTTTCCCTTTTTATAAAATAGGGATAATGTTTTATTTGTGCAACTTAGGATAAGAGGAAAAGTGGAGGCTTTTTATTTATTAAAAGGGGAGAAAATATTCCTTTTAAATAAATAAAGACTTAGGATAAATGGTTAGCCCAAGGATAAAAATCCAATATATGATTGAATTAAGATTTGATCAAGAAATTGATATTGTTGAAAATATTGATTATTGATAAAAATGATTCAGGATTGATAAATTGAATAAATGGGGCCCAAAGTCTAGGTGACCATTTTAGGGTGCATACAAAAGGTGCTCAAAAACCTAACTATCATGCATTTTATCACACATATAACACAAGAACTAATAGACAACCTACTCATTCATGTATTTCTCCTTCTCTTACTCCTCAATCGGTGCTCTCTTCTACACCCTATCTCCCTCAAAATTTTGGAAAAGAGTATTATTTAGAGGAACAACTTCATGCTACTCCTACCAAGATATCCCTTTGGGAGATTCTTCAAACTTCGCCTACTTATCATGAAGTTACAGAATCCTTGAGAAATGTGACTATCCCACCTCCTAAGTAAGACAATATAACTTCCATTCTAGAATGCATGAATGCAACTAATAACAAAGCTCAAATTTTGTTTTCTCAAGATGAGTTGTCTCCTAAAGAAATCCAAGGTCAACATGACTATCTTATGGTTTCTCTCATTATCAATGGTAACCCAATTTGAAGAAATTTAATTGATAATGGATCTAGTCTTAGTATTTTTATAATTGACTTGTTAAACAAGATAAATGTGGATGTTTCTTTAATCAAATCTCATTCTATTCCTATTGGTGGCTTTGGAAATGTTGCTAAACAAACCTTGGGTATTATCAGTTTTCCTGTTAAGTTGTTCCTATTTTACCCATGCCTATTCATATTATGTCTCATGCTCTCAACTAGAACCTTCTCTTGGGAAAACCATGGTTACATTCCATGCACATTGTTCCTTCAATTGTGTAATTGACAACAAAGAGGATCAATTAATCCATAATGTACTTTCCAAACTAGGTTTTGAATTTTTGTGTTTGTCTCTACTTTCTATTCTACTAAAAGAGCCCTTGGTAGCTTTGTTGTCAACTAGGATTGTGCCTATAGTGAGATGAGAATCCAGCTATCATGTTGACACATTGAGACACCCTCAGGTTGTGGGTATCTTATGGCGAGAGAGAATCTCCAATATTACAAGGTTGGTTCCTTTTGGTATCACCTAAAACTAAACTTGAACAAAGAAAGGGATAGAAAGAATGCATGTGAAATGAAAACCTAAAACTAAAAAGGGTGATCAACCAAATAATTAAAATGATTTGTGTAATACCCCCAAAATGGGCTATAGGTTCATTAACCTCCTACATCCTCAAATCGAACGAAATCAACATCAAAGTCCTAACCTAAGGCACATTTAAACATCATCAAATCCTAATTGATTATCTTAAATCTGCATCGGGGAATATTCCTAGCAATATTCTTATTTATCATAATTATCTTTAATTTAATAATTATTTGGTGATAAATCACGTTTATCCTAAATTTTGATCAATTGAATATTTTGAATATTTAATTAATTAGATTTAATTCTGCCACTTAATTATTTAATTAAATTTAATTACATTTATTCCTAAATTGTATTATTTAATTCTGACAATAAATCAAAAATCTCATGACTAATTGATTAAATTCTTATTTAATTAATTAATGTCAGTTCTCAAATTTAATGATATAGTTTTCGAATAAAAGTTTGATTTAATAATTGACTAACCCATAAATCAATTATTTTAATTTCAAAAATCAGTTAAGTTGAGGATAAATCACTTTATTTATTTAATTAATTCATAATTAATTGTGCACATTCAAAGAGTAGTTAAACTTTAAATCAAAAAATCAATGCAAGTTGTTAACTTTCAGAAACTCAATAGCTATTTTGAGTTCAAAGCTGATGTAAACTTCTGATTTGAGTTAAAAAGTTGTTCTTGCATGATTTTGTGAGTTAATTATCTCTGATTTCTTGTTGACTCAAAAATCAACCCGAGTTTATCAAGAGTGATTTATGGCTTTTCTCATGCACCTCCAAAGCTCTAGATTTCTATAAAAACAAGGCTTCAGCTCCTCTAAAATCATCTCTCGAATTTGCACAATTACTTTGGTGAATTGACATTTGAAAAATCAACCCCTTGTGACAGGCGAATTTGTGAGATCATTCATAATTTTCATAGCTTTTGCATATTTTTCCATATCATTTAGCATATCATTGTTAGATTAATTAGCATATCATATCAATTTCATATCAGTTCATCTAGATCAATTTCATACAGTTTTTCATTCCAATTGCATAGAAAATACAAAAAAATATATTAATTTCATATCCATATTCTGCATTCAAATCCTTCATTTAGGTGTCATCAATGTCATTGATCTCGGTCTAATCTGAGAATATCATACTCCCACCTACTAGAAGGTAGTAAATCACTTGGTTAGTTTAGTTTCTATTTCATTGCACAATTTTGATTTTTGCTAACCTCTAATATTTTACTGAAGTGTTGTGTCTATAGCTAGGTACAAAATTCACACACACATTTTCTGGTGCCCACCGTGGGGCTTTGAGCCTCATTCTCTTCATTTTTATCAAATTTTGTATGTTTTCGGCATCACTTTTTTCATCATTTTTGTGCAAACAGGAGAAACGCCACCTACAAAAAATTTGACGCCACCTACAAGCATTATGGCGCCGCCTGTGAACATTTTGATCATGCCTATGCACATTTTGATCACACGTATGCACATTTTGATCACGCCTATGCACATTTTGATCACACCTATGCACATTTTGATCACATCTATGAACATTTTGGTTATGCCTGTGAACATTTTGATCATGCCTATGAACATTCTGATTACGCCTATGAGTATTTTAATCATGCCTGCTAGCTTTTAAATGACGCATATTAGTTGTTAAATGTCGCTTGGTATTTTCTATTTAATTTTGCTATCAGATTATTAAATTCTATGCTCTAACTCCCTGTCTGTGTTTTTTCCACAAATAAGTAGACACAGGAAAGTATAGAAAATGGAGAGTAGAGCTACTCAAGAAAACAAAGAGACCCATTGACATATGAATTTTGGCATCAGAAATCCAATTGTCATTTCAAATTTTTACGCAGTTTCCCAGATTTGATTTTTTGGATTTCGACTAATGGTTAACCCTAACAATTGAGATTTTCTATTTTTGGTTGATACTTGTTGATTTTCTGATTGGAAAGCACAAGAAAAATTGCTAAAACAGGTAAAAATCTACTAAGCGCATTGTGAGGAATTCAGGTAATCTTCTCAGCTGATAACATTTTGATTTGGGTTAAAATGAACTCTCATGTGTCAGGCCTATGTGACCTTTTATTGTTTTCATATCACAGACTTCATTTTGGGCTATAATAATGAACATAGATTTACTTTTCGCATATTTGTTACACATAGTAAATAGACCCTATGAACACTATTTGTGGTTCTTGAGAGAGTGGGTTTCCAGCGAAACTCTTCTCAATGAGAGAACCCTTGTAGGTAGGGAGGTTACTAAAAGCGTCTCACATTCTACTAGATTTGTGTGTCTTCAACTTTTGATTAATACATTCTCTCTCTAGAGAGGTTGATAGATCATAAGTGGTTGACATCATAGATCTTTGTGAGATAATCTTAGTCATAGCACGTCGGATTAATCTATCTACTTTGTTTTGGTGAAGTGAAGAGACTAGGGGATTATGCTCTACTTCCTTTTTGGATAGTACCAGAAACCCAGATCCTTGAATCTAATCTAGTCCCCCTGTGGTATATTTTGTGAGTCACCTTTAGAGAGGGTTAACTATAGTGGACATTCCCTTAATTGGGTTAACCACGTGGATGGAACCTCAAGCAGTAATAGCCATTTTCATCGTGGTAGTGGCAACTACTATATAAATGTCCTTGTGGAGGAAATCTTCACGAGTGTGATCTCTTGTTGGGCTGTCAGATCTCCCTAGCAGCTCCTGATGTATTAAATTCTTAGAATGTGTCAAAACCCCGGTGCGCTTGGATTGGAGTTCACCCTCTTGAGATCACAAAAGTTGCAGAGTCAGACCATTACTACAAACCCTAGTGAGGCCAAATTTTTCATTTTCTAGGAATATGTGTGTTATTGCAAAACTTTTTGGAACATACACAATTAGTACTCTTAGGGATTAGCACATTCAGTCACTTGATTGTTCATGCGCAGGGTTGCTTTGTCCCTTGTTCATTGTTTTTCAGACGTGCTTGGAATCACTTGCTTGTTGTTTTGCGTGCCTATTTATCTATTTGGTTACTAAAAATGAATGATCCCGGTATAATCTTCAAATCTGGATAGACAATTTTGCAAACAATCTAAAGTTGAAAACCTAAAATTTGCAAAATCTGAAGAAAAATTCCTTTCTGGAGTCAAAAGTCATCCCACGGTCTTAGAAAGTTGTATCCAAATTTTCAAAAAAATTGCTAGAAAGTTGTCAAAATTGCCAGAAAGTTGTCAAAATTGCCAAATATCTATTTTTTACAGCCTATTTCCAGAATCTGTCAAACAAATCACTGTGTCAAGAACAGAGCAAAAACTAGAAAGAATCTGATCATTTTCCCAAAGTGGCCTTTAAAGTTTGATCTAGCCTTCTATTTTATTGATTTGAGTCTTTTTCATCTTGTGTCAAAACCTTGTCATAACTATCAATCTTCAATCAATTTTCAAAACAGCTAAGTGTTGTGAATTCGTGTCCACTATCTTTTGGGTGTCTACCCATACATCCAAGGCACAGTATCCTTCATTTACACCCAATCTAATCTTCAATCAATCAAATCTTGACAAGGTTGTGTTATTTGATCTTCTTGAATCAAGTCATTTCCCAATTTTCTTCATCTTGCTCTCTTGCTTCACCTAAGGTTAATGGTGGAAACTAGAGCTTCATCACAAAAACACAGAGCACAATTCAAAACCATGAATTTCAGTTATCTTGTTATGGAACCTCTCTTGAAAATGGATGATCTTGAACTCATTGCTCAATTCGAAGAGTATTATTCCAAAAAGCCCATGAGTGATGAATTTATGATGAAAATAAAGGAAAAATTGATTGAATCAGATGTCTTTGCTAGGATCATATGCATGGTCATGTCATGACCTTCTTCTTCCAAACATCTTTCATATTCTAAGTCTTCTCATCATTCCTCATCATCCACATCTTCTTCCTCTGCTAGGTCTTCACCTTCCTCTTCTCCATGATCTCATTCCTCTTCTAATTCTCCCAAGAGTCTTACTTCTCTTCTCAAGACATACCATAATGAGCAACGTGACAATCCTTATGATACATCTTCCACAGAGAGTGACACACCCATCTTTGAAGAGTATGATGACTATGATGATGAACAATATAATGATACCTATGATACCTCTGTTCCTAAGAGTCATCCTCATCGTGTTCTTGTGCTTACTGTAAATGGGACGTCACATTGGAAAGATCATGATGGTGATCCATATGATTCTGATTTTGAAAGAGACTTTGATGATTTTTGTGCACAATACCTAGATGATCCATCTATTTCACTTGAAGAAGAGAAATCTTTCTGCCCTGATTATAAATGTCAATACTATAAGGATATCTCCTCTAAGAACTCTTATGCTGAAAATAAAGATTACACTCTCAAGAAAGATCATGTTAATGCTGAACCTTTTTCTTGTGATGGTTCCCTTCCATCCCCTACTTCCTCCAATACCCATAGATTTCCTAAAACTTCCAAGTCTATTGAATCTTTCACAAGTCCTTCATCCAACAAAGATCCTAATACTTTTCATGTGGTTTCCTATAGTTATCCTCAAGGGCTACCTCTTAAAGAAACTCAAGCTAACCTTCACTTGGCTGCAAATACTTTTAATAATGCTAAACTCAAAGAGCCTAAGCCTTTATACACTATAATGCCTACTTCAGCTAGTCCTTCACCATCTCTTCCAAAGTCTTCCATACAATTCCAACATGCTTCCTTGTCCTTAGAAGTGGCTCCATGTCAAGAGGACTCCAAAAATGATAAAGAAAATAGCATAAAGAAAGCTCAAGATCAAGAACCCTCCATGTCATCCACTCCTTTTCCTGATGTCTCTTATCTGCTTCAGGGTTCTTTTGATCCTACACACCCTTTCTCATTCATTCTACCATGTCTTAAGTCTTCTCCTAAGAAAGATCGCGCTACTACTTACACTGTTGAGCTTATTGACAATCAAAATAACCTTACCCCACTTCCAATTTCCAAAGATGATACTTCCATTAAGGTTGGTAAAAATGGTGTTGTTACTTCCAATGTTAAGCCTATTGAAAATCAAGAGAAAAATTATGCACTTATGCTATCCAAAGATCCTTGTCAAGATCAAAGTCTTCCATCTTCTTATTCTAGCACTCCATGTTCATTTCCACTTTCTACTCTTCCTAAGTCTTTGCAAGCTTTGAACAATCCTATCAAAGAAGGTGCTCATATTCAAGATGTCCACGATTCTATTAAAAATCCTAATGCTCACTCTAAAGATGTTGATGTCCTTGGTTGTCATATAGATGTTGATGAACTTATTGATTATCCTTTTGTATCTTCCACTTTCATCCTTGGACTTCCTCCACCAATACTAAGAGCTTCACATCTACCTTCCATCTTGGGTCCTTATGTCCCTTCACTTTCCTCTCCTAACTCTCCTAATTCATCATCCATCTTGGGTCCTTACATCCCTCCATCTCCTATATTTCTTCAAGATCAACATAGATGCATACCCTTGAATCCTTTTCATCCACCCACCCATCTAAACTAGTCATATCCTCCTTCTTCCACAAGTCCTAAGTCCTTTGGAAGTAACTTGAATGTTTAGTACAAGAAAAAGAAGCAATACAAAAATCCATCAAAAAAATAAGATCACCATGTCTCCTCTAAACGACATGGAGGCATAAAGTCAAAAGCGATATCTTAAAAAAAAACTAGAAGACAAGTATGGGTTCCAAAATCCATCATTAAAGATATTCTCTCTAGATCATCAAAAAGAAATGAAAAGCCTATGGCTATATGGAGTCCAAAGTCTCTCTTGACAGAGTCTAGTGTTGAGCAAAAAGTGAAGTTGACACTCAAGCTTCCAAAGACTTCCACTTCATCTTCTTCCAAAAATATTCTTCCATTCCATGTGCCTAAACCACAACCCCTGTTATCCATTCACCATATTCCTTCACGTATTCCTTCATTCACATTTCCTCCATCCTCTTGACACCCTTCAAGGTGTGTGTTGATGTTGATCTTGCCTTCCTTTTCATCTACCTTTTCACAATCCTTCCATTCATTATCCTTCTACCTTCTATCATTTTTCCTTATTTGCCTATTTCTCCTATCTTCCAACCTCACTCGCTTTACATAAAACCTTATCCTCCATTTTTCTCTTCCATCTTCCTTTCCCTATTAGCATCTTTGAGCATATCATCTTGAATCCTTGGCATATCATGGTTTATCCTTTCAATGAGAATTATCTAAAAAGCTTGCCTTCTTCCAAAAAAAAAAATTTGAACATGTGCCTTGGTGAAAACCTGGGAACAGGCACCTTGGTAGCAAAAGTAAAGAGAAATAAATTCATCCTATGGTGAAAACCACTCCCTTGTGGCACCTTGGATAAGTACCATGATGAAAACCTAGCAATTAGGGATCATGTGTAGTTCTTCTACATATTTCATCCATTCCATCTTCTCTCTTTGATCTTGACAATGTTGATCTATACATGAACATTTGGCTATCTTGTGAGCTGTAATACCCCAAAATTGGCACCTATTAAATTCAATCAATTTTGGTGCGTTCCTCAAATTTCTATATCTTCAAAGTCCTACTTTTCTAGGTAATTTTCTCTCTCCTACCTGACTTAATTTGACTTGATGTCAATTGCAAAAACCCTAATTTGCAATAATCAAATATTAAAATTAATTCCTAAAGTCTTTGACTTAATTAGATAAATTATCCCTATGATAAATCAATTTAATTCTAAAGTCCTAAGTGCTTTAAATTAAATTAAATCTACCCCCTTTGGCTAATTACCCATAAAAAGGAATTAATAATTGTTTGATTATTCAAATGGACACTCATTTTGAATTAATAATTCATAATATTTGAAAGGTCACCCTATGTGGCAATTTTCATTCTTTAATTAAGTAATTTGATGCATTTTTGTCTCAAATGGGAATGAAGAGTTAGGAGTTTCAAATCAAGAACCTCTTCATTCCCTCTCCGGGCTTCTCTATTTAAAGAACCTCATTTCTCATTCAAAGGATGGCAATTTTGAGAGCAACTAAACTATAGCAAATTTTTGAGTGAATTTGATATTTGCAAGATTTATTGCATATTAGCTTAATTTCTTCATTATTAGTTTAATATTGTATCTCATACTAGTGTTAACTTGCTTAATTGTTCATAGCTTAAACATCATCTTTATTTCAAGTTATTAAAAACAAAAATCTGCACTTCATATTTCCTTCAAAGCATTTAGATTAAGTTGCATTCATCTTAGTTACTTTCCATTTTTATTCATGTTCATGCTTTTGAAAATCCTCCATTGTAGAACTGGTCTAATGGTTGTTGGCTCTCCAATTTGAGAGCAATTAAACACCCCGTCTACATAGGAGGCAACAGGTCACTTCACCATGAATTTCAGATTGAGTAATCCATACTCTCTCTTGTAATTTGATCATGGGAACAATGACTATGTTGCGTGTGTGGTTGGATTAAGAGGCTCACATTCACCCCCATACATTTTGGCACCCACCGTGGGGCAGAAAATCTGATTTCTGGCCTCATTTCTTATCTTTTCTGACAAGTAATTCAAGCTCTGTCGTGCGTCTATAGTGTCTGTGTATGGATCTTCATGCGAGAATCCAGAGCGTCCCGTGCAAGATTTTGCTCCCTGTAGCACTTCCTCGCATGATCTTTTACACCTTCGTGTGGCATCTTGTACTTTCTTGCACGAGACTATGTTCTCTCGCGCGGACTGGTACTTCACGCAAGACTGCAGGATAGTGTTTTAATTTTTTAGTTTTTGTCTTTCCAAGTTTCGGATTTCTAACAATTTTCTATTTATTATTGTTCATTTATTTCTTTGTTATTTTGCACAGCGTAACAATTTTCTGCAGGACGTTTGACCAAGAAATTAAAAACATACTAATGGTTTGATTGCACGATGATCGTTAAAAACTTTTTAAACGTTGTGTCTTTTTCCTGATTTTATTCACATAGTATAAATAGGGCTCTGTTAAAATTTCTTAGGAATTTTGATAATGAGTAGGGATTTTGGCTCTTCATTACATGGAGGTGATGACCATGAATGAACCCAAAATTCTAATGATCTTACTAATATGACAAATTCTTGGGGAAGCGGAGAAAGGTAGTGAATCTTTAGCACTTCTATTCGCCAAGGGATCATGCTCTTCTCTCCTTGAGAGAGAACTAGAAACCCAAAAGCATGCAGATTTGGTGGAGTGAAACTAACTCAGTGATGAATCTATTTTGCGTGTTTGGGTGAGGAAATGGGATAGAGAATTATGCTCTTCTCCCTTTGGGAGAACCAAAAAATTAGACCCTAGAATCTAAACCAAGTCCAGTGTCACCTTTAGAGGGCCTGCTAGTATTGAACCTCTGGGAACAACCCAAGTGAGTACACACCTATGACCGGTGATTCCACCTCACTCTAATAAAGAATGTTTTGTTGAGTCTAAAGACTCCAAAACCATGTTGGATTCCTTCTCAAGCCTTTGACTATCATCTTGAGAAGGCTCTATCTGTTATACTTAATGGCACCGCTTTGAGCCCTACTTGCGAGGGTGTATGACTTTCAGGTGTTGGTGTGGCTACAAGGCCTCAACCTTGTATCGGGGGCACTGAAGGTTAGTGTGAACGGAAGCCTACTAAGAAATTTTCGTAGCTAGTGGCCTACCTGGTTCACCTACGAAAGGAGTCATAATCTTTGCACAGGGAGGGGGAAGAATCTCTCCCATAGATTCCCATCATAGGCATACACCTGGATGTTTGGAGGTGGTTGCGACACTAGCCCCTGCTACAAGGGTAACCTTTGAATGTACACTGTTGAGTCCTTGGAAACACCAAAAACATGGGTGCCCTCTAGCGAGTGACAAGGCTGTGTGAGGTGCACGTATGTGCATAAGCAATGGGGCAAAGGTTTTGTCTTCTCACCATTTTTTTTTAGGACTAAGCTATGTGTTTGTTATCGAGTCTTAAACATTGTCCATACATTATCAAACAAAGACTCCCTTGATGATATCAAGTTTCTTTGTCCTTGATAGGTCTGTTAATGACTGCTTCTTGTTTCACAATTGCTTGATCTAAACCATTGTGTCTTTAAACAATTCTGCAAACCTATCAAGAAACTGGATTTTCTGTCAGACATCAGTTCAAATTGTACCTCAAAATTCAACTGTAACCTCAAAAACTATGTCTGATTGTCAGATTTTGTACTTTTATTATGTGAAGTTTTACTTCTTAGTGTACTTTCTCATGCGAGACTGTGTTCTCTTGTGCAGCCTGGTACTTCCTCATGCGAAGACTAGTGTTATCTCACACGGCCTGGTAATTCCTCGCATGAAACTGTAGCCCAATTTTCAAAAATAGAGAGAAAATTATCATTGATTGTTGGAATTTTTCTCTGATATGCCTTTTGTCTGAGGTCTATTTTTCTACTTCCCTATTGTTTACCGTCAAAAACTAGGTGTCTCAAACCAAGAATCGATCTTTGCTTTGACTCGTGTTGTCTCATGCGTTTATCTTGTCTTTTATATGCTCTTTTACCTTGCGTTGCGATTGTCTTATCTTGGTTTTTCTAGGCATCTCTTTTTGACAATTCATACTAGGTTCACCTTGCATCTTGCCTATTCTAGCCATTTATCTCCTTTCACTACCATTAGAGATAGAGTCTAGCATTATCCCAAATCTCCTCTCATTATATCTTTGTCTATGACTGTCATGACTTGAAGTGGCAAGACTTATCTCATTCAGAATACTGATCAAAGTAGAAGCACATCTCCTAATCAAGAGATAGATCACTCTGAATCCATCATGAAATCTAAACTTTGTGAGAAATCCTCAAGCTCTTCATTGGATACCTTGAAAGATAGTCTTTCTCAACTGTCACCTCCAGTGTTGCAAGAGTGCTTTAATCCTTTGTTTGAGTTGCAATTTGGTTTTTCATTCCAAGAACAAGACAACTCATTCTTTCAAGACAATTCATTGTTCTGTCACTTTGGAAGACCATTCCCTAAGATGGCTTCGATTATTGAACTTGTTGATATTGATCACGATATCTTCCCACCAGAATTTGTTAAATCTATTGATCCTGTTCACCCATCAAGAGTTACTTGGACTACACCTCATCGAAATCATTCATATCACTTCACTAAGTCTTCATTTGTTACAAAGCCCTCCACTAAAAAGATGGGAGATCCATTAATCAATTTTCAACTAGGCAAATATTGCAAAGACCAAGATCAATCTCATAGCAACGTATATCATGGTCAAACTTCTAATGAGCAGCATTATGGTCAATCTCAACATGACCAAAATCAGACCCACGATGATGATTTGTCTCGAAAAAAAACTCAAGGTGAACAACAAGCAGCATATCATTATCGTCCTCCTCTGTTTGATCAAAACCAAGATGATCAACAAGATCAAGCTCCTAGTATCTATGAGATCCTTGGTAATGAAGATGATGTGATAACCTAATGTGATATAGATGTTGCTAAAGCTAACAAAATCCTTATCAAAATGATGGAGATCCTCATTTCAGAAGAAAAGGAAAAGTAATTTCTTGATTTAGCTCAACAAGGAGTTAAATTAACACCAAACTTTCAAGTTGAAACACTTGTAGCTAAAGAAGAAGAAACTGAAACTGCTAAGCTACAAAAGATGATCCAAAGTATGCAAGATCAAATTACCCAACTGGCAAAAGAAAAGGATAAACCCATGCAACAATTTACATTGGAGAGTATATGTCCTTTTCCTTTTGATAAGAGTATTTGCATGCCTCCTTTTCCAAAAGGAGTGGAGTTGCCTAAATATGATAAGTATATGGGTACAACCGATCCCCAAGATCATTTAAGAGAGTTTGGTGCATTGTCTATGGATTTTATGCATGATCAAACGTATCTTATGAGACTCTTTCCCCATAGCTTGGGTGGGCCAGCTATGGAGTGGTTTTGCCGATTGCATCCTGGTATTAAGACTTTTGATGAGATTGCTAATCTTTTCCTTCAGCATTATTCTCACAACATTCAACACCCTGTCAACATTTGTGACTTGTGTAACTTGAAACAATGACAGGGAGAATCTTTCTTGTCTTTTCTCTAAAGGTTGAGACAACTTTGCACGAAGTATCCTCGTAAATTGCTTGAATCTGAGAAACTTGTTATCTTTTTGGACAATCTTCTCCCAAACTTTGGGTATCAAGTACAACTATAGGGTCCTTTGACATTTGACAACATGATCAAACAGGTTGTGAGGATAGAGGCCTTTATGGTTAAAAAGGGAGAGTTAACTCTGAATAAAGACAATAAACAAGGATTCTCAATGAACAAGGATAAAGGAAAGGCTATAAACAAGAATAGAGACGTGGTAAATGATGGAGTGGTTGATAATGTCATTGCAAAGCCTTCAAAGCCTATCTTTAATCTTACTTCTAGCATACAAGTGGCTAAGACTGTTGAAAAGGCCACCACAGATAATCAGCAAAATTCAAGATTTTCTAAGAACAAACCTTGGGCCCCTCGACCCAAGCGTGAATTCACCTCTTTGGGAGAGCCTCTTGATGTAGTCTTTAAAACTCTCATATAGAATCAGATTCTTACTCCTTTGGAAAAACATACTTATGACCCACAACCAAGACCTCATTGGTGGAATGACAATGCTTATTGCAACTATCATCAAAACATTGGTCATAAGACATCCACTTGTCTTCAGCTGAAACATAAAGTCCAAGATTTGATTGACAGTGGTGACATTGTTGTGGATGGCCATAATAAGAATTATGATCATTAGGTGTTTAAGGATCCTTTTCCTCCTCATGAGAAAGGAGAGTCTTCCACAGCTAAGAACAACAATGCTAAGGTGAATTACACTTACACTTCTACTGATAATGTTATTAACATGCTTGAACCTATGGCAGTTGAGTATTGTGATGTGATCACTTTTAAGGGAAGTGGTGATGCTCCCAAGCCTAGGAATCCTTTCATCTTGCATAGTTCTACATCTCATTTGTCTAAATTTGAACAAACCCAAGATTGTGCTAATGTTGTCACTCGATCATGTGGAAGAATTGTTTTGAAAGGTCTCAATTCTCTGAAGCAAATTGTAGACAAGGATCCTTCGAAACAAATTGTAGACCAGGCTACTCTAAAATAAATGGTGGATAAGACTACTACTGGTCCTACCAACAAAGCCTCCAAATCAATTCCTGCATCCAACATCACTAGTTATAGTATCTTAGATCAACTCCAGAGAAATAATGCTCAGATTAACATTTTTGAGTTGTTGAAAATCTCACCTACCCATAGGTAGATTTTGGATAAAGCCCTCACTAAGGAAAATGTTCCCAAGGATCTTGATCTTAACCGGTTCCAATCTATGGTGGGTCATTTAACTTTGCCACATTATTTTTCCTTCTCTAAAGAAGATGATCACTCCTTGAGTCACCCGCATAATGCTCCCTTGCACATAGAGGTTATGATAGGTCCTAAACGTGTCTGTTGTGTGCTTATTGATAATGGCACTAGTCTTAATATCTATTCTGTCAAATTACTTACTCATCTAGGTTATGATGAGGATTGCATAGATTCCCACAAAAATATTACCATCAAAGCCTATGATGAAGAAGAATGCAAATCCCAAGGCTTAGTTGTGCTACCTATCCGTGTAGGACCTGTCAAGAGAGATGTTACTTTCCAAGTGCTTGATATTCCTCTTGCCTACAATATCTTGTTGGGTAGGCCATGGATTCATGAGATGCAAGCTGTACCTTCTACATATCATCAATGCATCAAGTTTCCTTTTCATGGTGCAGAAGTCATTGTTCCTGCTAATACCAATTATTCTTGCAACACTCTTGCACAATCTACTGATAGTTTGGTTCCAACAAATAGAGACTCCACTAAGTTCTATGATGCTAAGCTTAGAGAAATGGAACAAAATTTAAAAATTAAAGATACAGGCATGGGAGAGTACCAAATGGAACCTGTGCTATCTCTAGCAACTTTACCTCTGTCTCCACGCTCTTATGGGAGACCTTCTGAAAATCATAGACTTTCTGATGATCCTCCTCAAACAATCTATGATGGCACCTTTGTGTGAGCTCCACACCTTTAGAAGATGAAGATAAGGAAAGAGCTATCAAGGCTTGGATCTACAAAGGGAAAGAGACATCTAAAACAACTACTCCTCCAGATTTAGAACAAGAACCCTATAGTGAAGGCTTCAAAATCATGAAGCACTTCGGATACAAGGGGAGTGGTCCTATAGGGATAAATGACAATGGATTGCTAAAGCCTATTGAAGCCATGGGTTGTCGCTCAAAGGACACTACTGGCTTAGGCTTTAAAAAGACTCCCTTCCATTTGGGGACAAAGAAATTTGTGTCAGCACCCGAACCTAAACCTGAGTCATAATCTGAAGATATTATACCAAAAGTAAATCCAGAGCCCAGCTCTGATGAAGATATCTTTCCTTATCCCATACCTCCTGATCTTGCTGCATTATTTGAAGAACCTGATGAGCCTATCATACCTATTCATATGGTAGAGACTGATACTGATACCTATTCTGAGGCTAGTTCTGATAAGACCTCTTTATTGCATGAATTCACATATGAGAAATGGAAAGAATCACTAAGTAATGATCCCCATTTTATAGGTGAACAATATGTATCCCTACATTTTCAAAAGAGGTATGAACAAGAAAAACTTCAACAAGTTGTTAATGCCACCAGAAATGATAATGAGTCTGATGATGATGCTAGTGCTAATGGAATTCCTGCATCAAGTACTGACTCACATGAATATGAGTTTGACTCTTTGTCTGCCACCACTTTTGATGTAGACATTGATACTATTCATGTATATGAAAGACTACTCGAAGCAGGTGAAGGGTCTAGCGCTAGAATACATGAATTTGACGTTGTAGATGTCGACTTGTCTTCTACTTCCAACATAGGGTCTCATAGGGATTTGAACACTCCTTTAGATGAAATCACCCTAGGTCTTGACTTGCTTGTTAGCCCTTTTGAGGGTTATACCATGAACGCAGTGGAACCAGCTACTACTTCCCTTTCACTCCACTGTCCTGGTCTCATAAACTAGAACTCCCCCCTTGCATCCAATGAAGTCCTCACATTCCAGAATGATTATGATCTAGCCTGTTACCCCCATGCTATTGAAACTGTAATGTCTCCACTAGTGAATATAGTGTTAGCATGATAGAAGGGGATATCAAGTATCTTAGTCAAAAAATTAAAAGAAGAAAAAATAGATGCTCTGATGGTGAAAACCACTTTGTGGCAGTATCAGAGCCAAAAATAGTAAAAATAAAAGATGTATCTGAGGGTGAAAACCTCTCTGGGGCACCCAAGGATGAGATACTTGATACTCTACTGAGCCATTTTCAAGAGAGATCATCAGTTTTGATTGAGCTGACACAGCTAGTAAATTTGGGTACAGAGGCTACTCCATAGATTATAGATTTAGCACAGTCATTGTCTCTGAAGAAAAATAAGAGTTCACTAACTTCTTTCAAATCAAGAAAATAAACTTTGCATGGACCTATTCTGATATGCCTGGATTGGATCCCAATCTGATCATGCATCATCTGTCCATTGCACCAGGTGTCAAACCTGTTAACCAGAAGCTTCAAAAGATGCACCCTCATGTGGCACTTTTGGTTAAAGCTTAACTAGAAAAGCTCCTTAAAGCTGGCTTCATAAGAGCAATTGATTATGCTGAAAGGATTTCAAACATTGTTCCAGTCACTAAACATGATAAATCCATTCATGTATGTACAGACTTCAAATATCTCAATAAGGCATGTCCAAAAGATGACTTCCCATTGCCTAATATTGATATGATAGTAGACATGATAGCAAGTTATGAGATGTACTCCTTGATGGATGGCTTCTCTGGCTATAATCAAATTAAAATTGCACCAGAGGATCAAGAAAGACTGCTTTCACATGTGCCTAGGGCACTTTCTGCTGGAATGTCATGCCTTTTGGGCTTAAGAATGCTGGAGCAACATATCAGAGAGCTGTTACTACTATTTTCCATGATATGATGCATAAAACTATGGAGGACTATGTGGATGATACTTTAGCCAAGAGTATGCAGCAAAGAACTCATCTTGAAGATTTGGGTCCCATTCTCAACCGTATGGAACAGTTTAGCCTCAGACTTAATCCCAAGAAATGTGCATTTGGAGTCACTTCTAGAAAACTCTTGGGTTACATTATCTTAGCTAAAGGCATAGAAGTTGATCCAGAAAAAGTTCAAGCTATTATGGACATGCCTCTATGTAAAATCATAAGTCAAATGAGAGGTCTCCTAGGAAGGCTACAATCTATTCGGCGGTTCATCTCACAGTTGGCTGACAAATCACAACCATTCACTAAAACTCTGCATAAAGGTGTAACCTATGAATGGAATGAAGAATGTGATAAGGGACTTACTCAAATCAAATAGTATCTTGCTAATCCACCTATCTTGATGCCTCCTATTCATGGGAAGCCACTTATACTGTACATCTTAGCCACGAGTACATCTTTGGGTGCTCTCTTAGCTCAAGAGGATCATAATAACAAAGAGAGGGCTATTTATTACATCAACAGAACATTGGTTTCCTATGAAATGAACTACTCTACTATTGAAAAAGCTTGTCTAGCTATAGTGTTTGCATCAAAGAAACTATGTTATTATATGTTGGCTCACACTACAAAGCTCATTGCAAAAATTGATCCACTTAAATACTTACTAAGCAAGGCTTCCCTCATAGGTAGATTAGCTAAATGGGTCATGATCCTCAATAAGTTTGACATTGAATATGTGGAAAGGAAAGCTATTAAGGGACATGTGATTGTTGATTAGTTGGCAAAGGCTCCTTTGAAGGATCATCAACCTTTGAGCATTGAATTTTTAGATGAATCCATCATGCTTCTCACATATCAGTCTTGGAGCATGTTCTTTGACAGATCATTTAATCAACAAGGATCAGGTGCAGGCATTCTGTTTATAACACCTCAAAGATATTAATTGCCTAAAGCTTACAAAATGATGTTTCCTTGCACCAACAACATAGCTGAATATGAAGCTCTCATCAATGGTATGAAGCCATCCCTTGAATGGTGTATAGATGAGCTCAAGGTCTTTGGAGATTCTCAGTTGATCATAAATCAAGTTAATGATGTCTATCAAACAAAGGATGACAAGATAATACCTTACAAAAGAATGGTGGATGATCTCAAGCTATACTTTGCACACATTTCCTTCCAGCAGATTTCAAGAGCAGACAATAAGGTAGTTGATGCTATGGCTACTCTGGCCTCAATGCTCCAAATGCCAGAAAATGACTTTAGACATGAATTCCTGGTGGAAACATTATGCTACCCTGCCTATGACATTCCTGAATCTAGGATGATCTGTTCACTCATTGGACATGACTCATCCCGCTACCACCATATTTACTCTTACCTTCAAGACCAAATTATCCCTAACACCTATACCTGGAATGAGAAATGTCAACTCATTCGTACTGCTTCATGGTATGTCCTTATAGCAAATGACTTGTATAGACAAGGTCTAGACGGTACTCTCCTTAGGTGTCTAGAACTCGATGAGTCCAAATGTGCATTAGTTGAGGTACATGAAGGTATTTGTGGCTCTCATTCAAGTGGTCTGATGTTAGCCCGTAAACTTATTAGAGTTGGATACTACTAGTCGGATATGGAAAAATAAGTTGTTCAATATGCCAAGACTTGCAAGCAGTGTCAATATCACGAGAATTTGATCCATGCTCCTACTAAAGAGCTTAGTCCTCTCATTAGTTTTTGGCCATTTCAGCAATGGGCTTTTGACTTGGTTGGTTAGATACATCCTTCTTCTTCAGGAGGACATAAATTCATAATCACTGCTATAGATTATTTTACCAAATGGGTCAAGGCAGTCCCTCTAACTATAGCTAATGGAAAAACTATTTCTATGTTCATTATGAACTATATTATTTGCAGATATGGTGTACCCTCATCTATTATCACTGACAATGGGGGACAATTCAAGAACAAGGATCTAACAGACTTATGCACTAAATTCAGGATCATTTAGCATTGGTCATCTATCTATTATCCCTAGGGTAATGGACAACCAAAAGCTTCCAATAAAACAATTCTCAAAATTCTACACAGAATAGTTCACAAATCTAGTAGAGACTGGCATCTCCAGATTAATCTGGCTTTATGGGCCTATAGAACAAGTATCCAAACACCAACAGGGGCCACACCCTTCACCTTGGTCTATGGGGAGGATGTGGTATTACCTATTGAGGTCAAGATTCCTACATTATGAGTCTCTCTAAAGGGCCTCATCATTGATGAAGACACCAGAATATCTAGGCTACAAGAGCTTGAACTATTAGATGAACGTTGGAAGGTGGCATTCGATCATCTTTGAGCATATCAAAAGAGAATGTCAAAAGCATACAATAAGAAAGTCAGACAAAGGGAATTCCAAGTGGGTGACCTCGTCTTGAGGGAGAACCCCAAGAATCAGCAGCAGAGAGTCCAGAAAGGAAAGTTTCAACCAAACTAGCTTGGTCCATACATTGTTACTGCAGCATTTGGATCTGGTGCTTATCGCCTCTCCACCATTGAAGGAGAACAACTCAAAGAGCCAATCAACGCTCTTCATCTGAAGAATTTCTATAGCTGACATTCTCTATGTGCTCATGTACATACTTATTGGTCTTGAAAAAATCCTAAAAATTGATATATTGTAAAAAATCCTAAAAATTGCAAAATGTCCTGAAAAAATGATCATCTTAGTGAAAACCTGGCAAACAGGTGCTTTGATGTATCTATTATCTTGGTGAAAACCTAGTAAACATGAGCCTTGATAATACTCAAAAAAAAAAAAAAAGACAAAAAAAATAGAAAAGAATAAAAAATACAAAAAAAATGAGATATTCAAAAAATACAAAAATAAAAATAAAAAAGAGAGAAAAGTACAAAAAAATTTGAAAAAGAAGAAAATGTGTCATTGATGAAAACCTGGTAAACAGGCGTTATGGTAGCAAAAATAGAATCTCTGCCAAGATGGTGAAAACTGTTGGAAATATAGATGAAGTAACTAAGAGGGGGGGTGAATCAGTTAACCATAAATTTACTCTCCATAGATCCCTTAGATGTTTTATTAAATCATTTGCTGCTGTTGTTCAGCAAACATATAGAGAAATGTTGAAACTCGGTTATTGCAGTGAGTATTAATTATAACTATTCTTAAGCATTCATCAGTGATTAACATAAAAGAAAATAACATGAACACAAGAGACACCAGATTTAACATGGAAACCCAATATGAGAAAAACCACCAATGTAACTAGTTATAGTTTTTCACTCTTCTGAAGTGATGCCCTATTAGGAGCCAACCCGGTAAAAGGTTACAAAACACACTATTAGGTGTGACCTTGTTAGAGGATTTAATCACCCTGTTAGGAGTGGCCTTGTAAGAGGTCTTGAAACAATTCAATAGAACTGTCACCTTGTTAGAGGATTTATAAAATAGCTGTTAAACCAACTCAGTTAGGAGATTTTGAAATCACTGCTACAATGGTAAGACAGTAACAATGAAATGACCTGAATAATGATGCAACTTAATTACTGATTACAGATCTCTATTCTGCTTCACTAGATCCTTCCTAATCAAAATATATCTCTATTGTTCCTCAAGGATATCTAATCATCCTTCAAAATTCGCTCACACTTTCCTTCTTTCTTTTTTTTTCACTTCCACACTTTTAATTCACAACTTGACCTTCTATATATACCATTCTGATTGACCATTCAGATTGTCAAGTCGGCACTAATAACATTACTAGTCATCACAGTAGTCGGCTGAAATAATCAAACTTTATTTCTCAAATTAACAAAATCCTTTACTGGGCCGACCTTGCTCGGTAAACATTAATCTGAAAAGATTTCCTTTGGTGACCAAGAGAACTCGGTAAGCATTGTGAATTCTGCAACATCCTTTGGAGACCGAGTGAACTTGGTAAACACTAACTTTCCTTCATTAACCAAGGAAGCTCGGTTAACACTATTTTTTGCCATACTTTTCTTTGACACCCGAGATATCACGGTAGACACTAAAAACTACCTGCTAACCGACTGAGCTCGGTAAATACTGTGAACTACTTTGCTGACCGACTGAGCTTGGTAAATACTGTGAACTACTTTGCTGACCGACTGAGCTTGATAAATAATATGACATAAGTGTGACATCAAAGATAACACACAATTAATCCAACAATCTCCCTCTTTGGCATTGATGGCAACACAATATGTCATAGCACAATGAATTTCATAGAAAATATAGAGTAAGGAACATATCCTTAGCTTCATTCTGATTCTCATCTATGAGAACTCCCTCTATCAGCAAACTTCTCTTTCTGACTGAAAACTCTCTAAGAAAACTCTCCCTCTTAGAAATCTAAAGAAATTTTTTGAAATATGACAACAAACTCTCCCTCTTTGACAACACATGCCAAAGACAACACATACCAGGTGAATAGCAATGTACCTTGAGTACTGATTCATATGCAATGATTCCTTGACTAAGCTGCATCAACTGACTGATCTTTAATATGCTCTAGTTGATGCATCACTAAAACTTCATTTAGTGAGCCTCGGATAGGGGAATGACCCCTAACTTACCTCTTAGATACAAGAATGCATCCTTAGGTAGTGGCTTGGTGAATATATCTACAATTTGTTCTTTTGTATGAATATATTCCAATCTGATTTCCTTGTCCTGCACCAATCTCTGACAAAGTGATATTTTATAGCAATGTGTTTGGTTTTGGAATGCATTACTGGATTCTTTGAAATATTTATTGCACTTGTATTATCACAAAATATAACAACTAGTTCTTTGATCTCAACCTTCATGCCTTCCAATAACTGTTTGAACCTAACAATATTAGAGCAGTTTACTGCTGCAGCAACATATTCTGCTTCTGCTATGGATTGGGATGTGCAATTTTTCTTTTTACTGGTCCAAGATACCAACCTCTTGCCAAGAAAGAATGCTCCACCACTTGTACTTTTTCTATCATCAATGTTTCCTACCCACTCAGCATCAGTAAACACTTTTAAGTCCAGATTGCCTCCAAATTTATACCACAAGCCATAATCTTCAGTTCCTTTCAAGTATCTCAAGATTCTTTTGATTGCCATCATATGATTTTCTCTTGGTTTTGCTGAGAATCTTGCTACTATACCAACTGTTAAGGCAATATCAGGCCTTGTATGAACTACATACTGTAATTTTCCAATCATTGATCTATATAAGGTCTGATCTACTTCTTTTGAATCATCATTTTTGGTAAGCTTCAGTCCAGTACACATGGGGGTACCAACTGGTTTTGCATCTTCCATACCAAACTTCTTAAGTATTTCCTTGATCTATTTAGACTAAGTAATGTAGATACCGTTCTTGCTCTGCTGAATTTGAAGACCAACAAAAAACTTTATCTGACCAAACATAGACATTTCAAATTCTTTTTATGCTCTGAAAATTCTTTGCACTAATCATCATTACCTGTAAACATGGTATCATCCACAAATATTTCTGCCAAATCAATTATGTTATCTGGTCCTTCCTTGATGTACAAACTACTATTATCATTAGCTCTTTTGAAACCAATCTGAATAAGATAGTTATGTAATCTTTCATACCATGCTCTAGGGGCTTGTTTCAGACCATACAATGCTTTGTGTAACTTGCAGACCATATCCTTTTTGTCTGGATCAACAAAACCTTCAAGTTGCTCAATGTAGACTTCTTCATCAAGAATACCATTGAGAAATGTAGATTTTACATCCATTTGATATACTTTAAATCCTTTATGTGCTTCATATGCAAGTAGAGTTCTTACACCTTCTAATCTTGTGACAGGAGCAAAAGTCTCTCCATAATCTATACCTTCTTCTTGAGAATACCCTTTACACACTAATCTAGCTTTATTTCTAGATACTTGACCATCTTCATTCAACTTGTTCCTGAATACCCATTTTGTTCCAATTACATTTTTGTCTTTAGGCCTAGGTACAAGAGTCCATGTCTTGTTTTTCTCTATTTGTTCTATTTCTTCATTCATAGCCTCAATCCAACTTTCATTTTCCAATGCATTTTTAACATTTTTAGGTTCAAAGTCAGCAAGTAAACATGTACCTTTCAGTTTACTTCTTGTCATAGTACCATCTGATTTGTTTCCAATAATCTGATCTGGTGTATGATGCTTCCTAACATACTTGGCCAATATAGGTTCCTTGCTTCTTGAATAAGTTACATTATCATCTTCTTGAATTTCATGTTCAGGTTCAGTTTGCTCGGGCTCGATAGATATTCGCTCGGTAGCTTCAAACTGAGACTCGATTTCTTGTGACTCGGTTTGAATTTTTTCTTGCGACTCGGTTACTGTACTGGGCTTGGTAGATGTAGTTTCCTTATTGATAGATGTGTCTGGAAATGTATCAGGTTCAATGTAAACAAATCTTTTGTAATCCTCTAGTTCTTTTTTGATTTCTTCTTCAGTCTTTTCTACAAACTCATCAACTTTCACATGTGCACTTTCTATGATTTTGTGAGTAGACAAATTCAGACATCTATATGCTTTACTTTTGCAAGAATATCTCAAAAATATTCCTTCATCACTTTTTACATCAAATTTTCCTTTTCTAGATTCTTTTAAGATGTAACATTTACTACCAAATACTTTTAGGTAACTTACATTGGGTTTATAGCCATACCATAACTCATAAGGAGTTTTGAATGTGTCTTTCCTCAACTGTACTTGGTCCAAGGTATGAACTACAGTGCTAATAGCTTCCTTCCAATATTTCATAGCAATGTTCTTTTCAATCATTAGAGTCCTTGCACAATCCATGATAGATCTGTTCCTTCTTTCAGCTATTCCATTCTGCTCAGGAGTTCTTGGGGCTGATACCTGTCTTTTGATTCCTCTTTCAATGTAGAAATTATGGAATTCATGGGAGATGAATTCACCACCTCTGTCTGATCTCAAGCACTTCATTCTTTTTCCTATTTCCTTTTCTACTCTTGCCAGATATCATTTGAATTTCTCAAATGCCTCTGATTTTTCTCTTAAATACATAATAGTCATCATTCTAGAGTAATCATCAACAAAGAGAATAAAGAATTTTTCTCCAGTATAGCTTTCAATTCCAATAGGTCCACATAAATCAGTATGCACAATATCCAAAATATCTTCAGACTGATAGTTTTTACTTTTAAAGCTAGTCTTTCCCATTTTACCAATCTGACAATTCTTGCATAGACCAACATCAGGTTTCTTCAAAGTAGGAATACCTCTTACTTTCTTGAATTTGCTTATTTTCACCATATTATCAAAATTTACATGACATAACCTTTTGTGTCATAACCAACTTTCTTCAATTTGAGCAATAAAACATGAGCATTCACCAAGATCAAGATAAAATAGGTTACCTTTGGTTTATTTGCCTGAACCAATCAATTTTCCTTTGTCATTCAGCAGTCTTGCTTTGCCATTCATGAATTCAACCTTGAATCCAATGTTGATTAGTTGTGCTACACTTAGAAGATTATGCTTTAGTCCTTCAACCCAATATGCATTATCACATATAAGTTCTTTGGTTAATGAAATTTGTCCTCTTCCTTTTATACAACAAGGTTCATTGTTTCCAAACCTTACATTACCACCATCATAGTCTTCAAGGTGTTCAAACTTTATTCTATCACCAGTCATATGATGTGAGCATCCACTGTCTATAATCCATGTATCATTTTCTCTTATATGGGAGATAAGTGCCATCTCATCTTCATCATCATCAGATTCATCTTTTACAACAATGAAGACAATTTCTTCTTCACTATCATCAGAATCCTTAGCCAAAAAACATGTTTTCTTACCTTTATCCTTGAATGACTTGAAATTCTTCTTGCCATAGTACTTGTGACCTTTCTTCTCTTCCTTGCTTTGCTTTTTTGGGCACCTAGCTGCAATATGACCAATTTCTTCACTTGAGAAATAGATTAAAGGAGTTTTACCTTTGTATTTACCTCTGCCTCTAGTATATTTCTTTGCAAGTAATGCTTCAATAACTTCAAGATCACTATCTGAACTTTCCTCTGATTCTTCTTCACTTTCTGACTAGATTTTCTTGCCCTTCTTAAGTGAAAGTTTGGCCTCAAATGCTGATTCAATATTTTTAGAAGTTGGAACATAGTTGTCATAGTTATCCAATTCAAAAGCTATCAATCTTCCAACTAAGGCATCCAAAGTTATATTGTGATTTTGTTCACATCTTCTTTCTTGAATAGCAAATACTCTTATTGCATAGATAGGAAGCAATGTTCTAAGAACCTTACTTATAACAGTTTCATCATCAATTTTTCCTCCAGAAGCTCTGATTGCACTAACACTCACCTTGATTCTTTCAACATATTTTGCAATGTTTTCATCTTCTTTCATCTTCATCTGATCAAACTATCCTATTAGGTTTTTTGCTTTGGCTCTCTTCACATTGTCATCACCACCATAAATTTTCTTTAGCTTGTTCCACATTTCATAAGCAGTGGTGCAGTCTTTGATCTCATCAAATTCTTCATAGCTAAGAGCTGATGCAATATCTATCATCATGGTGTTATGGTTCTTTTTCTCTGCAGTGTCTTCAACAGTTAATGTGCCAGTAGGAACTGTATATTCTTGATCAATATATTTTCATCCTGAGTCACCAATGGAAGCCAAATGAAGTCTCATGAGACCTTGCCATGCTGAAAAGTTATCTCTGTTAAGCCTTGGAATTTCTCTCTTGTAAGACATCTTGATCTTTAGCTTAGGTCCTTGAAACCCTTCTTGCAAGCACCAAAAGCTCTAGTACCAATTGTTGGAAATATAGATGAAGTAACTGAGAGGGGGGGTGAATCAGTTAACCATAAATTTACTTTCCACAGATCCCTTAGATGTTTTATTAAATCATTTGCTGCTGTTGTTTGGAAAACATACAGAGAAATGCTGAAACTCAGTTATTGCAGTGAGTATTAATTATAACTGTTCTTAAGCATTCATCAGTGATTAACATAAAAGAAAATAACATGAACACAAGAGACACCAAATTTAACGTGGAAACCCAATATGGGAAAAACCACCAATGTAACTAGTTACTATTTTTCACTCTTCTGAAGTGATGCCCTATTAGGAGCCAACCCAGTAAAAGGTTACAAAACACACTGTTAGGTGTGACCTTGTTAGAGGATTTAATCACCCTGTTAGGAGTGGCCTTGTAAGAGGTCTTGAAACAATTCAATAGAACTATCACCTTGTTAGAGGATTTATAAAATGGCTGTTAAACCAACTCGGTTAGGAGATTTTGAAATCACTTCTACAATGGTAAGACAGTAACAATGAAATGACCTGAATAATGATGCAACTAAATTGCTGATTACAGATCTCTGTTCTACTTCACTAGATCCTTCCTGATCAAAATATATCTCTGCTGCTCCTCAAGGATATCTAATCATCCTTCAAAATTCACTCACACTTTCCTTCTTTCTTTTTTTTTCACTTCCACACTTTTAATTCACAACTTGACCTTCTATATATACCATTCGGATTGACCATTCAGATTGTCAAGTCAGCACTAATAACATTACTAGTCATCACAATAGTCAACTGGAATAATCAAACTTTATTTCTCAAATTAACAAAATCCTTTACTGGGCCGACCTTGCTCGGTAAACATTAATCTGAAAAGATTTCTTTGGTGACCGAGAGAACTCGGTAAGCACTGCAAATTCTGCAACATCCTTTGGAGACCGAGTGAACTCGGTAAACACTAACTTTCCTTTGTTAACCGAGGAAGCTCGGTTAACACTATTTTCTACCATACTTTTCTTTGACACCTAAGATATCATGATAGACACTGAAAACTTCCTGCTGACTAACTGAGCTCGATAAATACTATGAACTGCTTTGCTGACTGACTGAGCTCGGTAAATACTGTGAACTGCTTTGCTGACCGACTAAGCTCAGTAAATATTGTGAACTACTTTGCTGACTGACTGAGCTTGATAAATAATATGACATAAGTGTGACATCAAAGACAACACACAATTAATCCAATAGAAAACCTGGTAAATAGGTGCCTCTTATTTTCCCGAAGTAACATCTTCTCTCGGTGTCGCTTGGCTCTTAGTTTCTTGCTTTAGTTTGCTTCTTTTGTTTCCTACTTTAGTTCATTTCTCACTTTGGTTTGCTAGCTCATGCCTTTGCCTTCAGTTTCTTCGAGATTTTTCTCGACTCTTCATGGATTGGAACTGGTAACAATTGGGAGCACCCGCCTAGTCTAGGGGGCATTGTCCTCTCGCTTTCAAAAACTCTCTTATGCATCAGTCACCAGTGTTTCTTACTGTGTCTTCCTGCTGATGCCTAGCTATTTTGATATTTCTCTCCTTGAGGATCTCTCATGTATCAGTCGCCAGTGGTTCCCACTGTGCCTGCCTACTAATACCTAGCTTTCATTCAACCTCTCTCTTTCGGGATCTCTCCCTTACATCAGTCACTAGTGGTTCTCACTGCATCTGCCTGCTGATGTTTCGCTAGTATCTCTGAGATTTCTCTCCTTGAGGATCTCTCTCATATTGGTCACCAGCATTTTTGCTAAGTTTGCTTGCCGATACTTAGTTTAGTTTCTTGATATCTTCTTGAGACTTTGTCTCTCACAACAGCCACCAGTGATTTTCACTACATCTGCCTATTGTCGCTATCCCGTTGAGACTTCATACATTGTACATTTCTGATTCGACTTCAATCTGCTTGAACACGAACTTGAACTAAAACTAAAACTAAAAGTGTGTTCCTCTAAGGCATGCTAAGCTTTGTTTTCTTTGAGTGCTAGTTTGTTTGCTTTGTTGTTTCCTTTTCTTTCTATTTGTTGGTTTAGTTCCAATGATCCAAAGAATTCATATAAGAGGGGTGCCTATCTGTAAGAGCCTCCATCTCATATTGCATGGCCATGCATACCTTGACTCCTTTTATATGGATGCTTTGGTGAGGTTGGTTCTTCTCCTTGTCTTTTGAGTGACTTCTTTCCACTACTGGTGAAATTGCTAATGCTCCTCCTGCTAAGTGAACGTAAGGGTCACTACAAGCAATCTTTGGTAAAAGAAGAAGCTCTTGCATGTTTGGTGTGTTTTTTTCAAACAACATTCAAGTCATTCTAGCAATGGTGCTTTGATGCTTATGTTAACTTGCTAAATCAAAAGGAATAGGTGTTCAGGTCATTCTGGTTTCTTGTGCCTTAATGCTTACATCTCATTCCAAAAAATCTAAAGGTTATGTCATATTCATATTCTCATGATAGTGATATCAATGAGGGTTGTGTGGCCTATTATGATTGTCTGAACTTAAACAGCTCTATGATGATAAATACGGTGAGTCCAACAACCAAGTCCTAGGATTGCATCCGCTCATTTTTTGGGTTTGCATTTTCATTCTAAGCTTGAATTTGAGACAGTGTTTGGTGCTCTCTTGATTGTCTTCTCTTCATCAAAGGTTCTCATCTTTTGTCTCGGGATTCTCTTGGCTGCACAAGTGTCTGGTCCTCACTCTCGATCTTTGAACATCTCTCTTTTTTATTAGTACTTGTCATATATTGCTAAAATCCTACACAAGATGATTAGTATCATATACATTACATATCCATTGCATATATCATTTCATTTCCATTTGCATCCATGAATTCATTTACATCTGCATATACATGTGCATCCACTATAAGCATAAATCATACATCATACATCTGCATACATTTTATCCATCTATCACTGCATTTCACATTGCATCATCATAAAATAACCATGTGCATATCCTTATTCATAAAAAGGAAAACATGTGCATCCATACATCTAAATATCTAAGAAACATCTCATAAACATCAATATCTCAAAAGAAATATATATACAAGGTACAATGATATCAAAAACTTGATCTCGTGTGTGTGTGTGTGTGTGTGTGTGTGTGTGTGTATATATATCGATCAAATGTCATATACAAAAGAGGTGCTACTCGAGCATAGTATCAGAAATGGGCTACAATACATGAGCTGCAATAACAGTGTATACATCAAGATCCACTACCACCTGGAGGAGGTGGAGGTGGAGGAGCCTACTATGTCGGTGCCTGAGAAGGTGGCATTGGTCTCTGTGGTGGAGGGATGGGTCACTAAGGAGGGGCCTGTGGTACTTGTTGTGAAGGAGCCTATGGTGGATCTTGTGGAGGTACTAGCGAAGGTGCCTGTGGAGCTCTAGCGTACTCGACAAATGGAGGCACCTACTCTAATGAATCTGGTACAACTCTGTAGTAAGCTGCATAGTAATAAGCTACCTGGGCAGCCTCGTATCTCATCTCTAGCCTCAAATGTGCTAGCTCAACCCATAGCTGTCTAATCTCTACATCCCTATCTTCTACCCAGGTCTCCTCCTTGATAATAGGCATATGATAATCATCATGCTCTCACTGTACCTACCAGACTCTCTCATGACTCTTCCTAAGAGCCTCCTGCAACTACAGTGTACCTATCTTAGCTGGAATAGCAAGCACGTCAGTGTCATCAACCGGTGGGGTCTACCATGATGAATCATCTGTGCGCTGCCTAGTGGACCTCTGCTGGGCCCCACTACTCCCAGCTCTTGGATCTGAGCCCATGGTCCTAGTAGGAATGCTAATCTACCCTGCTCTAGGTCTCAGCACTCTCTGCCCTAATCTTTGTGCTAGTGCATGCTGCTGCAGTGGTACTTGTGGATCCTACTGTGCAGCCTGTTACTGTATAGGCTATTGTATTGGGGCCTACTATGCTGGTGGCTACTAGGCCATTACCTGCTACTACTACACTGGCTATTGTTGTGCTCCTATACCCATAAGATCTATAAATCTGGGATGTGGGTGTGCAATCAGCTAATCCCTATATGTAGGTGTCACCCTTGCATTGGTGACACCCACCATGTAATCCCATCATGCAGGAGGGATGCGTGCCTTTATCGCACAATGCCCAGGATCTAATCTCACATGCCATCCCTTCTTCTCCTCGTCGAAGAAGCGGGCATAAGGGTAGTACTCCTATGAAATGTCTTGCTGCCGACCGAACTGGCGCAAGACATGGGTGACAAGGAACCACTCAATAGTGTGGATGCTCTATCCAATGAATGGTCGTGATACAAACATGGTAGCCAACTCCCTCTGTGCATCATCCCAAGGCTCAGTACCAACCCAAGGTCTCCAAACTACAGTCATCATATCATCCAGCTATGCTCTCCACTGCTCTATCTTGGCCAGCAGGGGCTAGGTCATGACACCTGAGTACCTGTAAATATAAGGCTCTAGCGCCTATCGAGTATCATGAAATACTGGCCTGCACATGGGGAGGTGCTCCTAGGCACAAATATGAAGAACAAAAACTCCTACCCCCATAGTCTTCGCGCCTTGATATGTGATCTCATGGAGCTCATGGAACATGTGTGCAAGCATGCACTCTCCCCATTCAAATCTCATTGTGGGTCTAGCCATCATCCTCTATAGCATCGTGCCTTAGCTGCACTCTAGACCATGCTGACCTTGATCTGGAACAAGGTACCAACTCAAAAACATCTCTAGCACAACAGGGAACGGGTGAGCATCACCGTATCTACGAGCAAGGTCTTCCCAGGAGATGGCCTAACCCATCACTAGATCATCCCTGAAGATGCTCCTCAAGGCTACTATACCCTGTCATGGCTATGTATCATACTCTACGTGAGTACCATGAATGGGTATCCTCAAAATCTGATATATGTCCTCTGGGGTCACAGTCATCTCCCCCATGGAAACATGGAATGTGTTCATCTCTGAATGGAAATGCTCTATGAGTGTAGTAAGAAGACCGTGATTTACCTGAATGTCAGGTAGATCACGCAAATATCCCAGACCAAGTGCATCAATGTGAGTACCCTCTACATCTGTTAATCTCTGGACTAATGTCATGATGACTGGATGGTGTGATCGGAATACGACATTTGGAAAGTCAACCTGCAAAGCAAGTGACGACACTGGGTCAGTACCTCAAACATGATGGTTTTCAATGTGACAACATCAAATACAGCAAATACAGTAAAGCATCTATCCTAAACAAGACTCTGTGACACTCTACTTGGCTGATTCTACACAAATTGGACAAATTTTGACAAATGATTCAAATTCTGCAATAGTGTCTCACATGAGGAAACTATTTCCTCATGCGAGATAAGACTTGACCTCGCGCGAAGGGGAGAAAGCTTGCGCAGGAATAGCTTTTGGCTCACGTGAGATTCCAGGTAGAACCCACATGAACTCGCACGAGGAAACCATTTTCTCACATGAGAGGGAACCTCGGCCCGATGAGGAAACTACTTCCTTGTGCGAGATTGGAAGAACTTGCTCCTAAACTAGCCTAGATTCTCCTAATCTGACCTATAAAGCGGTACGAATTGAAATGCAAGGAGGTTTATCGACTACTTACAGGTGCGTCATACTTCGGTGGATGGGCATGTCATCAAGAGTGCTCGTATTGGTGCATATGAAGTAGAAGGCCCTCCATTTCTCTATATTAAAGCTCAGAATCACAAGAAGATGAAGGTGAATAATGAATTGAAAATGACTTCTCCGGGCCTTATATAGCTTTTGACCTAATTTTCAAAAGTGCTTTATTTTGTGCAAAAATCACACCCTTGGCTAAATCAACTGCTCTAAATCCATTTTTGGATCGAAATCAAAATTTGACATCTCTAGATAGCTCGAAATCACATTTTAACTTCTGAGATCCTTTGGGATCGGATGCTTGTGCAATCAACCTTCTAGCATCATTTTCCTACTAGATCCTCATCTTTGCATCATGTTTTTGAGATCTTTGTTGTTCTCATCAAAGTCAACTCTAGTCAAATTTAGTCAACCATGGTCAGTAGGACCTTTGGATTGCTTTAATTTTCTTTCTCTTTTGGATTTTCGATCTTATCTTTATCTACAACCTCTTGCTATCAATCATCTTTTGATGTGTCATCTTTCAATTTCACTCTCGAGGGGGTAGGATGATTGCATCATTAAATCTTGTCAAATCAATTCTTGAATCATTCTAATCTGAATCATCAGTTCTCATTGCTTGGGGCATCTCAGTGTCTCACATCTACTTATCTCATCATCTATCTTTTAGGTATCTGAGCAATCTAACTCAGATCCTTGAGAATCAAGCTTCGTTCTAGAGATGGTTCTCAAAATCTTTTAGGTATTGGGGCAATCTAACCCTAATTCCTAAGATTCAAGCTTTGTTCTGGAGATGGCTCTCAAAATCTCTTTTAGACCATTATCTGGGCAATCTAACCTGGGTCTCGGAAGGCTAAGCTTCATATTGGGGCAATCTAATCCTGATTCTGGAGACAGTCCTAAATTTGCATCTTCATCAATTGGTGTTGGGGCAATCTAACCCCAATTCTGGTTCTCTTCTAAGACCGTTGTCTTCGCAATCTAACTTGGACTTCAGAAATTCTTGTCATCTGTCACTTCAGACTATTCTTTGAATCAACGCACCTATTCGCACATCAATTCAAAGAGGGGAAAATGTAATACCCCAAAATTGGCACCTATTAAATTCAATCAATTTTGGTGCATTCCTCAAATTTCTATATCTTCAAAGTCCTACTTTGCTAGGTAATTTTCTCTCTCCTACCTAACTTAATTTGACTTGATGTCAATTGCAAAAACCCTAATTTGTAATAATCAAATATTAAAATTAATTTCTAAAGTCTTTGACTTAATTAGCTAAATTATCCCTATGATAAATCAATTTAATTCTAAAGTCCTAAGTACTTTAAATTAAATTAAATCTACCCCCTTTGGCTAATTACCCATAAAAAAGAATTAATAATTGCTTGATTATTCGAATGGACACTCATTTTGAATTAATAATTCATAATATTCGAAAGGTCACCCTATGTGGCAATTTCCATTCTTTAATTAAGTAATTCGATGCATTTTTATCTCAAATGGGAATGAAGAGTCAGGAGTTTCAAATCAAGAACCTCGTCATTCCCTCTCCGGGCTTCTCTATTTAAAGAACCTCATTTCTCATTCAAAGGATGGCAATTTTGAGAGCAACTAAACTATAGCAAATTTTTGAGTGAATTTGATATTTGCAAGGTTTATTGCATATTAGCTTAATTTCTTTATTATTAGTTTAATATTGCATCTCATACTAGTGTTAACTTACTTAATTGTTCATAGCTTAAACATCATCTTTATTTCAAGTTATTAAAAACAAAAATCTGCACTTCATATTTCCTTCAAAGCATTTAGATTAAGTTGCATTCATCTTAGTTACTTTCCATTTTTATTCATCTTCATGCTTTTGAAAATCCTCCATTGTAGAACTGGTCTAATGGTTGTTGGCTCTCCAATCTGAGAGCAATTAAACACCCTATCTACATAGGAGGCAACAGGTGGCTTCACCATGAATTTCAGATTGAGTAATCCATACTCTCTCTTGTAATTCGATCATGGGAACAATGACTATGTTGCATGTGTGGTTGGATTAAAAGGCTCACATTCACCCCCATACATGAGCTATCTTACGACGATCTTGCTTTCATTCCCTTCCTATTTAGCCTTCATATTTATTTTCCTCCATTCATTATAGCCTTTCGCTATCCTTTTCCTCTTTGGTCTTGATCTAATAAAAAAAAAGAGTAAAACATGGTGCTATGAAGCCTCTTGACATGTCTACTCCTTTGGACTACATCCTTTCCTGCTGTTGCATTACAATTTTGTGACTTATCCTATGTTGGCCTTTCATTGCTTGTCCAAATGTGTTGTACATGACAATTTTTCCCTAGCTTGGGTATTCTTGAGGAGTTTTCCCTTGAGGATTTCTTCCCTTCATTCTCCTTCATTATCTTGTCTTCCATCTCTTCCACCAACTTGCTAATCCCTCTTGTTCTCCGCCTTGCTAGACATTGGGACTGCACGATATGATCTTGCTTGGGAGTTTGAAATGGAGAAAGATGCAATCAAGTTTACTAAGAACTGTCAAAAGTGTCAAGTCCATGGAAACTTGATACATGCACCAAAGAGAGATCTTATTCCCTTTACTACACAATGGCCTTTTCACCAATGGGCATTTGATCTTATAGGATCCATACATCCTCATTCTTCTAATGGACATACTCATATCATAACAGCTACAGACTATTTTACAAAATGGGTAGAAGCGGTTCCCTTAACACAAGCAATTGGGAAACAAATATCTATGTTCATCTTGAACTATATCATATGTAGATATGGGATCCCTCATTCCATAGTCATAGATAATGGTGGACAATTCAGGAATAAAGACTTAGATGATCTATGTGCCAAATTCAAGATTACACAACATTGATCTTCTATCTACTATCCTCAAGGGAATGGACAACTAGAGGCTTCTAACAAGAATCTATTGAAAATCTTGCACCGTACAATTAATAAAATAGGAAGAGACTGGCATCTCATGATCAATCCAGCTCTCTGAGCCTACAAAACAAGTATCAAAATGCACACTGGGGCTACTCCATTCACTTTAGTTTATGGGTCTGAAGCGGTACAACCTATTGAGGTTGAAATCCCATCACTAAGAATCAGAATGCATGGTCTAGTAACTGATGATGACTATAGAGTGTCTAGGTTGCAAGAACTTGAACTACTAGATGAGCGTAGACAAGTAGCGTATGATCATCTTAGAGTATATCAGAAAGAATATCTAGGGGCTACAATAAGAAAGTTAGACATAGAGAATTTCAGGTTGGCGATCTAGTCTTGAGAGAGAATCCTAAAAATCAATCACATAGAGAACGCAAGGGGAAGTTTGAACCCAACTAGTTGGGTCCCTTTGTTATCACTGCTACTTTTGGCTCTAGTGCCTATCAACTCTCAACGACTGAAGGAGAACAGCTTCGAGAACCAATCAACATTCTCCATCTGAAGAAATTCTATGCCTAAGGCATTTAGTGTGTGGTAAAATATCTTGAAAAAATCTTAAAAATCTGAAAAAGTCCTAAAAAATGAACATCTTGGTCAAAACCTAGCAATAGGCACCTTGATGATTCACAAAAAAAATCAAAAAATATCAAAAGTACAAAAAAAGTAAAAAATTGAAAAAATTGAAAAAAATTTGAAAAAAAGGAAAAAGCAGAAAAATGAGAAAAAGAAAAAGTGCCTTGGTGAAAACCTGGAAACAGGCACCTTGGTAGCAAAAATAGAATCTCTGCCAAGATGGTGAAAACTCAGCAAACAGGCACCACTTTTTCAAAACACTCCATCTATCAGTGCAATCTTGGTCTCTCCCAGCTTTCAGTCTTGCTTTAGTTTGTACATATCTCCCGGTTTGTTTCTGCATTTCCAGTTTTCAATAAGTCAGTCTATACACCAATCAACTCGAGCATCTATATCCTATCAATGTTCAAACATGGGGGCAATTAATGTCATATCCTATGGCCTCCAGTACATCTTAGATGAGTCATATCCTATCAGAGTCCTTTGAGGCTTTATCTGAGTCAGTTTGTCTGTCTCCTATCCAGAAAGGACTTCGCATCTACAACAACGCAATCAAACATCAAAACACAAATTGAAAGCAATCTGTGCTTTTCATGCTTTTATCTCCTTGTATGCTTACTAATTCACATTGAGATTTTTGCATATTGTGTCCTTCAAGCTCTTCGATGATGTCCTTTACAGGATTTAGAGAATGATGATTGGGGGCATAATCTTTTCTTTGTTTTCTACTTGTATGTGAAAATCTAACAACTTTGGAAATTCTGGATTGAAATGGTGTCTGTCTGTAAGAGCCTCTATCTCAAATTGGATGGCCACCATTGATACCCAAAAAATTCAAGGAATTTTGATCTAACTATTGTCTTTTTGAGTGAGTTCTTTCTCCTACTGTGAAACATGATCTTGCCTAAGGAGGTGAATGATAAAGGGTCACTACGAGTAATTCACATTGGATTTGGAATTATCTCTTGATTGTTTGATGTGTTTATAATGCAAGGTGTATTCAGGTCATCATGACGTTTATGTTCTGATGCTTATACAAATTGCTATATCAAAATGGACATGATATTTAGGTCATCCTGACGTTTGTGCCTTGGTGCTTATATCTAATCTGACATTCCAAAAATAAAATCAATATTCATATGTCCATGGTTGTCTAACCAGTCGGTGTTGTATTGATTCTTGAGCATACAAATTGATATTCATATGTCTATGGTTTCATAGCTAGTGGACATTGTATTGATTTATTTGGTTACCTAAAAATTCAATGATGAGAATGACTGACACATGATCAGTGACTAGGTCCTAAGTCTTAGGTTGCATATCATTCTACATGTTTCTTTGCATTTTGCATGTTTGCATGATCTCACAATGTTTGGATAAACTTCAAAGCTTAAATGATTCTTCAATCACCTATTCAAATCTAACACGAGCATAAACCTAACATGAAGGTCCCTCCAATGAAACAACAAGTAGAATCCTTTTTCGGGATCAAAATCAAAATCTGAGATTGTTTATATTATCAACTACTTGCATAATCAACCTTCAATCATCAAAGAAATCCAGAATTCAACTTAACTGATTATCTCACATCAAACTATCAAAATTTCAACTTGGTCAACCATGGTAAACTCATGGTCAAACCTAGTCAAACTTGGTCTTTTGGACCTCTAAACGATGTAGAATGTGTTCTTGAACGTGTATAACCAATTCTCAAATCAATTAACATGCTTCTAAACTATAACGCTGACTTTTCTTGTCAGATTTCAATTTTAATCCCGAAGGGGGCATGGTATTGCACATCATTCAAGTCTGTAAATCTAAATCTGGAATCAATCTTTCCTCAGTAATCAAGACAATAACCACATCTAGTTGCTGACTCATCAAAAGTCCTCATCGCTTGGGGCAAATCTATCATCACTTGGGGCATATCAAATTCATCGAGATCCATATCAATCTAGTATTCTCCTAATCTTGTAAACTGTATCAGCTTTTTGTAACCATCGGTTCATTAGTGTTATTTCCTTGGTTCTTCATAACTGAAGGGTTCAGATGTGATACCAATGTGATTCTTATTGACAATCGGGTCTGGAATCAGTCACTCACTTCTTCGCAATCATAAGGTTCAGAATCAAGTGTTTTGGCACTTTTTTTCATAATCATTGGTTCAACGTTGCTACAGTTCATCGTCGCTATAGTTAACATTATCTTTGGTCATTCAGGACCTAGCATCTTCAAATCTTTCAATCGGTTTCTGTCTCGAAATCAATTAATCTTTTAAATCAATTTCAATATCATAAACAGACTATCTTTGAATCACTGCGCTTCACATAGTAATTCAAAGAGGGGCAAAATGTAATACCCCAAAAATGGGCTATAGGTTCATTAACCTCCTACATCCTCAAATCAAATGAAATTGACATCAAAGTCCTAACCTAAGGCACATCTAAACATCATCGAATCCTAATTGATTATCTTAAATCTGCATTGGGGAATATTCCTAGAAATATTCTTATTTATCATAATTATCTTTAATTTAATGATTATTTGGTGATAAATCACATTTATCCTAAAGTTTGATCAATTGAATATTCTAAATATTTAATTAATTAGATTTAATTATGCCACTTAATTATTTAATTAAATTTAATTACATTTATTCCTAAATTGTATTATTTAATTCTGACAATAAATCAAAAATCTCATGACTAATTGATTAAATTATTATTTAATTAATTAATGTCAGTTGTCAAATTTAATGATATAGTTTTCAAATAAAAGTTTGATTTAATAATTGACTAACCCATAAATCAATTATTTTAATTTCAAAAATCAGTTAAGTTGAGGATAAATCACTTTATTTATTTAATTAATTCATAATTAATTGTGCACATTCAAAGAGCAGTTAAACTTTAAATCAGAAAATCAATGCAAGTTGTTAACTTTTGGAAACTCAATAGCTATTTTGAGCTCAAAGCTGATCTAAACCTCTGATTTGAGTTAAAAAGTTGTTCTTGCATGATTTTGTGAGTTAATTATCTCTGATTTCTTGTTGACTCAAAAATCAACCCGAGTTTATCAAGAGTGATTTATGGCTTTTCTCATGCACCTCCAAAGCCCTAGATTTCTATAAAAACAAGGCTTGAACTCCTCTAAAATCATCTCTCGAATTTACACAATTACTTTGGCGAATTGACATCTGAAGAATCAAGCACTTGTGACAGGCGAATTTGTGAGATCATTCATAATTTTCATCGCTTTTGCATAGTTTTTCATATCATTTAGCATATCATTGTTAGATTAATTAGCATATCATATCAATTTCATATTAGTTCATCTAGATCAATTTCATATAGTTTTTCATTCCAATGGCATAGAAAATACAAAAAGACAGATTAATTTCATATCCATATTCTGCATTCAAATCCTTTGTTTAGGTGTCATTAATGTCACTGATCTCGGTCTAATTTGATAATACCATACTCGCACCTACTAGAAGGCAGTAAATTGCCTAGTTAGTTTAGTTTCCATTTCATTGCACGATTTCAATTTTTGCTAACCTCTAATGTTTTACTGAAGTGTTGTGTCTACAACTAGGTACAAAATTCACACACACAATTTGCAGATCCAAAATTCACAAAATCTCTTGATAAAGTAAAGCTATAGAATTCACAACCCAATTCATTATGTTTGCAAAAATTATTCTAATGAGAGGCTTCATGACCTTCTAATGCTTTTGAAGAGGAAAACGTAGATTTTATCTCAGTTCTAGCACATAAATTTACAACACATCCTATAGACCTGCACCTTAACACACCATATTCTGAATCTAAAAATGACAGGAGCTTGATGACACAAGGAAAACATCACAATATTTTACCAAAATACTCACAAGATAATACCAAATTCAGAATGAATTGAGAAGGAACTATCATTGTATTATCAAGAAACTAGGAATACATCTCTATAAAAATGGGTTACAAAGTCATCCTCTTCTTTCTGTGTACAAGAAGCTAAGAAAAAAATAAACTCTCTCAAAAAATATACAACCCAAGCCTATATAGAAAGGTCAAAACCTAACTCCAATGTGAACTAAAGAAGAAAATCCTTCTAAACTGAATAGGAGCTAAAGCCTCTTCCCTAAAACCATGCATGAACTAAACTCAAACTCATTCTCTATCAAGAATGCATGAAAATATCCTTTGTGTCGGATGCAAATGAAGAACCCACAAAAGGAGGAGTATAATTGGTAGAAATTGTAGTCCAACTATCTCAAAAGTGAAATAAAGTCATAACTGACTCATAAACTACCAATAAATTGTCCATAACTAGCCCACCACTAATAAAGAAAAGAAAATGCCTCCTTGGCCTAAAAAAGAACTCCGAGTCTTAAAAAATGCCTCCATCCATGCAAAAATAATCTCTAAAAGAATTCTAAGTTTAAGAAAAGAAAAGTCATATTTCCCTAAAAAGGGGAAACTCAAAACTAAACTTCATCTTGCCCATTTTGCATATATAAAAATTATTAATTATTAATTATTTTATAACTTTTACAATTTAATTAGTATTATTTAAAATAATAATCATGCAAATGTAATTTTCCAAAATATGAACTCCACCTCCCTATTGCATTTCAAAAATAATATTTCATAAAAATGATTTATAAAAAAATCACTTTAATAAATATATTACACTACACTTCATGTAAATCCTATTTTAAGCATTTTATCTTATTTGATTTATATAGAAAACTTAGTAAAAATATTTATCAAAGTATTTATTATGTTAACTTTAATCAATATATTCACTAAGTCACTTATGATACACAAATAAATAAAGTAACCATATTGTATTACTTTACTAATTTATATATTATAAGTATTTAAATAAAATGAGGAGGTGGTATTGTACTCCTTGCTTAAGATGAAGTAGTGGAAAATCTATGTTGGTGATACCAACATTTGTTGGCCGCATGGCCTTTAAAAGCTAGAATAATTTCATGCCCACCTCAATAGCATAGTACCTTGCATACCATTCACCAAGGAAATTGAATGTAATAGCCAAATCTCTTTCCTTGACATTTTTATCCTTAAGAAGCCTAACGGTTTTCTAAGTCGAAGTGTGTTTCATCAAGCTACCGAAACTAGTCTCTACCTCCATTCTTCTTCCCATCACCACCCTAGCCAAGAATCGAGGATCCTTAAAATGCTAGGATCGAGATCCTTTTAGATTTGTGATGAAGAAAACCTTGAACACGAGATTTCCTATCTTCACTAAGTCTTCAAATTAAATGGTTTCTCCAATGAGTAGATTTCCAAACATTTTGACAAAGCCAAGGCTTGTTTCCATTCCAATTCTAGGTCATCTCCCTCTCCTAACCTCCTTAGTGTGTCCGTTCCCTACATCGAATGCATCTTCAAAAAGATCTCAAAAATTATTCTTAAAAGGCCTTTGGTGTTATTTCAAACTCCTCTCCACCTTAAAAATTACATCCCTCTCACAAAGACCCCAAGGACATTCTTCAAGATGTAGATGTTTACAAAGTTGTTTGTTCTTGCATGACACCCCATCTAAAGGTGAAATGAGGTGATCCCTCATCACTATAATTAAAGATCCTTGTGTTGATATCAAGCATGAATGGTTGTTCAAGTCAACACTTTCCAACCACTCATGTACCAAGCACCACATTTGTATTGAAAACACTCAAATATTGTTCAAAGAAGACAATTTTTTAAGAGAAAAATTAAAGAAGCCATAGAAATTAAAAAACCATTCAGTTACCCTTAATTGCATGATGGTTTTAATTTGAGTAGTACCTGGTCCCCCTTTTTATTCAACCTTGGAATCAACCACCTTCCTTCTTAGCGCTTTTTTCCTTTTTTGATTTTGGACCTTGGTGCTTTGGTTTGTTAGTAGGGTTCTTTTGCCTTTGTTCATAGGGGTTTCCCTTTGAGTTCTTGTTAGAGTAATAATTTTTTTTCTTATTAATTAAATCATATTGATTTAATTATTATCTCTTTATTTACTTAAGCTAAACTTTAGGCATATAATAATTAATTGTTTTATTAATTATTATCATGCAACCTAGGTTTCTCCTCCTTTAGGGTTTTGATCTTCTTTATAAGGATAGATCTCTCTTGTAATAACACATTCATTTTTTCATTGTATTGCAACCTTTTTTTGCACATCAAGAATGTCTCCTCTTTCATGGATCATTGAATTTTGGCCTACATAGCTTTTGCTTCTCTCTTTCTGTGACAGGTATTTGCATGCAAGTGATTATTGGGAGCTATGGGTTGATTTTATCGTCAACTCCAATATGGTATCAGAGCTTCAAATATTCATTTCCCTATTCTCTTCATGAAAGATTCAGCCTTGTTTGTAAGATCTGTGTTTTTTAGAGGTTTTGTGTTGGATCTTGGGGTACTTTTGTTTCTCATCACTTTGGACTCAAACGAACCACACTATTGAGGTTAGAGTGTCCAAAAACCCCTATTTCCATATAAAGCATGTCCTTTTTGGCTAAAGTTGACCTCTAAAGGAAAAAAAAACATTTGCCCTAAGGTCCTATGACTAGGCACGCATTCTGAGGCAAGGAAAATTATTATTTTTTACTAGCGGCCACTCCCAGTGGAACTTCCATTAGGTCCACCATGGTCACTGCCAGTGGAACCACCATGGTTACCACCAATGGAACCACCACGGTTGCATGGGTGACTAAGGGCTAAGCCCTAGCCCCTTGGTCGCCACACGACCAAGGGCCAAAAAAATTTGGCCCTCGGGCCTGATTGTTTTTTTTGTGGTAACAGCCATACATCCATAACATTTGAGCTTGTATACTGCTGACGTCAAACATAGCTTACATGCACCTTCTGGGACCTTTTAGAGGACCTTGTGGTTTTTTCACTAACTTGCTCATACAGTGTCCAAATTGGGCAAACGAGATATCGTTGAAAAATGCTTTTCGAGATCTATCCAGATCCGGAGGTTTGAATGTCTGATTTTTATTTTTTGATGGTGATTTTTTGTGTTAAATCCAAAAGTTCATCTTTTCTCTTTGGGAGCCATATCTTGTGCATCTAGAATCCTTTTTGGAAAATGATGCATCATTGAAGAGCTTGTTCTATGAACATTCCATTTTTATGATTCTTTTATCTAGATTCTTCTCTAGGTATATTTTATTCATTTTTTTTTATTTATGCACTCTAGTGAATATCATGGATGTTTCAAGTCTTGGGATCTCTTCCATATATAGGATGGCTCATTTTAGGTTGTTATTCATGTTTCTATAGTCTTTTGTCTTCTTTGATTATTGCAGACATCTTTTGTAAGCATTCTTTTATGCAAACACACTGAACTAAAGTGTCAGTCTATTGCATGCTTGAAATATTGCATGTCTTTGTGCCTTTTGTACTCGCACTCCATTATAAAGTGTCATGGGGGGTTTGATGTTTTCCTTTATTTTCTATCTAACTTTTTCAAGTGAGTGTTCCTTCCACAACATTAGCCTCATGATGTGTGTCAATGACACTAGCATTTATAGGTATTTGTACTTTCTCTGCACCTTCGATGTTCCTAGTTCTTCATCATGCAATTCTTATTAGTCATCTTTTTAGTGTACCTATCACCTCTCCCTTGTCCACATTATGAGGGGGTTTCTATAATTGTTGGTTCTTATGCTTCCTTGGTTCGATGGAGTGAGCTATGTATTTAGTATTTGTTCCTATGTACTAGGTAGATGTAGTGGCTAGGTACCTATGTATTTTAGTGAGATGGATCATTTTCCATATGGACACTCTTTCATTCCTATTTTTTGGAGGCAATTTTCCATCTTTGATTGATCATATCTTCAAGCTTTGGTGTTTTATGCCATATGTATCTTCAAGTTTAATTTTTTGCCTTTGTTTGCCTCCTGATTTGAGTTAGTGTCAATTGAGGGCACTCATGTAGATTAAAACCTTCTCTACCTAGTCATGTTCTATTTTAGTGGAGGTTCTTCAGATCAGTAGTTGCTTTTTTAACAGAGTTTGCATCTTCTTGCTTCATTGGTGTTCTGCATGTTCATTCTTTCTTCCTTTTTTGTAGAACATCCCCTAGTTTTAGAGGATTCTTCAATCCTTCAACTAGTATTCATCTCTTTTTGGAGTAGATTTTTTCCCATGTGGTTTTCTCTACTTCTCCACTTTATAGAGAATCTCTTTTGTAGTTGGATACCTGATCAGGCCTTTGTTATTGGGACCCATTTTCTTTCAGTTGTTGATTCTAGGTTTTTAGTGACTCCCTAGGTTTATCTTAAGGGGGGTGTTAGAGTAATAAGTTGTTTTTTGTATTAATTAAATGATATTGATTTAATTATTAAGTCACTTATTATCTTTTTCTTTACTTAAGCTAAACTTTAGGCATATAATAATTAATTATTATCATGCAACCTAGGTTTCTCCTCCTTTAGGGTTTGATCTCCTTTATAAGGATTAATCTCTCTTGTAATAACACATTCATTTTTTCATTGTATTGCAACTTTTGTTTTGCATATCAAGAATGTCTCCTCTTTCACAAATCATTGAATTTTGGCCTCCATAGCTTTTGATTCTCTCTTTTTGTGACAAGTGTTTGCATGCACGTGATTCTTGGGAGTTGTGGGTTGATTTTCTCATCAACTCCAATACTTCTCTTGTTCCTTATGTCTCTCCAACTTTTTTGTGGGGTTTCCTCTATCTCATTTTATGTGTTTGTATTTAGTGCTTTTGTTTGTCTATTAGTTCCCTCAACTTGGTTTGCAGGGTTTCTCCTTGTGATCTCTTGCTCCTTGGTATTGTTCTTCTAGTCTTGTTGTGTTGTCTCCTCTACCTTATTTCACCATGGTCTTCCTTTTCTATCACTTGTGGTCCTCATCAAGTCTTGGTTGGCTCTGTGTTGTCATTTCCTCTCCTCTCCTCTCTTTTTTGTGTGTATGTAGATACATATTTAATGTGTGTAAGTGTGTATTTTTATGTTCTTTTAGTCTGTATGTACATAGTCATTCTTGTTTAATTAAACATGTACACACACACACACACAGATATATATATATATATATATATATATATATATATATATACACACATATAATAAATATATATTTTATATATGTATATTTTTATATATTTATTATATTTATATTTTATTCTATGTATATGTTAGTTTGTATGTACATAGTCTTTCTTGCTAAATTATACATATGCATATACATATACATACACACACATACATATATATGTGAATAATACACATAATAAATATATATTTTATATATGTATATTTTAATATATTTATTATTTTTTATCTATTATTATTATATATATATATATAGTTTTGTGTTTTCTTTTTTCTTTTTTCTTTTTTGGTTTGTGTTTCTTGTTTCCTTGTCTATTTCTATTTTCTATTTATTTTTATTTATCTTTGTTTCTTTTAATTATTTTATATTTTCTCCTTTCATTTGTTCATTTGTGTTTTGTGGTCTCTCTCTATATATGTATGTTTACGTGTTTGAATATATTGTATACATACTCTAGTATGTATTCTAATATATATATATATAGAGGGTATGTGCAAGATCATGAGGGGCCAAACTATGCCCTTAAGGGGCAATGAAAAATCAGCAAATCAGGGTTCGTCAACTTGACGTGAAAATTTGAATTAGCTATCAACCTAATACCAAAAATTTGTAAGAATAGAATCTGTAGGAAATTGAATGTAGTTTCTAAACTACTAGGCCTTTTCTATAAAAAATTAATATAATTGGTGAAAAGTATAGATTTCAATACAGCAGTACAAAAATTTCAGAAAAAAAATAAGAAGTAGGTGTATGTCTGACCACCTTAATCATGATCAAATGATAATATTTTTTTATAAGATTTTATATATAAGTAGTAGACTCATGCCCGGATGTGACACATATTTTTTTGTAATTTTATTCCAAAAAAATAATTAATTATGAATTTTCTACTACAACATTTTCAGAATAAAAAAACTCCCATGTCTGACCACCTTAACTCATTCAAAACTTTCCAAAATTCAATTTTATTTTTTTTTCCTTATAGTAGGCGAAGCATAGAATGTGACGCATTTTTCGGATTTCAAAAATGTTATACCATTTGAAAGTTATAGCCATTTTTCAATTAGTATATAAATCAGCACTTTAGAGGTAACTCAATTAGAAAATAACTAATAATTACTTACCGAATTCAAAATTTGACAGCAATTATATCGATAGAAAGCTGATAATCTCCTTAAAATGCCCTTTTCATTTCATTAAATTCGGGTGAAAAAAAAATTGTCAACTACATGGTCGAAGTCTAGAACTCAGAGAAACAGGGGAAAAACACGTTTTTGTGACATTTCAAGAGTTGACCAGGTAAGTTTGGTGCACAAAGCATATCGAGCCAAATCAGGTAGATGATTTTCCCGAGCAGAATTTTGAATTTTAAATTTTTCGTCCCCTTTCTCCCTCTTAATTTATTTCCAAACCCTTTCTCCCTCCAATTTCTCCATAGTTCAATATATTATATATCAAAAATTATATAATAGATTATATATTATATATATTAAATATTACATAATATCTATTATATTTTAAATATTATATAATATACATTTTACATTAAATATTATATAATATATATTAATATTAAATTTTACATTATACATCATATATTATATATTATTTTATATGTATTATATATTAATATGTATTTTACAATATATCACATGATATCTTCATATTTAAATTGTGTATATATATATATATATATATATATATATATATATATATATATATATATATATATATATCTATCTATGTATGTATGTATGTATTATTTATAAAATATTGTTGTATATATAATAAAATCAAGTATAGTATATATATATAATATATATATTATATAGGACATATTAATACATAGGTTAATTACACTAATATAAGGCATCCAAAAGGTTTCCAAAGGGGTCATAGAGGGTTCCTAAGGGTCCTAAAGCTTGAGAAAGTTTACTAGGACCCCTTAGGTCTCGGTGCAACCCCCGACAACACACTGGAGCACTCAATTGTGTCCCAAGGGGTCATAAAACCCCTTGGGACACACTTTAGTGTTAAAATGTATCAAAAGGGGTCATGCAGACTTCACAGGTGTCCTAGTACGCCTTATCACATGTTAGGACCCCTAGGAAGTCCTCATGACCCCTTTTGACACATTTCAACACTTAAGTTTGTCCCAAGGGGTCGTATGACCCCTTAGGACACACTTGAGTGTTCTCATGTGTCAAAAGGGGTCAGCAAAACTTCCTACAGGTCCTAGAACGCCATATCATGCATTAGGACCCCTAGGAAGTCCCGATGACTCCTTTTGACAAATTTCAACACTCAAATATGTCCCAAGGGGTTGTATGACCCCTTATGACACACTTGAGACTTCTAATGTGTCAAAAGGGCTCATGGGGATTTCCTAGGGGTCCTAACACGTGATAAGGCATACTAGGACCCATAAGAAGTCCCCATGACCCCTTTTGACACATTTCAACACTGAAGTGTGTTCCAAGGGGTCGTATGACACCTTAGGACACACTTGAGTGCTCTAATGTGTCGAAAGGGGTCATGGGCAATTCCTAGAGGTCCTAGTATATCTTATCACATGTTAGGACCCCTAGGAAGTCCCGATGACCATTTTTTATACATTTCAATAGTCAAGTGTGTCCCAAGGGGTCAATGAATCCTTAGGACAAACTTGAGAGTTCTATTGTGTCAAAAAGGGTCATGGGGAATTCCCAGGGGTCCTAACGCATGATAAGGCATACTAAGACCCCTTAGAAGTCCCCATGACCCCTTAAGACACACTTGAGCATTCCAATGTGTCAAAAAGGGGTCATGGGGACTTCCTAGGGATCCTAACATGTGATAAGGTATACTAGCAAACCTAGGGAGTCCCCATGACCCCTTTTGACACATTGGAATGCTCAAGTGTGTTTTAAGGGGTCCTAGGACCCCTTAAGACACACTTGAGTGTTCCAATGTGTCAAAAGAGGTCATGGGCACTCCCTAGGGGTCCTAAAGTGTGATAAGGTGTATTAGGACCCCTAGGGAGACCTTATGAACCCTTTTGACACATTGAAACACTAAAGTGTGTCCGAAGGGGTCCTAGGACCCCTTAAGACACACTTGGGCATTCCAATGTCTCAAAAGGGGTCATTGGGACTCCTTAGGGGTCCTAACATGTGATAAGACATACTAGGACCCCTAGTGAGTCCCCATGACCCCTTTTAACACATTAGAATGCTCAAGTGCGTCTTAAGAGGTCTTAGGACCCCTTAAGACACATTTGAGCATTCCAATGTGCCAAAAGGGGTCATGGGGACTCCCTACGGGTCCTAAAATGTGATAAGGTGTACTAGGACCCCTAGGGAGTCCACATGATCCCTTTTGACACATTGGAATGCTCAAGTGTGTCCGAAAGGGTCCTAGGACCCTTAAGACACACTTGAGAATTCTAATGTGTCAAAAGGGGTCATTGGGACTCCCTAGGGGTCCTAACATGTGATAAGTTGTACTAGGACCCCTTGGGAGTCCCCATGACCCCTTTTGACACATTGAAAATCTCAAGTGTGTTTGAAGGGGTCCTAGGACCCCTTAAGACACACTTGAGCATTCCAATGTGTGAAAAGGGGTCATTGGGACTCCCTATGGGTCCTAATGCATGATAAGGCATATTAGGACCCTTAGGGAGTCTCCATGACCTTTTTAACACATTGGAACACTCAAGTGTGTCTTAATGGGTATTAGGACCCATTAAGACACATTTGAGCATTCCAATATGTCAAAAAGGGTCATGGGGACTCCCTAGGGGTCCTAACACATGATAAGGTGTACTATGACCCCTAGGGCATCTCCATGACCCATTTTGACACATTGGGATGCTCAAATGTGTCTTAAGGGGTCGTAGGACCCCTTAAGACACACTTAAGTATTCCAATGTATCAAAAAGGGTCATAGGGACTTCCTGGGGGGTCGTAACATGTGATAAGGTGTATTAGTAACCCTAGGGAGTCCCCATGACCCTTTTTAACACACTGGAATGCTCAAGTGTGTCTTAAGGGGTCCTAGGACACCTTCAGACACACTTGAGCATTCCAATGTGTCAAAAGAGGTCATTGGGACTCTCTAGGGGTTCTAACACGTGATAAGGCATATTAGGACCCCTAGGGAGTCCCCATGACCCTTTTTGACATATTGGAATGCTCAAATGTTTCTTAAGGGGTCCTAAGACCCCTTAAGAAACATTTGAGCATTCCAATATGTCAAAAAGGGTCATGGGGACTCCCTAGGGGTCCTAACCCGTGATAAGGCATACTGGGACCCCTAGGGAGTCTCCATGACCCCTTTTGACACATTGGAACATTCAAGTGTTTCTTAAGGGGTTGTAGGACCCCTTAAGACACACTTGAGCATTCCAATGTGTCAAAAAGGGTGATGGGGACTTCTTAGGGGTCCTAACACGTGATAAAGCATACTAGGACCCCTAAGGAGTCCCCATGACCCCTTTTGACACATTGGAACACTCAAGTGTGTCTTAAGGGATCCTACGATACCTTAAGACACACTTGAGCATTAAAATGTGTCAAAAGGGGTCATGGGGACTTCCTAGGGGTCCTAACGCGTGATAAGGCGTACCAAGACCCCTAGGTAGTCCCCATGACCCCTTTTGACACATTGGAATGCTCAAGTGTGTCTTCAGAGGTCCTCAAACCCCTTAAAACACACTTGAGCATTCCAATGTGTCAAAAGGGGTCATTGGGACTTCCTAGGGGTCCTAACATGTGATAAGGCATACTAGGACCCCTAAAGAGTCCCCATGACCCCTGTTGACACATTGGAATGACCAAGTGTGTTTTAAGGGGTCTTAGGATGCCTTAAGACACATTTGAGTGTTCTAATGTGTCAAAATGGGTCATGGGGACTCCCTAGGGGTCCTAACATGCGATAAGGCATACTAGGACCACTACGGAGTCCCCATGACCCATTTTGACACATTGGATCACTCAAGTGTGTCTTAAGGGGTCCTACGACCGCTTAAGACATAGTTGAGTGTTCCAACATGTCAAAAGGGGTCATGGGGACTTCATAAGGGCCCTAACGCATGATAAGGCATACTAGGACCACTAGGGAGTCCCCATGACCACTTTTGACACATTGGAATGCTAGAGTATGTCTTAAGGGGTCCTAGGACCCCTTAAGACACACTTGAGCATTCCAATGTGTCAAAAAGGGTCACAGGGACTTCCTAGGGGTCCTAATGCATGATAAGGCATATTAGGACCCCTAAGGAGTCACCATGACCCCTTTTGACACATTATAATGCTCAAGTGTGTCTTACAGGGTCCTAGGACCCCTTCGGGCACACTTGAGCATTTTAATGTGTCAAAAGGGGTCATTGGGACTCCCTAGGGGTCCTAACACATGTTAAGCTGTAATAGGACCCCTAAGGAGTCCACATGACCCCTTTTGACACATTGGGATGCTCAAGTGTATCTTAAGGGGTCCTACGACCCCTTAAGACACACTTGAGCATTCAAATGTGTCAAAAGGGGTCATGGGGACTTCCTAGTGGTCCTAACATGTGATAAGGCATACTAGGATCCTTAGGGAGTCCCCATGACCCCTTTTGACACATTGGAATGTTAGAGTGTGTATTCAGGGGTCCTAAGAAACCTTAAGTCAAACTTGATCATTCCAATGTGTCAAAAGGGGTCATGGGGACTTACTAGAGGTCCTAACGCGTGATAATGTGTACTAAGACCCCTAGGAATTCCCCATGACCCCTTTTGATACATTGGAATGCTCAAGTGTATCTTAAGGGGTCCTATGACCCCTTAAGACACACTTGAGCATTCCAATATGTCAAAAGGGGTCATGGGGACTTCCTAGGGGTCCTAACACGTGATAAGACATACTAGGACCCTTAGGGATTCCCCATGATGCCTTTTGACACATTGGAACACTAGAGTGTGTCTTCAGGGGTCCTAGGACCCCTTAAGACACACTTGAGCATTCCAGTGTGTCAAAAGGGGTCATGGGGACTTCCTAGGAGTCCTAACATGTGATAAGGCATATTAGCACCCCTAGGGAGTCCCCATTACCCATTTTGACACATCGGAATGCTCAAGTGTGTCTGAAGGGGTCCTAGGACCCCTTAAGACACACTTGAGCATTCCAATGTGTCGAAAGGGGTCATTGGGACTCCCTAGGGGTTCTAACACATGATAAGGCATGCTAGGACTCCTAGGGAGTCCCCATGACCCCTTTTGATACATTAGAATACTCAAAAGTGTCTTAAGGGGTCCATTAGAATGCTCAAATGTGTCTTAAGGGGTCCTAAGACCCCTTAAGACACATTTGCGCATTCCAATATTTCAAAAGGGGTCATGGGGACTCCCTAGGGGTCCTAGCGCATGATAAGGCATACTAGGACCCCTAGGGAATCCCCATGACCCCTTTTGACATATTGGAATGCTCAAGTGTGTCTTAAGGGGTCGTAGGACCCCTTAAGACACACTTGAGCATTACAATGTGTCAAAAGGGGTCATGGGGACTCCCTAGGTGTCCTAACGCATGATAAGGTGTATTAAAACCACTTGGGAGTCCCCATAACCCCTTTTGACACATTAGAACACTAGAATGTGTCTTAAGGGGTCCTAGGACCCCTTAAGACACACTTGAGCATTCCAATGTGTCAAAAGGGGTCATGGGGACTTCATAGGGGTCCTAATACATGATAAGACATACTAGGACCCATAGGGAGTCCCCATGACCCCTCTTGACACATTGGAATGCTCGAGTGTGTCTTAAGGGGTCCTAGGACCCCTTAAGACACACTTGAGCATTCCAATGTGTCAAGAGGGGTCATGGGGACTCCCTAGGGGTCCTAACACATGATAATGCATACTAGGACCATTTGGGAGTCCCCATGACACCTTTTGACACATTAGAATGCTACAGTGTGTTTTAAGAGGTCATAAGACCCCTTAAGCCACACTTGAGCATTCCAATATTTCAAAAGGGGTCATGGGGACTTCCTAGGGGTCCTAACATGTGATAAGGTGTATTAGGACCCCTAGGGAGTCCCCATTACCCATTTTGACACATTGGAATGCTCAAGTGTGTCTGAAGGGGTCCTACAACCCCTTAAGACACACTTGAGCATTATAATGTGCTGAAAGGTGTCATTGGGACTCCCTAGGGGTCCTAACACATGATAACACATGTTAGGACCCCTAGGGAGTCCCCATGACCCCTTTTGATACATTAGAATGCTCAAATGTGTTTTAAGGGGTCTTACGACCCCTTAAGACACACTTGACCATTCGAATGTGTCAAAAGGGGTCATGGGGACTTCTTAGGGGTCGTAACACGTGATAAGGGGTACTAGGACCTTTAGGGAGTCCCCATGACCCCTTTTGACACATTGGAATGCTAGAGTGTGTCTTCAGGGGTAATAGGACCCCTTAAGACACACTTGAGCATTCTAATGTGTCAAAATGGGTCATGGGGACTTCCTAAGGGTCATAACATGTGCTAAGGTGTACTAAAACCCCAAGGGAGCCCCCCTGACCCCTTTTGACACATTGGAATACTCAAGTTTATCTTAAGGGGTCCTACGACCCCTTAAGACACACTTGAGCATTCCAATGTGTCAAAAGGGGTCATGGGGACTTCCAAGGGGTCCTAATGTGTGATAAGGCATACTAGGACCCTTAGGGAGTCCCCATGACCCTTATTGACACATTGGAATGCTAGAGTGTGTCTTGAGGGGTCCTAGGACCCCTCAAGACACACTTGAGCATTCTAATGTGTCAAAAAGGGTCATGGGGACTTCCTAGGGATCCTAACGGGTGATAAGGCATATTAGGACACCTAGGGAGTCCCCGTGACCCATTTTGACACATTGCAATGCTTGAGTATGTCCGAAGGGGTCGTAAGACCCCTTAAGACACACTTGAGCATTCCAATGTGTTGAAAGGGGTCATTGGGACTCCCTAGGGGTCCTAACACGTGATAAGGTGTGCTAGGACCACTAGGGAATCCCCACGACCCCTTTTGATACATTGGAATGCTCAAATTTGTATTAAGGGTTCCATTGGAATGCTCAAATGTTTCTTAAGGGGTCCTAAGACCCCTTAAGACACATTTGAGTGTTCCAATGTATCAAAAGGGGTCATGGGGACTCCCTAGGGGTCCTAAGGCATGATAAGGCATACTAGGACCCCTAGGGAGTCCCTATAACCCTTTTTGACACATTGAAATGCTCAAGTGTGTCTTAAGGGGTCTTAGAACCCTTTTAAAAAAACTTGAGCGTTCTAATGTATCAAAAGTTATCATGGGGACTCCCTAGGGGTCCTAACACATGATAAGGTGTACTAGGACCATTTGGGAGTCCCCATGACACCTTTTGACACATTGAAATGCTACAATGTGTGTTAAGGGGTCATAGGACCCCTTAAGCCACACTTGAGCATTCTAATGTGTCAAAAGGGGTCATGGGGACTTCCTTGGGGTCCTAATGCATGATAAGGTATATTAGGACCCCTAGGGAGTCCCCATTACCCATTTTGACACATTGGAATGTTCAAGTGCATCTGAAGGGGTCCTAGGACCCCTTAAAACACACTTGAGCATTCCAATGTGCCAAAAGGGGTCATTGGGACTCCCTAGGGGTCCTAACACCTGATAAGGCATGCTAGGACCCCTAGGGAGTCCCCATGACCCCTTTTCATACATTGGAATTCTCAAATGTGTTTTAAGAGATCCTACGACCCCTTAAGACACACTTGAGCATTCGAATGTGTCAAAAGGGGTCATGGGGACTTCTTAGGGGTCCTAACATGTAATAAGGGGTACTAGGACCCTTAAGGAGTACCCATGACCCCTTTTGACACATTGGAACACTCAAGTGTTTGTTAGGGGGTCCTAGGACCCCTTAAGAAACACTTGAGCATTCCAATGTGTCAAAAGGGGTCATGGGGACTTCCTAGGGGTTCTAACACATGATAACGCATACTAGGACCCTTAGGGATTCCCCATGACCCCATTTGACACATTGGAATGATCAAGTGTTTCTTAAGGGGTCCTAGGACCCCTTAAGAAACACTTGAAAATTTCAATGTGTCAAAAGGGGTCATGGAGACTCTCTAAGGGTCCTAATGCATGATAAGATGTATTAGGATCTATAGGGAGTCCCCATGACCCCTGTTGACACATTGGAATGCTCAAGTGTATCTTACGAGGTCCTATGACCCCTTTGGACATACTTGAGCATTCCAATGTGTCAAAGGGTGTCATTGGGACTCCCTAGGTGTTGTAACATGTGATAAGGCATACTAGGACCCCTAGGGAGTCCCCATAACCCCTTTTGACACATTAGAATGCTCAAGTGTGTTTTAAGAGGTCTTACGACCCCTTAAGACACACTTGAGCATTCTAATGTGTCAAAAGGAGTCATGGGGACTTCCTAGGGGTCCTAATGTGTGATAAGCTATACTAGGACCCTTAGGGAGTCCCCATGACCCCTTTTGACAAATTAGAATGCTCAAGTGTGTCTTAAGGGGTCCTAGGACCCCTTCGGACACACTTGAGCATTTCATTGTGTCAAAAGGGGTCATGGAGACTTCTTAGGGGTTCTAACGCATGATAAGGTGTACTAGGACCCTTAGGGAGTCCCCATGAACCATTTTGCCACATTAGAATGGTCTAGTTTGTCTGAACAGGTCCCATGACCCCTTAAGACACACTTGAGCATTCCAATGTGTCAAAAGGGGTCATTGGGACTCCCTAGGGGTCCTAACGCATGATAAGGCTTACTAGGACACCTAGGGAGTCCCCATGACCCCTTTTGACACATTGGAACACTCAAATGTGTCTTAAGGGGTCTTAAGACCCCTTAAGACACATTTGAGTGTTCCAATGTGTCAAAAGGGCTCATGGGGATTGCCTAGGGGTCCTAACACGTGATAAGGCATACTAGGACCCCTAGGGAGTCCCCATGACCCCTTTTGACACATTGGAACACTCAAGTGTGTCTTAAGGGGTTGGAGGACCCCTTAATACACACTTGAGCATTCCAATGTGTCAAAAGGGGTCATGGGGACTTCCTAGGGGTTCTAACATGTGATAAGGCATACTAGGACCGCTTGGGAGATCCCATGACCCCTTTTGACACATTAGAATGGTAGAGTGTATCTTAAGGGTCCTAGGACCCCTTAAGACACACGAGCATTCCAATGTGTCAAAAGAAGTCATGGGGATTTCCTAGTGGTCCTAACATGTGATAAGGCATATTAGGACCCCTAGGGAGTCCCCATGACCCCTTCTGACACATTGGAACACTCAAGTGTATCCAAAGGGTTGTTAGGACCCCTTAAGACACACTTGAGCATTCTAATGTGTCAAAAGGGGTCATTGGAACTCCTTAGGGGTCCTAATGTGTGATAAGGTGTACTATGACCCCTAGGGAGTCCCCATGACCCCTTTTGACACATTGGAATGCTCAAGTGTGTCTTAAGGGGTCTTAGGAACCCTTAAGACACATTTGAGTGTTTGAATTTGTCAAAAGGGGTCATGGGGACTTCCTAAGGGTCCTAACGAGTGATAAGGCATAGTAGTACCCCTAGGGAGTTCCCATGACCCCTTTTGACCCACTGGAATGCTCAAGTGTATCTTAAGGGGTCCTACAACCCCTTAAGACATAGTTGAGCATTCCAATGTGTCGAAAGGGGTCATGAGGACTTCTTAGGGGTCCTAACATGTGATAAGGCATACTAGGACCCCTAGTGAGTCCCCATGACCCCTTTTGGCACATTGGAATGCTCAAGTGTGTCTTAAGGGGTCCTACAACCCCTTAAGACACACTTGAGCATTCCAATGTGTCAAAAGGGGTCATGGAGACTTCCTAGGGGTCCTAACACATGATAAAGTGTACTAGGACCCCTACGGAGTCCCCATGACCCCTTTAGAAACATTGGAACACTCAAGTGTGTCTTAAGGGGTCCTCAGACCCCTTAAGACACACTTGAGCATTCAAATGTGTCAAAAGGGGTCATTGTGACTTCCTAGGGGTCCTAACATGTGATAAGGCATACTAGGACCCCTAGGGAGTCCCCATGACCCCTTTTGACACATTGGCACCCTCAGGTGTGTCTTAAGGGGTCTTAGGACCCCTTAAGACACACTTGAGGGTGCCAATGTGTCAAAAGGGGTCATGGGGACTCCCTAGGGGTCCTAACATGTGATAAGGCATACTAGGACCCATAAGGAGTCCCCATGACCCCTTTTGACAGATAAAAATGCTCAACTGAGCCTTAAGGGGTCCTACGACCCCTTAAGACACACGAGCATTTCAATGTCTCAAAAGGGGTCATGGGGACTTCCTAGGGGTCCTAACGCGTGATAAACCATACTAGGACCCTTAGGGAGTCCCCATGAACCATTTTGACACATTGGAATTTCAGAGTGTCAAAATGCATCATGGGGACTTCCTAGGGGTCCTAACACGTGATAAAGCATATTAGGACCCATAGGGAGTCCCCATGACCCCTTTTGACACATTGGAATGCTCAAGTGTGTCTGAAGGTGTCCTACAACCCCTTAAGACACACTTGAGTGTTCCAATGTGGAAAAAGGGGTCATGGGGACTCCCTAGGGGTCCTAATGCGTGATAAGGCATACTAGGACCCCTAGGGAGTCCCCATGACCCCTTTTGACACATTGGAACACTCAAGTGTGTCCGAAGGGGTCTTAGGACCCCTTAAGACACACTTGAGCATTCCAATGTGTCAAAAGGGATCATTGGGACTTCTTAAGGGTCCTAACATGTGTCAAGGTGTACTAGGACCCCTAGGGAGTCCCCATGACTCCTTTTGACACAATGGAATGCTCAAGTGTGTCTTAAGGGGTCCTACGACTCCTTAATACACATTTTATCATTCCAATGTGTCAAAAGGGGTCATGGGGACTCCCTAAGGGTCTTAACACATGATAAGGCATACTAGGACCCCTAGGGAGTCCACATGACCCCTTTTTACACATTGGAATGCTCAAGTGTGTCTTAAGGGGTCGTAGGATCCCTTAAGACACACTTGAGTGTTCCAATGTGTCAAAAGGGGTCATGGCGACTTCTTAGGGGTCCTAACGTGTTATAAGACGTACTAGGTGTAATACCCCAAAAATGGGCTATAAGTTCATTAACCTCCTACATCGACAAATCGAACAAAATCAACATCAAAGTCCTAACCTAAGGCACATCTAAACATCATCGAATCATAATTGATTATCTTAAATTTTGCATCGGGGAATATTCTTAGTAATATTCCTAATTATCTTAATTATCTTTAATTTAATGATTATTTGGCGATAAATCACATTTATCCTAAGTTTGATTAATTGAATATTTTCATATTTAATTAATTAGATTTAATATTTGCCACTTAATTGTGTAATTAAATTTAATTCTATCTATTATTAATTGTATTATTTAATTTTGACAATAAATCAAAATTCCTATCTTTAATTGATTAAATTCTTATTTAATTAATTAAAGCATGTTGTCATTATTTAATAATATAATTTTTAATAAAAGTTTGGTAAAATAGTTAATTAACCCATAAATTAATTATTTATTTTCAAAAATTAGTTGAGTTGAGGATAAATCACTTTATTTATTTATTTAATTCTTAATTATTATGCATATTCAAAAGAAACAGTTAAACTCCAAATCAGAAAATCAATGCAAGTTATTGACTTTTTGGAACTCAACATCCTTTTGGAGTTCAAAAAGCTAATCTAAACTCTAATTTGAGTTAAAAAGCTATTTTTGCATGATTTTGAGAATTAACTATCTTTCATGATCAGATAACTCAAAAATCAAGCTGAGTTTATTTGAGTGATTTATGGCTTTTATCCATGCACCTCCAAAGCCCTAGATTTCTATAAATTAAAGGCTTCAGCTCTTCACAAATCATCTCATATTTTGCACAATCACGCTGGAGAATTGGAATTGAAGAATCAAAGCTCTTGCGAATCGACATCTTTGTGAGATCAATCTTATTTTTGCATTCATATTTCATATCATTGTTAGATTAGCATAACATATCAGTTTTCATTTAGCATAGATTTCATATCAGTTTTTACAATTATTATTGCATAGAAAATATCAAAAATATAGATTAATTGCATTCAATTTCATATCCATCTTTTGCATTCAAATCCTTCATTTAGGTGTCGTCTAGGTCACTAATCTCGATTACAATCTGAGAACATTAATCTCGTACCTATTAGAAGGCAGTAAATCGCTTGGTTAGATAGCTTTCAATTTTGCACGATTTTGATTATCACTAACCTCTAATGTTTTACTAAGTGTTGTGTTTACAGACCAGTTACAATTTTCACACACACATTTCTGGCGCCCACCGTGGGGCAACCCACCTTTGCATGCTGGTTTTGATTTTTTTTTGGGAGCTAAAACCCCAAAGTTTTAAAGATTTAATTTTATTTCCCAAACGGCTTGAAATTTTGGTCTGAAATTTTTTTTGCAAGTTTTTGACATGTCAGAAAAGCTACAGTAAAAAATTTAGAATTTTTTGAGATGTTTTGAATTTTTAATAATTTTTTCTTGAAATTCTGGAAAAAATTAATATCTGACGCAAATTAGCATATTTTTCAAAAAACATTATATTTTCAGAAAGCTCTTTAAATTCTACAGGGGATCCATTCTTTGTGTTTTAAATTTGGACATGATATCATAGCTCAAATAGTCAATTTACAAAAACTGGTCTGTTTTGATAAAATGGGTCTCTAGGGCACAAATGAAGAGATTTTTCTAAAAATTTTGCATTTTTGGAAAGCTCTCTATTTTTTTAGCAGGGGTCTCTATTCTGAATTTCTATTTTTGTGGCCAAAATCATATCAAAAAAATTAGATCTTGTTGACTAGGTCAAATGCAGCAAAAAAAATAAAGTTTTGTGATGGGTATGCACTTATTTTTTTACATGGTTCAATGAATGATATGAGTTGTCATTTGGGTTGATTTCTGGTTATTATTACTGATAATAACTGATTTTTAGAGCTAACCCTATGGTTTTCATAAGTTGAATATATTTTGCATATCTTGTTTGCTTGTTTGCTTGTTGGAGAGTTCGTCACTTGCTTGCATGGAAAAGCTCAACAAAAATTGCTAAAAATCAAGTAAAATCTACTAAGCACGTTGCAAGGATCCCAGGTATTCTCCTTCATCTAATAATATTTTGATTTGGAACTTAAAATAAATCTCTTATGTGTCAAGCTTGTGTGCATCTTTTCATGCTTTTGATCTATTTCTACACACTTGCATAATTGATACTAGGTTGTGAACCCTTAAGGATTCATTAAGTAGTCTTAGAATACTTATGATTGATCTTGATTGCTATCTTGGGTTATTGGACTCGCTAATCCGCCGGCCCCTCATTTCCGCCCCGTGGTTGCAATCTCAGCGCCATAAAGGGGAGGGGTCAACAGGACAGAAGCGTTAAATATTCCACTTGGCAACCCTTTTGTGCTTTTAGAAACTCACTTGTTTTCTAAGTTGTGGACTTATTTTTAGCTTGTGTGAGGTGTTAAGTGTTCCACCTTGTGGACTCATCTCATATTTGCTTTAAGCGTTAAGTGTTCCTCTTTCTACTTTTTGGATGCTTTTGGTAGATTTGCTTTCAGAACATACATCTGTGCTCACATAGTAATTAGGCCCTATGAACACTATTTGTGATTCTTGAGAGATTGGATTCCTATTGAAATCCTTCCTTGACGACGGAATCCTTGTAGGTAGGGAAGATACTTAGTGCGTTTCACATTCATCTTGGTTAGTGCGTCTTCTCTTATTGATCGACACATTCTCTCTCCGGAGAGGTTGATAGATCACGTGGGGTTGATATCACGAGCTTTGGTGAATCAAAATTGGTTAGTGCGTCTTTTCTTATTGATTGATACATTCTTTCCCCGGAGAGGTTGATAGATCACGTGGAGTTGATATCACAGACCTTGGTGGAACAAAACTTTGTCTTAGCGTGTCGGATTAATCTGCTTGCTTTGTTTGGGTTAAAAGTGAAGAGGTGTCAAAACCTTGAATCTGGAGCCAAGTCCCCTTGTGGTATAAATCTGTGTGTCACCTTTAGAGAGGGTTAACCGTAGCGGACAATCCCTTCATAGGGAAAACTGCATTGACGGAACCTCAAGCGGTAATAGCCATTTTCGCCATGGTAGTGACAGCCGCTATATAAATGTCCTTTCGGAAGAAATCTCCACGGGTATGGTTTATTGTTGGGTTGTCAGATCTCCCTAGCAGCTCTTGAAGATTAAGTTCTCGGACTGTGTCAAAACCCTGGTGCGCCAGGATTGGAGTTCACCCCTTTGAATCATAAAAGTTGCAGAGTCAAACCATTACTAAAAACCCTAGAGAGGCCAATTTTTCACTTTCAGGTATATGTGTGTTATTGCAAAACTTTTCAGAACATACACAATTAGTAGTCTCAGGGATTAGCACAATTTGGTCACTTGATTGTTCATGCGCAAGGTTGCTTTTGCCCTTGTTCATTGTTTTCAGACGTGCTTGGAATCACTTGCTTGCTGTTCTGCGTGCTTATTTATCTACTTGGCTATTAAAAACGATCAAATCTGGTATAACCTTCAAAATCTGGACAGTACAATTTGCAAACAATCCAAAACTAAAAACCTTAAATTTTGCAAAAATTGACGTAAAGTTCTTTCTGGAGTCAAAAGTCATTTCAAGAAGTCAAAAGTCGTACGAGTTTTTTCAAGTGTCATTTCAGTATTACCCAACTGTCGTATGAGTTTAGAAACTGTCATTTCATAGACTACCCGGTGTCGTACGAGTCTGCAGAGTGTCGTTTGGAAAAATTTGAGAGAGTTGTCAGAAACTGTCAAATTGCAAGATATCCAATGTTTCCAGCCTAGTTCCAGAATCTGTCAAAAATATCATTGTCTCAGGAACAGAGCAGTAGCTATTGAGCATTCTACCATTTTTTGAGTTTGATCTTTTGAATCCGATCTAGTCTTCTGTTTGATCAATTTGAATCCTTTTTATCTCGTGTCAAAACCTTGTCATAACTATCAATCTTCAATCAATCTTCAAAAACAGACTAAGTGTTGAGAACTCGTGTCCGCTATCTTTTGGGTGATCTATCCCATACATCCAGGGCACAGTTTCCTTCACCCACATCTTATCAGATCTTCAAAACTATCATAATCTTGACAAGGTTGCGTCATCCGATTTTCTCGAATCAAATTGTTCTTCAGTTGTCTTCATCCTTTTCTTTTGTTTCATTCAAAGTTAATGGTGGAGACGAGAGCTTCTTCACACAAGAAATCAGAAGAAACATCTCAGAACTTACTTTTGACCAATACCCCGGGTCCAACTCTTGAACAACTCATCAAGTCAGGTATCTACAAAGACGACGGTCTCGGTAACTTTCGATTAAAAACTGATTACATACCTCCTCTATCAACTCACAGAGGTAATCAACAAACTCCTCCTCAATCTATTCCAGGGAGCCCAAAAACTCCTACCATGTCTCAAGTAGGGACAAACCATGGTTCTCTAGGAGGAGGATCCCAGGGACACCATTCTCAACATAATGCCGACCAAGACCCTACGCCCTCTGAAATTCATCGATGTCAGAATGATGATGAATTCAAAAGAATGATGAGGCATTTCTTGAAAATGGATAGAGAAGCATACTTTTTGCAATTAGCCCAAGAAGGAGCTAAACTTCCTCCTCACTTCAATGTCGAAGATATCATCACGCATGAGGAAGAAACTCCGATGACGGCCATAATGAACCAGCTGCACGTTATGCAGGTCAAAATGAATAAAATTGAGAAAGAGAATGAACCCAAGGAATTCTCCATGGAGGCCCTTTGTCCTTTCCCTTTTGACAAAGACTTGTATATGCCTCCATTCCCAAAAAGAGTGGAGATACCAAAGTATGACAAATACGACGGACACTCTGATCCTCAAGATCATGTCAGAGAGTTCTGTACACAATCCATGGAATTCATGCATGAACCGACTTATCTAATGCGTCTTTTTCCTAGATCCTTGGGAGGAGCATCCATTCAGTGGTTTTCAAGATTACCTTCTACGATCAAAACTTTTGAGGAATTGATTAAATTATTTTATCAACAATATTCCTACAATATTCAACATCTGATTACCATGATCAATATCTGTAACCTCAAGCAATATCCAGGGGAATCATTCCTAACTTTTCTCAAGAGGTGGCGAAAGAAGTTTTCTTTATATGCTAGACCAATTCCCGAAATGGAGAAACTTGAAATCTTTATCAATAACCTTGTTCCAGAGCTCAACTATCCATTACAAATGCAAGATCATGTATCTTTTGATAAAATGGTGGATAATGCAATCAAGATTGAGAAAGTACTTGTCAAGAAAGGAGAAATCACACTTCAAAAGGACAAGTCTGAATCGGGATCTAGCTCAAAAGATAAAAATAAGAGCTGGAATAGAAACAAAGGTATCATCTCTGACGGTGTTGTTGACACTATCCACACCCCATCAAAGGCACCGGCCTACAATCTCACCCTTGCCACCAAAGCCATTGAAGCTTCAGAGCAAAAATCTGTTGAACCATCTCCAAAGAAGCCATTCAAACGATGGGATAATAAATGAAAGTTTACTCCCCTGGGAGAATCTTTGGAATCTGCTCTGAGGACCTTGATAGCTGATAACATGATCTCTTTACCACCAATCCGAAAACCTGATCTGGATCCAAAACCATGTTGGTGGAAAGATAATGAATTTTGTGCTTTCCATCGAACTAAAGGCCACAGAACTAATGGATGCTTCCATTTGAAGCATACCATTCAAGACTTGATAGATCAAGGGGACATCACAATCGATAATCCTATCAGCAATAATGATCACACAGCATTTACAGAACCTTTTCCACAACATGGCAAGGGAGTTTCCACTTCTCAGCCTAACATGGGGGCAAAAGTCAACTATGCCTACCCTGGAAATGATGCTGTCATCAATATAGTGGAACCATGCCTCTCTGAGAGCTGTAATGTCATCACGATTGTACGAAGAGATAGAAATCATTCCTCAGCTAATGCAGTTACCAGATCACAAGCTCAGATGCATCTGAAAGGACAAACACCAAATTCATTTGATGTCCCTAAGATACCTTTCAATCTCACATCTACTTCTAAACAGAAGGTTGCCTCGAAATCTTCCAATCCAAAGGATACCAGACCTACATCTTACAGCATCGTACAACAACTCCAGCATACCAATGCCAAAATCTCTATGTTTGAGTTACTTCGAATATCTCCAGCTCACCGAGATATCCTAGACAAAGCTTTGCTCAGCTCTAATGTTCCTGATGATCTAGATCTAGACAGGTTCCAGACTATGGTTGGTCATCTAACATCTCCGCAATATATCTCCTTTTCAGAAGAGGATGACAACTCCCTAAGTCACCCACATAATCAGCCCTTGCACATAGAAGTCTTGATCCAGAACCGTCGAGTCAAACGTGTGTTGATAGATGGGGGCGCAGGCCTCAACATTTGTTCTTACAACTTAATCACACAGTTGGGATTCTCAGAGATGGCTATTGATCCTCGAAAGAAGATCACCATAAAAGCCTATGATGAACAAGAAAGAGCTTCTAAAGGCACCATTGTCTTGCCCATCCGGGTGGGTCCAGTCATCAAAGATACCACATGTCAGGTGCTCGATCTACCATTGGCTTACAATATCCTTCTAGTGAGACCCTGGATACATGAAATGTAGGCTATTCCTTCAACATACCATCAATGCTTGAAATTTCCCTATGAAGGAGTGGAGGTTACTATCCCAGCTGATCTGAGTACAACTTGCAATACATTGAAGGAAAGTGCCGATAAACTTGTTCCCAATAACAGAGAATCTTCCATCAAGCAACAAAATGTGGCTTCCACATCTAAGATGGATGACATTGCTAAAGAGATCAATATCAAAGAAAATGGGATGGGAGAATACACTATAGAGCCAGTCTTGTCTCTGACATCTCTCCCAATCTCACCTAAGTCATATGGCCAATCCTTGAAGCAGTCTAAATCAGAACCTAAGGAACCTATGGAAGCATACAAAAGACATTTTGTGGTGGAGCAAGTATCTAAACAAGAATTTGAAGAGGATGAAGCTGTGCTGGCATGGCTATATAAAGAGGATTCTGAATCTAAAATTGTTCAACCTAGTGAATCTATAGCACCTACAGTCCCTTCTAATTCATATGGTCCAGGAAACAAATTGATAGCCAAGATGGGATATTCTGGTCAAGGACCTCTAGGAATTAGGGGAAAGGGTCTTGTGACCCCCATTTCACATATTGGTCGAGCCAAAAAAGATACTGGTGGCATAGGGTTTAAAAAGAAACCCTATCATCTTAGAGGTGGTTGTTCTCATGTCATAGAACAAATTGCACCAGGAGAACCCCTTCTTAAGAAAGAAGAAACAGAACCCTCTGATGATGATTCAGATAGCTCTGAGCTTATCCCCTATGAAAAATTGCCTAAAGAGATCAAAGATCTTCTTGATGATACAGATGATCCTATCAGAAGAATTAATGTAGTAGAAACACAAGAACCTACTGTAGTGCAAGAGATGGTTGTACCACAAGAACCAGCCAATCTCAAAGGCAATCAAACTAATCAAGAAGCAGGGGGTAGTTATTCTGACACTGATTCCCATGAATATGAATTCAAGTCAGAGACTGAGGGTAATCCTTCTTGGGGTATTCATCCTGATTTCACGCACTTTCTAAGATTTCCTAGAGATTCTGAATCAGAAGATGAGTCAAATGATTATGAATGGGGTGCCATTCTAGAAGAAGATGAGCTTATAACAGAGAAATCTATTGATGTTATTCACCAATATGTCTCTCAACCCAACGTAGGTCTAGAGTGAAACAATGAACTTAACGTGTCTGATCCACCTATGGCTGAAGAGGACTCCTATGATGATGTTGAGCCTATTCATGAATTGAACATTCTGAGCTGTAATATCACCTTTGAACTTGAGCGTCAGGTTAGGACCAATGATGACATATCCACATCCGTGAACACCATATCCCAAGCCTTTCCCACTTTGACTATCCAACGCCCTGATCTTGTCGACCAAACTTCCACCAACCCAAACCATGGTATGTATACCTTCCCAAATGACTATGCCCTTGCCTGCTACCTCAATGCAGTTGAGCCTATGAGTACTTCCATCAGTGAACCGAGTGTCAGCATGACCGAGTCGGACATCAAATATCTTAGTCAGAAAAACAAGAGTAAAAAGAAAAAGAAAAATAGTTCTAAGGGTGAAAACCACTTTGTGGCGGTCTCAGAACCGACAAAAGTAAAAAGAAAAGATGTATCTGAAGGTGAAAACCTCTCTGAGGCACCTAAGGATGAGATATTTGATATCCTTCCAAGTCATTTACAGGATAGATCTCCAGTTCTGATTGAGCCAACTCAATCCATCAATTTGGGTACAACAGAGGAACCACAATTGGTACATGTAGCACAATCTCTATCAGACGAAGAGAAACAAAACTTCACTACCTTCTTATCAGAGAAAAAGATCAACTTTGCATGGAAATATTCAGATATGCCAGGATTGGATCCCAATCTCATTATGCACCATCTATCCATTGCTCCCGGAGTAAAACCAATCAAACAAAAATTGAGAAAGATGCATCCTCATGTCGCACTCTTAGTCAAAGCAGAACTAGAAAAACTCCTAAAAGCTAGATTCATCCGTGTCATAGACTATGCTGAGTGGATTTCCAACTTTGTACCTGTTTCCAAACCAGATGGTTCAATCAGAGTATGCACGGACTTTAGAGATGTGAACAGAGCATGCCCTAAGGATGACTTTCCACTACCTAACATTGATATGATAGTGGACATGACTGCGGGCTATGAAATGTATTCCCTTATGGATGGTTTTTCTGGATACAACCAAATCAAAATTGCTCCAGAAGATCAAGAGAAAATAGCTTTCACATGTGCGTGGGGAACTTTCTGTTGGAATGTTATGCCATTCGGACTCAAAAATGCTGGAGCTACATATCAAAGAGCAATGACATCTATTTTTCATGATATGATGCATAGAATAATGGAGGATTACGTAGATGATACCTTGGCAAAATCCATGATTAGAACTGAACATCTAACAGACTTGAGCATGATCCTTGACAGAATGGAAAAATTTAGTCTTCGACTAAATCCTAAAAAGTGTGCTTTTGGAGTCACTTCTGGAAAGCTCCTAGGATACATCGTCTCCAAGAAAGGCATTGAAGTTGATCCAGCTAAGGTCAAGGCTATAATAGAGATGCAACCTCCCACAAATATTAGTCAAATGAGGACGTTGCAAGGCAGAGTTCAATCTATCAGAAGATTCATATCACAGCTAGCGGACATCTCACAGCCTTTTACAAAAACATTACATAAAGGTGTGACCTTTGCATGGACTGAAGAATGCGAGAACAACTTTAAACATATCAAGAAGTATCTATCAAATCCACCTATATTGATGCCTCCTATTCATGGGAAGCCATTAATATTATATGTCTCCGCAACAGATACATCACTGGGGGCATTGCTAGCACAGCATGATGAGAACAAGAAAGAAAGAGCCATCTACTATATCAGCCAAACTTTAGTGGCCTATGAGAAGAACTACTCAATGATAGAGAAGGCCTGTCTCGCTGTGATCTTTGCATCACAGAAATTGAGACACTACATGTTAGCTCATACTACTCATTTGGTAGCTAAAATTGATCCACTGAAATATCTCCTAAGCAAAGCTGCCCTCACAGGTAGACTAGCTAAATGGGTCATGCTCTTGAGCGAATTTGACATTGAATATGTTGAAAGAAAAGCTATCAAAGGACAGGTCATTGCTGATCAATTAGCTGAAGCACCACTGTTTGATGATACACCCATGCAAATGGAATTTCCTGATTCCTCTATCATGCACCTCTCTTCTAGAGCATGGTGATTATTCTTTGATGGCTCCTACACATAGAATGGATCCGAAGCAGGCATATTGTTCATTACTCCTCAAGGATACTCGATACCCAAAGCATTCAGATTAAAGTTTCCTTGCACAAACAATATTGCTGAATATGAGGCACTTCTCAATGGTATGAAAATGGCAATACAGTGGAGAGTTACAGAGATGCACATTCATGGAGACTCACAACTGGTCATCCACCAGGTCAATGATGTGTACCAAATGAAAGATGAAAAGCTCATTCCTTACAAGAGAATGGTCGATGATCTAAAGAAATACTTCACCTCTATCACATTTGAGCAAATACCCAGAATGGAGAATAAGGCTGCTGATGCAATGGCAACATTATCTACTCTTTTACAACAGCCTGAACATGAACTACGCTACGAGTTCCTGGTGGAAGCCTTATCCTATCCTGCATATGACTCCCCTGAAACCCGCATGATCTGCACTGTTGTAAGTTATGACTCATCTCGCTACAAAAATTTGTTCTCCTATCTCCACGACCAAATCATCCCTGAGTCCTTTAACCGTTTTGAGAAATGAAACCTTATCCGATCCGCATCCCGATATGTCATCATTGGTAATGATCTGTACAAACGAGGTCTAGATGGTACACTGCTTAGATGTTTAGAACGAGAAGAGTCTCAACGTGCATTAGAGGAAGTCCACGAGGGTATATGTGGGTCACACTCGAACGGGTTAACGTTAGCTCAAAAACTTATTAGGGCTGGGTATTATTGGCCTGAAATGGAAAAAGAAGCTATTAAATTTGCTAAAAACTGTCAACAGTGTCAAGTACATGGCAACTTGATTCATGCTCCAGGGAGAGATCTGATTCCCTTTACTACACAATGGCCTTTTCAACAATGGGCATTTGATCTCATAGGTGCTATCCATCCGCACTCTTCTAATGGACATACCCATATAATCACAGCTACAGATTATTTTACAAAATGGGTAGAAGCAGTTCCTCTAACACAAGCAACGGGGAAACAGATCTCTATGTTCATCCTGAATTACATCATTTGCAGATATGGGATCCCTCACTCTATAATCACAGATAACAGGGGACAATTCAAAAACAAGGACCTAGATGACTTATGTGCCAAGTTCAAAATTACTCAACATTGGTCATCTATCTACTATCCTCAAGGGAACGGACAAGCTGAGGCTTCAAACAAAAATCTCCTGAAGATCTTGCACAGAACAGTGAATAAAACAGGAAGAGACTGGCATCTGATGATCAATCCAGCTCTCTGGGCATACAGAACTAGTATCAGAACGCCTACAGGGGCTACACCTTTCGCTTTAGTTTATGGGTCTGAAGCGGTACTGCCTATTGAGGTTGAAATCCCATCACTCAGAATCAAAATGCATGGACTTGTCACTGATGAAGACTACAGAGTGTCGAGGTTACAAGAACTTGAACTACTAGATGAGTGCAGACAAGCAGCGTATGATCATCTCAGAGTGTATCAGAAAAGAATGTCTAGAGGCTACAACAAGAAAGTCAGACATAGAGAATTTCAGGTTGGCGATCTAGTGTTGAGAGAAAATCCTAAAAATCAATCACATCGAGAACGCAAGGGGAAGTTCGAACCCAATTGGTTGGGTCCCTTTGTAATCACTGCTACTTTTGGCTCTGGTGCCTATCAACTCTCAACCACTGAAGGAGAACAGCTCCGAGAACCAATCAACGTTCTCCATCTAAAGAAATTCTATGCCTAAGGCATTCAGTGCTTGGTAAATGTCCTGAAAAAAATCTTAAAAATCGGAAAAAGTCCTGAAAAAATGAACATCTTGGTGAAAACCTAGCAATAGGCGCCTTGATGATTCACAAAAAAATAAAAAAATATCAAAAGTACAAAAAAATTGAAAAAATGAAAAATACAAAAAAAAAAAAATGAAAAAGAAGAAAAAGTGCCTTGGTGAAAACCTGGAAACAGGCGCCTCGGTAGCAAAAATAGAATCTCTACCAAGATGGTGAAAACTCGGCAAACGGGCACCACTTGTTCCAAAATGCTCCATCTATCAGCACAATCTTGGTCTTTCCCAGCTTTCAGTCTTGCTTTAGTTTGTACATATCTCCCGGTTTGTTTCTGCATATCCTGGTTTCAATAAGTCGGTCTGTACACCAATCAGCTTGAGCGTCTATATCCTATCAATGTTCAAACTTGGAGGCAATCAATGTCATATCCTATGGCCTCCAATGTATCTTAGACGTGTCATATCTAGCCAGAGTCCTTTGAAGCTTCATGTGAGTCAGTCAGTCAGTCTCGTCTCCAGAAAGGATTTTGCATCAACAACAATCAAGCATCAAAACTCAACTGAAAACAATCTGTGCTTTTCATGCTTTTATCTCCTTGTATGCTTACTGATTCGCATTGAGATTTTTGCGTATTGTGTCCCTTCGAGCTCTTCGATGATGTCTTTTATAGGATTTAGAGAGTGATGACTGGGGGCATAATCTTTTCTTTGTCTTCTGCTTGTATGTGAAAATCTAACAGCTTTGGAAATTCTGGATTGAAATGGTGTCCGACTGTAAGAGCCTCTATCTCGAATTGGATGGCCATGCGTACCTCGACCATTGATACCCAGACAATTCAAGGAAGTTTGATCTAACTATTATCTTTTTGGGTAAGTTCTTTCTCCTACTGTGGAACACAATCTTGCCTAAGGATGTGAACGATAAAGGGTCACTACAGGTAATTCACATTGGATTTAGAATGATCTCTTGACTGTTTGATGTGTTTGTAATGCAAGGCGTACTCAGGTCATCACAATGTTTATGTTTTGATGCTTGTACAAATTGCTATATCAAAATGGACATGATATTCAGGTCATCCTAGCGCTTGTGCCTTGGTGCTTATATCTAATCCGACATTTCGAAAACAAAATCAATATTCATATATCCATGGTTGTTTGACCAGTGGGTGTTGTATTGATTCTTGCGCATACAAATTGATATTCATATGTCTATGGTTTCATGGATAGTGGGCATTGTATTGATTTATCCAGTTACCTAAAAGTTCAATGATGATAACAAATCGACATATGATCAGTGACTAGGTCCTCGGTCTTAGATTGCATTTCATTTTGCATGTCTCATTTCATTTTGCATGTTGCATGATCTCACAATGATTAAACGAACTCCAATGCTTAAACGATTCTTCAAATCGCATCTTCCAATCTAACAAGAGTTGAATCTCACACGAAGGTTCCTCCAATGAAATAGCAAGTAGAATCCTTTTTCGGGATCAAAATTCAAATCTGAAATCATTCATATTATTAATTGCTTGCATAATCAACCTTCAATCATCACAGAAATCTAGTATTCAACTTAACTGATTATTTAACATCAAACTATCAAAATTCAAACTTGGTCAACCATGGTCAAACTCATGGTCAAACCTAGTCAAACTTGGTCTTTTGGGACCTTCCAACGATGCAGAATGTGTTCTTGAATGTGTTTCACCACACTTCTCAAATCAATTAACATGCTTCTAAACTATCAACGCTGACTTTTCTTGTCAGATTTCAATTTTAATCCCGAAGGGGGCATGGTATTGCACATAATTCAAAGTCTGTAAATCAAAATTCTATTGATCAAATCTATCAATATCTTTCATCAGTGATCAAGACAACAATCACGTCTAGTCGCTGATTCATCAAAAGTCCTCATCGCTCGGGGCAAAATCTATCATCACTTGGGGCATATCAGATTCATCGATCCATATCAATCTGGTATTCTCTTAATCTTGTAAACTGTATTAGTTTTTGCAACCATCAGATCATAGTGTTCTTTCCTTGGTTCTTCGGCAACTGAAGGATTCGGATGTGATACCTGCTAGTTCTGCTAAGACAATCGAGTCTAGAACGGGTCACTCACTTTTTATCAATCCTAAGGTTTAGAATCAGGTGTTTTGACACTTTTTCGCAATCATAGGTGTATTTTCTGCTACAGTGAACATTATCTCTGGTCATTCAGGACCTCCTATCTCAATATCTTTCAATCAGTTTCTATCTTGAGATCAGTTTATCTTTTGAATTAGTTTCATATCTCTATCAAACACAGACTATCTTTGAACCACTGTGCTTCGCACAGTAATTCAAAGAGGGGCAAAATGTAATACCCCAAAAATGGGCTATAAGTTCATTAACCTCCTACATCGACAAATCGAACAAAATCGACATCAAAGTCTTAACCTAAGGCACATCTAAACATCATCGAATCATAATTGATTATCTTAAATTTTGCATCGGGGAATATTCCTAGTAATATTCCTAATTATCTTAATTATCTTTAATTTAATGATTATTTGGCGATAAATCACATTTATCCTAAGTTTGATTAATTGAATATTTTCATATTTAATTAATTAGATTTAATATTTGCCACTTAATTGTGTAATTAAATTTAATTCTATCTATTATTAATTGTATTATTTAATTTTGACAATAAATCAAAATTCCTATCTTTAATTGATTAAATTCTTATTTAATTAATTAAAGCATGTTGTCATTATTTAATAATATAATTTTAAATAAAAGTTTGGTAAAATAGTTAATTAACCCATAAATTAATTATTTATTTTCAAAAATTAGTTGAGTTGAGGATAAATCACTTTATTTATTTATTTAATTCTTAATTATTATGCATATTCAAAAGAAACAGTTAAACTCCAAATCAGAAAATCAATGCAAGTTATTGACTTTTTGGAACTCAACATCCTTTTGGAGTTCAAAAAGCTGATCTAAACTCTAATTTGAGTTAAAAAGCTGTTTTTGCATGATTTTGAGAATTAACTATCTTTCATGATCAGATAACTCAAAAATCAAGCTGAGTTTATTTGAGTGATTTATGGCTTTTATCCATGCACCTCCAAAGCCCTAGATTTCTATAAATTAAAGGCTTCAGCTCTTCACAAATCATCTCATATTTTGCACAATCACGCTGGAGAATTGGAATTGAAGAATCAAAGCTCTTGCGGATCGACATCTTTGTGAGATCAATCTTATTTTTGCATTCATATTTCATATCATTGTTAGATTAGCATAACATATCAGTTTTCATTTAGCATAGATTTCATATCAGTTTTTACAATTATTATTGCATAGAAAATATCAAAAATATAGATTAATTGCATTCAATTTCATATCCATCTTTTGCATTCAAATCCTTCATTTAGGTGTCGTCTAGGTCACTGATCTCGATTACAATCTGAGAACATTAATCTCGCACCTATTAGAAGGCAGTAAATCGCTTGGTTAGATAGCTTTCAATTTTGCACGATTTTGATTATCACTAACCTCTAATATTTTACTGAGTGTTATGTTTACAGATCAGGTACAATTTTCACACACACACTAGGACCCCTACAAAGTCTCCATGACCCCTTTTGACACATCTGAACCCTCAAGTGTGTCCGAAGAGGTCCTAAAACTCCTTCAGATACACTGGAAGGTTCATATGTGTCAAAAGGGGTCATGGGGACTTTATAGTGGTCCTAGTATGCCTTATCATGCATTAGGACCCCTAGGAAGTCCCCATGATCCCTTTTGACACATTGGAATTCTTGATTGTGTTCAAAGCTATCCCTTCAAACACTCGTTAGGACCCCTAGGAAGTCCCCATGACCCTTTTTGACACATTGGAATGCTCGAGTGTGTTTGAAGCAACCCCTTCCGACACACTCGAGCATTCCAATGTGTAGAAAGGGGTCATGGGGACTTCCTTGAGTTCCTAACATGTGATAAGGCATACTAGGACCACTAGGAAGTCTCGGTAACCCCTTTCAACATTCAATTTAAATATTATGATCTATAAAGTTTATATATTAATATATATATATATGGAAGATATTATCATATAGAATATATATTAATATATAATTATATCTATAATACATATTAAAAAATATATAAAATATTTACATAATACCCCTTAAACGTTATATATATATATATATATATATATATATATATATATATATATATATATATATATATATATATATATATATATATATACATACATACATACATACATACATACATACATACATACATACATACATACATACATACATACATACATAATTTGTACATATAAATATAGTATAAGTTCGTTAAATATATTTATATACAATACATATTAATATAAAAAATATATTAATATAAAATATATATGACATACAATTTAAACATTCTAAGATACTATAATATAAAATATATATTAATATATAATTATATATAATATATATTAAAAAATTTACATAATACCCCTTAATACCCCTTAAACGTTATATAGATATATATATATATATATATATATATATATATATATATATATGTATGTATGTATGTATGTATGTATGTATGTATGTAATTTGTACATATATTTATATAATATAAAATATATATGACATACAATTTAAAACCCCTAAGATATTATAATATAAAATATATAAATTAATATATAATTATATATATAATACATATTTAAACATTATATACAAAAGTTCAATTTTTTCATATACTCTCGCCATTTTTTCATACTTGGGAAAATCGGGTACCCGATTTTCCCGATTTCAAAAGTTCAAATTTTTTATATACTCCCGCCATTTTTTCATACTCAGCAAAATCGGGTACCCGATTAGGCTTGTGCTTTGGTGGCAGGTTTGGCCAGGTGTACTGACACCCAGGCCTACTAAAAAGTCAACAAGCGCTTTCAAGCACTTTTGGACGAGTGAAAAGTGAATATTTTTCACATCACCACTTTTTGGCCCCTCATGATCTTGCACATACCCTATATATATATATATATATATATATATATATATATATATATATATATATATATATATATATATATATATATATTTAATAGTATTTTTTTTTAATATATTTTTAAACCTTTTGTCTTAGGTTTTTTAATATATATTAGTTTAATAAATATTTTTACCCCCTTTTTTATTTTGTTAATATCTATTTATAATGTTTTGTTATATATAAATATTTAATATGTGTATGTGTATATTTATTAATCATCTTGTTTACTCCTTTTGTCTTAGTTTTAGTTTTTTGTCTCCCAAATCTCTCTCCCTTTTAAGTTAATGTGTGGTCCTACAACTACCATTTTTTAATCTCCTTTTTCTCTCTCGTATCATCTTGATGATGGATCACAACGTTGACAAAGAAACCCCCAATACAATCTACCCATAGAAAATTTAAATTATGTAGCTTTAACTACAAAATTAGGCGACATTGATGTTGCACTTTCCATTCTCATATTTGTTTTCTTATTGCATATCTATTAATAACGAAAGAGTTTTACATTAGATTTACTGAGTAGAAAAATAGAGATTCGTAAGTATCACTGTAGTACAGTAATCAAAAAAATACTATACTAAGCCATTGATACATGGCGACATATACAAAAAATAACTAAACAATATGATCTAGATTATGATCATCTAAATTAGTAGGAGCCTCCTAGTCTATTTTTGTATCATTAGAATCTGGAGAAACAATATTATATCTAATGATCTCATGAGATATGTAGCCCAGGTCTAGTGTTCACTTAGGTTCATTAGCTTTGGGGTTCCAATTGCCAGCCTACTTCAACTGTTGCATGAATTCAACAAAAGTGACTTCAAACTCTCCCTTATCCTTCATAGTAGTGTATCCATAAGCTATGTCTCTCTTGTCAATAGTAGCTTTTCCTTCCCTCAATATTTGCAAAAGATTTATCTCCTTCATCTTGATAATAGTGGTAACTTGCAAGGCAACATCAAGATAAATGAGTCTTCGAAGAGACTCAGCAAGGTTCATGTCCTTCTCTGCAAGAACATCGTTATTCTGAGCCTTCCAAATAATCCACAATATAAAAAAAGAAAGGATTGACCAGAAGTGTTATAATATTTGTTGTTGTTAATATGTCCTGAGATTATATTTAAAACTTTGAAATCAACATTGAATGTAAGGCCAAACATTTTCTAAACTTTAGAAGCAAAGAGACATTCAAAAAAGATATGCATTACAGATTCGGGGTGTCTATAGACTATGCATAGATTCGGGTCACCTCCCAGCTTTTTAAAAGGTAGTTTATGCAAAATGAGTTTCCATAAAAAATAGGATATTTTGGGTTCCACACATCTGCTCCAAATATTGGCAAAGTATTTGTTCCAGTCAGTTTGTTGTCCATCAATACACTATTTAGAATTAACATGGGAAATAATATCAAGGCTGAAGGTAAGCACACTGTATATGTATTTAGATTTGACAAGGTGGAGAGGAGTGTTGTCTGGCCAAGAGAATTGGTAGGAGCAATGGTTTTGTGAGCAATAGCCACTAATGGAGCCCAAATTGTTGATGGATGTTGAAAGGAGGGAGTGTGTTATCCATTAGTACTTGGGGATATGTAAATTTGATTCAATTTTCTCCCAAGGAATCAATTTTCCTTGTTGGAATATATCTTAGAAGATATTAATGCCTTTCTCCAACCACTTTTTTGTTGAATAGCCTTGCAATAAAGAAATGGGTTTACTGCCATGTTTCAGACTCCACCACACAGACTTCTTTCCACAGACTAATCATCTCCCTTCAGATGGAATAGTATTACAAAGAAATTACCTTACAAATTTTCATCCCTTTCAGATAGTTTTGAAAATATTTGAACCCTATACCACTACATTGCCCTTTATTGTAAGGAGATCTATAAAGAAAAGGTTAGACTAGTCCTGGGATTTACTGGGGTGATCTCAGGCTAGGTTACTCCTGATCAAGGCTTTCCATGGTTCTTGCTATGTGGCTTTCTTTTCAATCCATTTAATAGCTAGAGCAATACCTTGAATCCAGAGATCCTTAAGGCCTAGACCACCCTAAATCTTCTCTCTAGTACAACAATTCCAAGAAACTGCATGTATCTTCTTGATGTCTTTACCATCTAACCAGATAAAATATCTGATACATTTTTGAATAAAATTGAACTGGTGTTGGTTAAAAATCCAAGCCAAGGAGAAATAGATTGAGTAGGAAGATAGGATCTTTTTCCATACTTGGAATCTACCTGCAAAAGAAAGGAGCTTGTTGTCCCATTTGTTCAGTTTTTCCACTATCCTTTCCTTGACCCAGTTCCACATTTCATTTATATTGGGGCTGATAGCATATGGAATACCTAGATGTACCTAACAATATGGTCAAGGCCTCCCCATTCAAAGCCAAATTTTCCCCACCATCTTGGGGGATTGAGGTCCCAGCCTAGCATAATAGACTTGGATAGAGAAATTTTACTACCAAAGGCTAAAAATAATAGGTCTAGTTTGGTCATGAGGAATTCCATGTTATGTTCTTCAAGTTACAAAAGGATGGAGGTGTCATTAGCAAATTAGATGTTAGAAACCTCTTCTTGATTGGGGAGGGTGATGCCCTTCACTCTTCAACATAAGGTATCATCCCTAAGGAGGTAGTGAAGGGAGTCTGCAACAATGACAAAAAGGGAGGGTTCTAGAGGGCATCCTTGCCTGATAGACCTTGATAGCTCAAAAAAATTGACCTTACTCCATTGAATTCTACTGCTGCCATGTCCTTGGAGAAGAATAGAAACCATCCTACAAAAGTGAGGTGGGAATCCTAATGCCTCCAACATCATCAGGATATACTTCCACTCAATCTTATCATAAGCCTTCTCATAATCAATAAGAAACATAGCACCTTGTTTCCCAAACACTTTATCCCATTCCATGGATTCCCAACAAGTGATGAGGTTTTCTAGGATATATGTCCCCTTCACAAAAACTATTTGATTAGTGTTAACCACCTTAGGAAGTACATTTTCAATTCTTAAGGCCAAGATTTTTGCAAGAATCTTATACCCAACATTTAGGAGGGTAATTGGCCTCCATTTTTTAATAAGTTTGTGACATTCTTTAGGAATAAGTTTGATGAGCCCAGTGTTGATGTCTGGGCCTAGAGTCCCTAATAGAATGGTCTAGTATATATTTTGAGCAAGTCATTGGCTATCCATTCTATATTGGCTTTGAAGAATTCAACTGAAAGTCCATCAGGTCTAGGGGTCTCATCATTGGCCATCTTTAAAATAGAGTATTTGATTTCATCCTTTGAAAGTCCCCTTTTATCACTATTGCATCTTCCTCAAATACTTTCTTAGGGATGACACCTGTAACTCTCAACCTAGCAGCCTCCATATTGACCCCATTATCCTCTGAAGAAAACAAATTGCTATAAAACTTTGAGAAAGTCATCACTTTATCCTCTTGAGAGGTGATAGTTTTATCATGATCCTTGATACAAGATATTTTATCTTTGGCTTCTTTTTCTTAAGGGTACAGAAGAAAAATTTAGACCCTCTATCTCGTAAGTTTAGCTAGTTGATTCTAGCTCTAACCCTGGCTCCTCTAATCTTATCATTTTTTATTTTCCTGAGGGAGTCTCTATAATACATCACTCTTCTATTTAAGTTAGGATTAGAGGGGTTATTCTGGAACAACATTTCATACTCCTGAAGGGCCTCAACCAATTTGCCTTATGTCCCCCTAGCATATTTAGCCCTTTTCTTACCTACAACTTTAAACATCTTTTTCCAAGATTCAGTAGTTTGAGTCCACCAATCTACTTCAGACTCATGATGAGAAATTTGGTTATTATACTAAGTAGTGATTTTGACTGCTGCTTGAACATATTCATCCTTAAGAAGAGAGGAATTTAATGCAAAGCCTTGTTTCTTTATAGTCATAACACCATGATCTTGGATCAAGTGGATGCATGAGAATATCGAATGATGATCAGAGAGGGAGAAAGGAAATACTTTTACACAATTTCCATCAGAAGGTGGGGGATAGCTGAAGAACTGCCTATTCAAGTAAAACTTGTCCAACCTGGAGTATATCCTCATATCCCCCCTTTGAAGGTTGGACTAGGTAAACCAGACACCTTTGGATTCTCCCTTCTTTTCTGCTAACGAGTCAAATGCATTCATTTTACTAATCATTTTGTTCCAATAGAATAACTCATTTCCTTTCCATTCAAATCTTAATCCTCCCAATTTGTCTTGAGGCCTCTCTATCATGTTAAAGTCTCCTACAATGATCCAAGGAATGTTTTCAAATTCTGTGATCCATTTCCACAGGTTAATCCTTTCATTGTGTTCATTGGGGGCATAAATTGAGCAAGCCCCAAATTCAAAATAATCTACCACAAACTTGACCCAAACTTCTCTGTTACAGGGAGAGAGAATCATCAATCCCAGACATGTTTTCTCCAGTCTGGACCTATCAAAATTGAGGAACCCCCTTTACCCTCTGATGCTTGGTAGAATAGGCTATTGCTTATGAAAATGGTGTGACATTTGTCCGCTTTGGAAATGGATCTCAACCCTTGTGGGATCCTATTTTAACCCACATTCTATGATACTATGATATCAATTTTAAAATATTTCATTGAGGAATATGATACCTGAACCTGCACATTGAACAAACTTGTTAAATTGAAAATGATGAAGCTCTAATTGGGATTTTATGCTTTCTTCACTCTGATTCACATATTATGAAACTAAATCTGCATTTATAGATATTGCATATAAATTGACAAGGATCCATGAGCTCTAACACCCCCTTTCTCTCTCTTCTTGCAGGTAACTAACATGGCAAAGCAAGTTGTGAATGAGATAAAGATTCAACATTCAAGATGAGATTCATCATTCATCAGGAAATGACAGGTCCCCTCCTCTATTTATATGGCATTTCCCTATATGTATATTTATTTTTCATACTATAGGTTTCAATCATTCTCACAGCTTGTGTGAGAAGTATACATTTGACCATATGAATAAATAAAAATACTTTTCTCTGAAAAGTTCTGATTTATTTCTTATATTTGTATTTATATTGAACTAGAAATCATTTAATAACATATCATTTCATGAAATGAATAATCTAACAGAACAAAAACATATACCCCTTAGTTTTAGCTGAAAAAATCTTTCCAACTCTACCTGATTGAGCTGGGATGAAATTTGGGTAACACATCTTTAGAAAGCTTACACCTATGAGGTTTAACATGTCTCAAGAAAAAGACATAATCTTTCTCAACTTTCATAGCCAATTCTAACGAAAGAGAACAAATGGCATTCTCTATGTCAATGAGGAAGTCCATGTCGAGAATAGAGTGAGGGGCTAAGATGAAACCAAAACATAATGAAGAAGAATATGCCTTGAAATGAGAAGAGTGACAAAGAGATCTCGAATGCAAGGGGACATGCAAAACATAATGCAGATGGTTAGCAGGGGACAAGATGGTTGTGCCCAATGCTAATCCAATACTTCTAAAATTGTGACTTTGATGAACTTTTTTAAAGGGATTGCGGTGTGTGATAGAGAACTGGGATGAGGAGGAGAAAGAGCTGGTGGAAGGCAACAAGCCTTAGAGCAAGTAAAAAGGCGAACAAAGTAATAGTTATTATTCTAATTATTTAAACAATTATAAATTATAATTAATTGAAATCTTAAGGTTAATTTTATTTTATTGATATATTTTCTAATTATAGTATTGTGTATATAATATAACTTATTATTATATTATATATTATAGAATAGTATTACAGATTTTATATTGTAATTATTTATATTATATAGATTATAATTTTAAGGTAATAAATATTTTAGAATATAGAGTGGCTATAAATATAATATTTCTTAAATCAAAAAATACAATTTTGTCCAAAAAATTATAAATCCTATAAGTTTGAAGTAGCCATAAATAAGATAAGGAGTATTTCAAATCTAAGTAATAAGTTTAAAGTTAAACGATCAATTAAATATTCTAAATAAATCAAATTAACTAGTGAATCGAGACATTTAAAACCTATCTGAAATAACATAAATAATATTTATTAGTTTTTTCAAGTCCATGACATGACAAAAGCAATAATTCTTGAAGTTGAAAATCCTATTTCTCTCACTATATGTCCCCTAGAATTAATTAATTAGTTACATTTTGTTAAGAATACAAAAGGAAAATATTTTCAACGAGTCATATAAAGTCTATGGGTTGTCATAAGTGGAAGCAGCTATACATCCATAATGCACCCGTCTCCTATACATATGTTTTAAAACTATTTACATGAAAATTTCTATAAAATAAATAGTATTCTAAGTGTTTGAGAAAAATAACGATACAAAAAAAAGGTAAAGTTTGATACAAAATAAGTATAAAATTATTTAGATTTTAGATTTATGAAATGCCATGTACTCAAATTGATTTAGTCAATTATATGATCCAAAAATATTTTTTAGAATTTTTAAATTTATATAAGATATAGAATTCTTAACTAAATAAAAAATACGCTAATTATAAATGATTTAAATAATTTATTTTAACAACTAATTAAAAATATATATATAACATATTACAATGTAGTAACCGAATGACAATACTAATAAAGTACATATAAAATTACTAGAAATTCAGACTCCATAAAATTAAAAATATAACAAACAAATTGCGCTTCATTAGCGACTAAATTTGATAATAGCAATTGATATGTTGGAAGCCTCGCCGCTTCGTTATCATCTCCTTATTATTATGTTTATTTCATATCAGGAATATTTTTTGTGGAAGTATATTCCTTTCGCATTTTGTTCAAAGGAGGAGAAAAACGATTTTTTTTTTTGGCTTCCCAGCATAGTTTTCGTCTCTCTTGCTGTCTTCTCTGACAGCCTGCTTACTGCAGTCGTATACTCTTCTTTATTTCAAACATTTGTTGCATTCTTGCAATATCTGCTGATTTTTAAACATTCCCTCATTATATAAACCCCCTAATCACCTTAACACATTCAACTAATTACCATTAGTCTGATCATCTGTGTTGGGTTTTGTACAAACTCCATTCCATCATGGGGAATAACTCATCAAGACTGCCAATTTCTGTTCATGATTTCAATGTTAAGGTAATTCAAGCGTATTAGATTAATATGTTTTCTCTGCATAATTGTTAATTCAAACTTAAAGGGTAACAAAATCTTGAAGAATTACTGTCAAATTACAGGACATCAAGGGCAATGATGTGAGTCTCAGCACTTACAAGGGGAAGGTTTTACTTGTAGTCAATGTCGCATCTCAGTGGTAATTTTCATTTTCTATATTTTCTAGAATTCTACTTATATTTTTCTCAAAATGCTTTCAAAAACTCTTTGTAATTTCAAAATGAACTATTGATGCCTTGAAATTTTGAATTTGTTTCTCTCTTCAATGGTGGGTGATTAATACCTTCATATTTTCTGTGTTTTTGGCAGTGGGCTGACTACCTCAAACTATGAGGAGATGAATGAATTGTATGTCAAGTTTAAGGACCAAGGTGATATATATTAGATATAGTCTTCTAATGCCTAATAGTTCCAGCTTTTAGTAGGGCTTTTATCTGTGGTTTTGGAGCTTTTACTGCTAGACAGGGGAAATAGACTGTTTAGCTTTTCTATGATTTTAGTAGTGGAGATTTAGTGGTATGTGATTTTCACAATTCTGTAGTAGATGCATGATAGCCATGATAGCTTTTAGTTGTGTATGTTTTTTAATAAAAATTTAAAATTATATACAATTAAAACAAAAAACTATCACAAATCTACTAGAAACTTAGATTAACTTTGAGATGGTAGATGCTGTGTTTCAAATACTAATCCATGCTTATGAAAATGTTCTAAATCTGGGATGCTGAGGATTCCTTTTACATGGGATACACAATGGTTATATAATATCAGTCTGCAACTGTGAACTCCCCTGAAATTATAATTAATATGGTGTAATGGCATATTTCCTAGAAGAGTCTATTTGATGCATTTGAATGAGTTTGCTTTATGACCCTATACAAGATTGATGTTTTTGCATGGGGAGTAGTGAAAAATAGGCTTCTCTGCATCATTATACAAGGTGTGGTTGTGCAGAGATGACATCAGATTTCTTCCAATTTCTTCTATCCTTTAGGGCAAATAACTAGGGAGAACAATGCTTATTTAGTCCTGCAAATTACTATCTTTATTATCTTTCAAATATGAAGATTTTTTAATGTAAGAAGCACAGTTTTAGAGAACGGGTTAATAGGGTTTGTAAACATTCAAATGCATTGATAATATTGATTGGTGAATCCAACATTAAAAAAACAAAAAAATTCTTTGAAATTTAGGGCTGGTCTACATAGGCTCGCCTATACAAGCTCTATGAAGAGTTCTATAAAATTCCCTGTGAACTTGTGGATGCGGACCCTTAACTAAAAGAAACAAACAGGGATCTTTTAGTAAGGGAACTAATAGGTTGGAAAGCCCATAAAACAACAAATTAAATCTTCATTAATCCAAAATGAATTTTGATACATAATCAGGTTACATGTAGAGTAAATAGAATTAAAAATTTAACTTGTAAGCAATTTAATGGTCTATAAGTTTTTATATAATTGGACTTTCCCATTCAATGACTCAGTGGTTTTCAGAATATCAAGCATAAAAGTTCAGTCTTCAATTGTTTAGACAACTTATATTATGTAGGAAAACTGTTTGCAGGGTTCGAAATATTGGCCTTCCCATGTAATCAGTTTGCTGCACAAGAACCTGGTACTAACGAAGAGATTGCAGCAATTGCATGCACTCGCTTTCAAGCCAGCTTTCCTATATTTGATAAGGTTTGCATTTTAAATCTGTTTTGGTAATACAGGGGATGCAATTTATTACTGTTCAGGGGAAGTCATATCTCATATGAAAAGTGAAGTGTTCTTGTTAACAAGTTATTTGGATTTTTCCTGAATCATACTTTCCAATACTATTATAAAAATACAGGTCGATGTGAATGGTGAGAATGCAGCTCCTGTGTACAAGTTCTTAAAAGGATGCAGAGGTGGTATTTTTGATGAGAACATCAGATGGAACTTCTCTAAGTTTCTGATTGATAAAGATGGAAATGTATTTGATCGATATGCACCCACTACTTCTCCATTCAGTATCGAGGTACTTCATAACATGTTTTTTTAACTAATGCTTCATGATTTGGTCTGCTTACATCTTGTCATTACATTAAAAAATTATGCTTGTCCTAAGTGAATAATTGCTAACAGTTGCAAATTTATGATTGCAGAAAGACATCAAGAAGCTTTTGGGAGTTGATTAATAATTCTGGTGTATAATATTAGCATATTTTTATGTACTCACATTGCTGAGATAAATAAGTGACATTGATTCACCGATATTTTTACGCTAACTGAGGTTTTTTTCACTGAGATGTGAATAAATTGTAGATTTTTCACTCAGATGTGAATAAATTAACAGTGGGCTTTTTTCGTTGTGAGATTTTTTCAAATTTGGTAACCGTTGAAATTGCAAAATATTGTTAGAAAAACTATTACAATTTAATTTCTAATATTATTATTTTGATCTATATCCTATAGAGTTTATTTATTAATTTTTCATGTGATTTGCTTCATAGTATTCTTCGATGTTTTTTTTAAATGATATATAAATCCAGCATGAACCAGCAAACTACATGCACTCAGTGGACAGTTTTCTTCTTCAAATTCATCGTTATAACCGTCTAAAAAGTCTCAAGAACATTATTTTTTCCATCTGTCAATTGAAAGTCTTAAACTGAGAAAGCTGATTAAAGAGGGGCTATCCTCCCCACAAATGCACCATTGACTCTTTTGGAAAATTCAGAAAACACAGCAGAATTTTACAAAATTTTCAGGATAAATTTTTCATAATCAGAAAGGTTTATGATAGAAAACAAAAAAAAATCTGAAGAAAAATGGGTATGTTTTTGCAGATCTGAAAGCTATTTTGAAAAATAAAAATTAAGAGATGTTTGTAAGGGACAATATTTGTATTAAAGTATTATTTAGATTAATTAATATATATAAGAGATAAATTACCAAATTTGAAGAGAGATTTTCAAAAGACAAATAATATATCTTGTGTTTTTAAATGGAAAATATTTTTTAAGGTATTATTTAGGTTAATTAATTAATGTAATTAATAAATATACAAATAAATTAAGATAGTTGATTTGAAAATAATATTTAAAAATAGAATAATATATTGTATTTTTAAAGGATAAATAATTTTTGTTAAAGTAATATTTAGGTTATTTTATGATCTATATATTGGTCCCTACAATTTGTTTGACAAAATTAAGGTCCTTTCTTTTTTTTTTCTTCACCTGTTTTCCTTCTTTGTTCTCATGTTTGGTTCTCTTTCGGGATCTCAAACTCCAAAGTGCCTAAGGGTTTTCCCTAAGCTCCTTTGGAATTTTGAACCTTAGGGTTCTCTTCGATTTTTTGGGCTTTGAGATCCCAAGAATCAAAAGAACGTACAATTCCTGCATCTCCTCAAACCCCAAACAAGTCAAAGCTCCAGACCTTTGGACCCTACAAGGTGCATTTATTGCACCAAAAAGGTAATTTATAAAAGCCCGATTAGGGCTCATTTTCAATCTACCTTATAATTTGAGAGCTTTTTCGTGTGCTCCCTTTGTGACCTACTATTCTAGCAACCTTGTGTGTGATTATATTGTTAGATTCAAGATCTCTCATTGATGGATTCCTTGTTCTTGTGTTCTTATTTTCTTCGTATTTGTATTTGAAGGTAGGCTTTTCTTTCCTTCCTTGTGTTTTGTTTCTTTTTATTTTTCTTTTCTTTTTGCTTTGTTAGATAGGGTTTTCTGTTAGAGTAGTCTTATGTTAGCTAATAATTAAATCATTTAATTATTAGTTTATCATACTCTAGGCTTAAGTTTCACTTAGGCGCTTTATAATTCTTTAGGGTTTTAGCCTTTAGGGTTTCGTGTTTCCTTTTATAAGGATTCACTTCTTTCATTTCAATAAGGAGATTGTATTGTAATTTCATTTTGTTAATAGAAGCTTTTTCTATCACAATGATTTTCCTGTCTCTGGCCTATTGGCCGCCATAGCTTTCTGTCTTTTTGCTTCTTCTTTGTGACAGTCTTGCATGCAGGTGTTCTTGGGATGATTTGCGTTTGTCAAATCTAACATGGTATCAGAGCTCTCCTGTTGTTCGCTGTTCGAGTTTTATTGAAGCACAGAGGGTTTCAGAAGTTTTTTTGTGGATCTGGGGGGGAGCCGAAATTTGGCTCACTTTGGGCAAAAACGGACACCACCATTGTGTCCGGAAGGCCCAAGAACCCCTAAATCCATATAAAACTTGTCCATTTTGGACACAGTGGCATCTGAGGCAAAATTTTTTTGCATACCAGGGCCGTACGGCCCTGGCACGCACTCCGAGGCGGGTACACGGCGATTTTTTTTTAAAAAAAAATATTTTTTGGAGGCGCCGCCCAGCGGCCACCCCCGCGCCGCCCAGCAGCAACCGCAGCCGCGGCCACCGCCCGAGCGGCCACCGCAGCCGCGGCCCCCGCCACTGCAGCAGCCTCGGCCCCGCCGCCCGCGCCCTCTGCTCCGCCGGCACCAGCGCCACCCTCGGCCCCGCCGCCCGCGCCCTCTGCTCCGCCGGCACCAGCGCCGCCCTCGGCCCCGCCGCCCGCGCCCTCCGCTTCGCCGGCCCGCCCACCGCCGGCAGCAGCGCCGCCTCCCAGCCCCGCTCCGGCCCGCCCAGCCGCCGCCCGGCCGGTTTCAGCCCCCGCGGGCTGCTATTCGCAGCAGCACGATCATATGACCGACCAGGGGCTGCGGCCCAGCCCCCGGAGCGCGCCATGCGCCCGGGGGCCTATTTTTTTTAGCCCCTGGGGCTCTTATCTTGCCTTTTTGGGGGTACCTGGGCTTTTTTCGCTCTACAGGGAGCATACGGGGGCCTTTTTCTGACTTCTTTATATCGTCGGAAAGCTCTTTCCGAGCTCTTTCCGATGAAGGAGGTTAGGTTTTTGGGTTCTACCATTTCAATAGCTTTTTTTGCTGTTGAAGTCTGATGTCTTTTTTTGCCTTCCGGGAGTCATATCTGGCTCATCCGGACTCCTTTTTCGGCAAACAAGATATCGTCGGAAAGCTGGTTCTGTGTACTATTTAGTGGCAGAGGTATTTCTTTCAGATTCTGCTCCAGGTTTTCACTCCTCCGAGTTATGCAGTTTATGCCCTCTGGTGGTGTGCTTGGTTCTACAGGTCCGGGGATCTCTTCTTCTGGTTTCTTAGTGCACTCTTCTTTCTGACTTCTGAGCTTGCATGCTCTTTCTGATGTATCTTTGTTCTGTAAATGCACTGAGATAAAGTGCCCTCTTCTGCATTTCTGGGATCTTTTTCACCTGGTTCAGTTTTAGTATTCGCACTCAGTTATAAAGTGCCATGGGGGGATTCTGATGCATTTGCCACTATAGGTGCATCCACTCTTGTCAAGTGAGCGTACCTTCCACAACATTAGCCCATGTAGACTGTGTCTATGACACCGCCCTTTATCCTGTGTGTGTGCTTCTGTTGCACTGTTGGTGTTCCTGGTTCTTCTTCTGCAGCTGTTTCTGGTACTGCATTTCAGTGTTCCTGTCACCTCTCCCAGTTCAGCATTATGGGGGGGTTCACCTGTTGGTTCTATTGCTTCCTGGTTCGATTGATCAGCTCTTCAGACACTTGTCTTCTCTACCTGGTCATGCACTTCAGTGGGGGTTCCAGCAGTATCTTCTGACAGAGTTTTCAGACATGCTTCAGAGGAGCTTCTTGCTCTCTTCTTATTCCTTTCTCTGGGACATCTTTTGCTTTATGTTTTGGGTACCTGATCAGGCCTAGTTGCCGGGACCCATCTTTCCTGCTTTCTGCAGTAGTTTAGCTTTTTTTGCTTCTCCCTAAGTTACACTTAAGGGGGGGTGTTAGAGTAGTCTTATGTTAGCTAATAATTAAATCATTTAATTATTAGTTTATCATACTCTAGGCTTAAGTTTCACTTAGGCGCTTTATAATTCTTTAGGGTTTTAGCCTTTAGGGTTTCGTGTTTCCTTTTATAAGGATTCACTTCTTTCATTTCAATAAGGAGATTGTATTGTAATTTCATTTTGTTAATAGAAGCTTTTTCTATCACAATGATTTTCCTGTCTCTGGCCTATTGGCCGCCATAGCTTTCTGTCTTTTTGCTTCTTCTTTGTGACAGTCTTGCATGCAGGTGTTCTTGGGATGATTTGCGTTTGTCAAATCTAACATTTTCTACTTTCCTAGATTAGGAATAAGTTGATCTCTTTGTGAGATCCTACATGTACAGTCCTCAAATCCATTATGTTCCCTAAATCCTCTATTTTCACAACCTTTGGAGTCAATTTTAACTCCAAATCATGGAAATTGGCTTCAAAATATTTGTTTCCCCGTGCTTCAATGTTGTGTCCTAGATATCCATATAGTGAAAATGCATCTTAGCAATGATTTTTTAGACTTCACATTACACAAAAACCCTAGGCCAAAACCCTACTCAAGCCAATATATGACTAAGTGCAAATTAAAATTCTTAACTCTAAATGGTTCTATGTAACTTATGAATACAATTAACATTCAAAATCTCAGGTTTTGGGGATCTCCTTTCCCAAGTCTCAAAATGAAATTACTTTAGATTATGGAATTTACAGTTCTTGTCAAACCCATGCTAAGTTGAACCTTCAGTAGACTCAAACCTTGAAACTCAAAATCTAGAATTAATACAGCTAAAATAAAGTGATTTCAAACTCTACACTACAAGGAAACCTACCAACCTTAGCCAAATTAGGCCTCAAGAGACCAACAACCTGAACCCCAAACTTTGAAATCACAATGTAAATGACTATCTCCTTCAATATTTTGGATTTTAGAGTACTTGTCCACACTGTGTCACTTTGGACTTTGTGTATCTATACCCCAAAAACCCAAACTCCAAATTAAACCTTATAAAACAAATCTACTTCAAGACTTCTTATATCAAACCAATAACTTAACATCAAAAGGACAAGGTTTCTTATATCATTGAACCCTAAAGTTCAAAGTATAGCTACACAAACAAAATCCATGTTGGGATCCTAGCATTCCAAAAACCTAAAGAGTCACCCAAACTTCCAAGGCTTGTATATTGATCATTCTTAGTTTTTAGAAATCCAAATTTTAGTGATAGACATGTCATTATGGGATCTCAGACCTTGATGTGTTCCAATCCCTGAACATGTAAGTCAAAGGTTCTCGATAACCTCAAATCCCAAAATTTATAAGATAATGAAATCTCAAAACCCTGAAGTAAAATGGGAAAATGACTCCTAAATTAAACAAAGTGGTTCCTAAGGGGATAGTTGATGGTTGTAATTCTTCTTTTCTCCCTTGTGAGAATTCCTAGGTGTATATAGAAAGAGTAGAGGAAGAGGTAGAGATTTTATATGTAGGAAGGAAAACCAAGGCTAAGGTCAAAATAGAAAGGCCCCCATCACGATGAAATATATGTAACAAGAATAGGGGACCCTATCAAAAATGGAAAGTGAGGTGCAATGGGTAACTAATATAATGATTGGTCATGTGGATATGGATACCATGAGAACGGAAATATTTGACTTGGAAGAAAATGAATCCTATAAGAATATGGGGAGATCAAGGTTAGCCCATCAGATACGTTTCCCCCTATCAATACAATCTCCTAAGCTCATAATGACCATAGCTCAACATTATGTAATAAGGTGAACTGATGATGCACTGATGACAAGGGGAATGTGATTTTGGACTTATCCCCAAATATGGTGGCTCAGATCTTCAAAATCTCTCAATTTTACTAGGTGCTAATAATGAATGAAGTAGAAGCCCTAGTACGATGCTCCAAGAAGATAGATAAAAACAAAGAGTATTTTAACAAGAAGCAGCTAAAGAAACATAGGATGTCAGGAAACAAAACTAATAAATCCATAGGAAAGACTTCAAGTATGTTGTAACGTATATTATAATAATTCTAAATAAGGCATTTGGAAGGAAGAGTCCTAGTTCTACAACCTTTGGATGCATTAATACATCATATAGCTATTATGCAGGATGAGCATCAATTTGACTGGACCCAATTAATTTTTGCTAATATACATGATCAAATTTGCAAGGTGAAGGAAAATAAAATATGTTTCATGACCTCCTATGTTATATGGTTTTTTCCTCGAGGAGGTGTATACACATACTTGGACACAAAGGGAAAAATAGAGGAAACCCCAAGAATGGTAACAACATGACACCTAAAATAGGCAGGTCCACTGACTTTAGAAGTGTCAATGACACCTTCATTTATGAAATAGTCAATAGATTAATAGGTGATGTAGGGTATGAGTTATCAAAGGAGGCCATGGAATTGGTAGATATAGGAGAACTTGGTTCGTTCAGAATCCCAAGTTTGTATATATATATCAGATTTAGCAATTTTAATAGAAACTATTTCCTTGTTCCTCGTTGTTGCAATGACAAGATCATTCTATTGGAATTCTTAAGATGGATTGTAGGACTACAAGCATAAGCCCAAAGAAGGATTCCCTTTCCAACTAGGATTTTATGAATGTCCAAGTTTACATACAACAAAGGCTACAAAATATGATTTGGAAACATTGAGCATCAAATAATATGAGTCTAACATATCAATATATGATTCAAAAGTTAAAATAAAGGCCATAATTCCCAACTCCTATCCATATAACAATCCCACACTAGAATACTTCTAGGTTAGAATGAAATATAGCTTTTATGCAAGAAAGAAGAGGTGTTATAGGTTAACTACTTTCCAAATGAAGGATTTTATTATTTTAGAAAAATATTCCTAACAACTTCTCCAATGATGGAGAGATTTTGGATCCAAATTATGAAGAATAAATGGGGGCCTAGATACATCTTTCCCCAATTATGTATTCTAAAAATGGAGATACTAACATCCTAGTTGTAACAGGTGAGGTGGTAAATAGGAGCCATCAATGGATAAACCTTAGACAACCTTAGACTCCCAAAATCTCTCGACAAACAAAGAAATAAACAAAATTCCATGGACAATCCTAAATCTAAGGTTATAAGATAATATCAAAGAAAGAAGGATAAGGCCATGAGAGGGTAGAAAAAATGAAGAGGAAGTCTCGGTGTACCCTAGAGAAGCTATAACTTGTCAGCAAAAATTAGATGAGGAAATGATAAAATGTAAAGTCCTTAACAAGACAACAAAAGTAGAGGTAACGATAGGATTTTATGTAGTGGCACAAGCATCAATGGAACCCCCTAAGGTATTAATAGTCTATGATGATGATGATGATGATGATGAGAAAATGGAATTATATAATGATATAATATTAAGAATGGCTTTCAATGTCGATAGGCCTAAATTTGTCAAACTCCTAGATACAGAAGAACCCTTACAATCCAAGGACCCTCCAGTGGAGGGATAGGTGCAAAAAAAATCAATTCTATTGGGCCAACCATGGAAGTAATGGATAGTAGTCAAGTGCCCATCATTTCTCAAACATAACAAAGTCGGGATCTAGGAGGAGGATACATGGACCTTGATGTTGACAATTAAAGAATGGTTCTAAAACCTTAAGATCAAGACAACTTGAGTAAGTCAGTAGACAAGGAGGAAAGGTAGAAAAAATAAGAGTTGGATAAAGTACATGAAGATCTCAAAAATGAGGATAATATATTTATACATTCTCCAAGAAGCACTTCTCCAAGAGCTCAAATAGAAATAGTTAATCAACTAGAGACTCTAGGGAAAGACAAGAATAAGTCATGACTAGGGAGGTGCCATATACTAAAGGTGATGTTACTTTAGACATTCCCCAATGGCTCCAATTCAATTTTTAAAGGAATAAGTAAATAATTCTCAAGAAGGTAAGCCTGTAGGAAATTATCAGTGAGGTTGAGGGTCCCCAGAAATCTAAGAAAGATAGTACACTCTACTCCACATCTAGGAATGGAGTAAGGAGAATTCATTGTAAACATTTTTACACCACTAACAAATAAGGATGATATAAATATGAGTCCCTCTGATTATCAATTTTCTAGGACTAACTTGGCGAGACAAATGTAATGGGGAGAAATTTCTAGAGTGGATGTTTCCACAAAAACTATATAACTAAGAATAAATGGAGCACGATTACAAATAGGAGTTGAAGACTCAGTTGGTGAAATATGAGCTCCTTGTTAAATACCTTGATACTCCCTTAACCTTCTAGGCCATAGGGACACTAATACCTTCATTATTCCATGGAAAGAGATTAATTCATTATGAAATGAAGAGAAATACCATAGTGATGGATTCTTGGTTTTCCCAACAATTGGCTAGGTTTAGGTTATTCCTAGTTAATTATTTCAAATTTTATGAAGAAGCATGTAAAGTGGAAGGAGAGATGGTAACATATGCTAGCTGTTGGGATAGAGTATTACACAAGTTATAAAAGAAAAATTATTTCAATAAGGATATTAAGGAAGTAAGTGAGGAGGAGATCCAAGAAGATGATATTTTGGGAGAAGATGAATATGGTTTTATACGGAGCAACTGTTGGTGTAATTAAGGCATTTTACCTTGGCTAATTTTCACATAGGTCCTAATTACACTTTACTTAAGTGTACAAGTAGGGAATTACATAAGAGTATTTGGAGCATTTCCACTTTATGTGGACTTATCATGTTCTTATTTTATCATAGCTACTTATAGTGGATGGAATTTTCCACTTTGTAGGGTAATCCACCTTTAGTGGACATGTCTCTCCACCTTTGGTGGGTGATACACCTTTTGTGGTGGTATTTGATTTCAATGTTAAGGTAATTCAAGCGTATTAGATTTATATGTTTTCTCTGCATAATTGTTAATTCAAACTTATAGGGTAAAAAAATCTTGAAGAATTACTGTGCAATTACAGGACATCAAGGGCAATGATGTGAGTCTCAGCACTTACAAGGGCAAGGTTTTACTTGTAGTCAATGTTGCATCTCAGTGGTAATTTTCATTTTCTATATTTTCTAGAATTCTACTTATATTTTTCTCAAAATGCTTTCAAAAACTCTTTGTAATTTCAAAATGAACTCTTGATGCCATGATATTTTGAATTTGTTTCTCTCTTCAATGGTGGGTGATTAATACCTTCATATTTTCTATTTTTTTCCAGTGGGTTGACTACCTCAAACTATGAGGAGATGAATGAATTATATGTCAAGTTTAAGGACCAAGGTGATATATATTAGATATAGTCTTCTAATGCCTAATAGTTCCAGCTTTTAGTAGGGCTTTTATTTGTGGTTTTCGAGCTTTTACTGCTAGACAGGGGAAGTAGATAGATTTAGTGGTATGTGATTTACACAATTCTGTAGTAGATGCATGATAGCTATGATAGCTTTTAGTTGTGTATGTTTTTTAATAAAAACTTAAAATTATATACAATTAAAACCAAAAACTATCATAAATCTAGTAGAAACTTAGATTAACTTTGAGATGGTGATGCTGAGTTTCAAATACTAATCCATGCTTATGAAAATGTTCTAAATCTGGGATGATGAGGATTCCTTTTACATGGGATACACAATGGTTATATAATAATAGTCTGCAACTGTGAACTCCCCTGAAATTATAATTAATATGGTGTAATGGCATATTTCCTAGAAGAGTCTATTTGATGCATTTGAATGAGTTTGCTTTATGACCCTATACAAGATTGATGTTTTTGCAAGGGGAGTAGTGAAAAATAGGCTTCTCCGCATCATTATACAAGGTGTGGTTGTGCAGAGATGACATCAAATTTCTTCCAATTTCTTCTATCCTTTAGGGAAAATAACTAGGGAGAACTATGGTTATTTAGTCCTGCAAATTACTATCTTTATTATCTTTCAAATATGAAGATTTTTTAATGTAAGAAGCACAGTTTTAGAGAACAGGTTAATAGGGTTTGTAAACATTCAAATGCATTGATAATATTGATTGGTGAATCCAACATTAAAAAAAAAATCACTTTGAAAGACTTGTATAAAAGTAAGTTATCTTCCCTCAGTTTGATATCTCTCTCAATTCACTCAAGCTAAAGCATTCAAGCATTTAAGACATTTTTTCCCACCATATTCTTCAAATCTAGCATTGTCAAAAGATTCAACATCCTTCATGCAAGCATGTCTTCATGATTTTCCTTTTAGGTATTGTGGACTCATGTTATCACATCAACATTTGTGATCACATTCAAAGAGCATTGCATCAATGAGCTATAAGATATTTCAATTCTCACATCTTGCTTGTGCGACATACCATCTTTCTTTCAATTACATTTCAAATCCATGGTTAATTCCAAAACTAGAGTTTGACCTAGGCAAACCCCTTTCAAACCAACATTTTTCCCACTTCTCTGTATGTAGGAGCAAATGGAAAATATACGAGATTAGGTATAAACTAAGCATTAGGAAATGTGTAGAACACCTACTGTTATATCTAAAATTGTTGGGAGTGGGTCATCCAGAAAAACTTAGTCCTTATCAGTGGGTTTCTCTACATGACTAAAGTCCCCATAATTTTACCCAAAATTCAAATCACAAGTCAAACATCATCTATATTTTTTGGATCTTTCATCAGAATTTGCATAGTCATTTTCTGTTCTATCATGCATGTTAAAGGTCATTATTTCATTAGATTTTTTCCTAGATCTCGCATCCATCTTCCTCAATTTCATTGTCATTTTCAAATCATTACTAAGGACCATTGAATTCACCTTGTGCCCACTTGGATCTTGAGCCAAGTGGGACATTCTCCTTCCAATGTAAGAGGAAACAGATCTAGTTTCCAATTTTCCCATAAAAGCTAAGCGAAATCTATTATCTCACATTGTACACTTATGTGGACAATTAGAAGAGTTCATTGAATGTCTCTAAATTCTAGCACATATTATCAAATTGCATCAAACACGTGTTAAGTCAATTAATGGTAAGAAGGTGTTCATGGAACTAGTCAAGTAAATTTGAATTTTGAATTTTAAATTAAAAGGGAACAAGTTAACAACTATGAGTTCATCCCTACAAGCGTAGACTTATTTTTGGTTGGGCAAATAATCAAATATGTGGCAAATGGCTTATGTAAGTAGATGCATATCTAAGTGTAATAAGTGCTTGCATAAAGTGAATGCATCAGAGTATGTGTAAAAATGGATAGGTATGACCAAGTTTATATGCATGTGAATGTATTAGTAGATAATAGACTAGGAGAATAAGTCCAACTTCATACAAGATCACACTATTTGTCACTATATACATACATAAATACATTTCATTAAAATAGCTACAAAATGAAATGAAAAATAGCATTGTTATTGTGATTTTTTCCATCAAGATAACAAGTATGTGTAAATTCTAAAAAATAAAAAGAATTAATTAATTTAGAAATAAATGTCCATTATCTAATTTATAGTTCTAAATGGTTCTAAGTTTCATAGTATTCCATCAAGGAATAATAATATGCAATACAAATTTAATTTTGGCAATCTTAATATCATTACCTATGAAAAAGTTAAATACTTCATAGTAGAACAAATTATAAAGTTTCCAAATGTGTATATGCAACCATTGCATGGCATTCAACATTCATACAACGATACAAAATTGATATTGAATTTGTTTTTAAGATATGCACCATATCTGAGAACAGTTCCAAACTTTGATAAAACATGTCACTCGTGTTTAGACCTATGTCTACAATTGTATTTTCCAAGTCACAACACGGATGAAAGGTGAACCTGAGAAATCTATTATGAAGCATCTTGTGGGTAGTGAGTAATATATGTTAATGGATAGTTGCATAACCCAAATTATTATTTTGCAGAGCTCCTACAATTGTGGGTAACTAAGAATAAAACAACTACTAAAACTAACAACTCAAATCCCCACTTTGACTCAACAAACTCATTTGTCCATGGAAGCTTAGATGCCTTGAACATTTATCAATTCCCTTAGTGACTGAGATATATGTCTTTTCCAAGATACTTGAATCCCATTTTAAAAAATGAATTGTCACAAGTCCAATTTATCAATCAGTCTCTATCCTTTCTATGTATATTTCATGGCATTTGGTTGCTCTCTCCAAGTCCCCAAGTTCAGTATAGCAATTCGTTATTGCTCCATAAGCCTAGGTGCTTCCCAGGTACTCTTTTGCATTCTCTGAGATTGATAAGATCATGGAACATTTTTTAATAGCTTCATGGTATTTGTGTTGCTGCTAGCATGGGGCCTCCATATTTCTAGTTGCAACTGTACTTTTGATTGAGACTGTGGATACAAAATCAAACGCAAGCGTTATAAATTCAGCTTGCGTGATACATAATAATATGGAGAACCACAGCTATAGTTCCATGGAAGGAACTAATAATAATATATCAAATCATACAATAATGCTATGATTCTTAGATTGGCAATTATTGTGACAAGTAACCCAAAAAAAAAACATGGTAAGATTCAGAAAATCTTTTGTTTTTCAAATAACAGACATCTCAAAAACTGTTGTTCTCGAGCTTCTGATGGAAGCATCTTTCTGTCACTACACTTCTGCTTGGGAGCATTTTGTCCCTGTAATTAACTCCATTACCATATAATACCGTGTTTGTAGCTTAAACTTCATTCAATCATGATTCAAACTACCTTCTTATCATATAGAAGTTGTACATCTAGAATTGTTATTTAAGGAATGTCCATTGGACCCATCAACATTATTGCGATGGTACTCAAGATAAGGATTTGTTTAGATGATAAGTTTTGATTGCATGAATAGTGTTATATTGGACCGCAGAGGTGGAATCTAATCCTTTTCCTTTACAACTGCCTTCAGTATTATATAGTGAGAAATAGTGAAAGAACAGTGCACATATATAGTTTATTATTTTTTCAAATCCTAACACATAGTTTTGGTATTTCAAGCCTTTCCAACATTCACATTTATTTTTATCAAAATAGAAAATTGTGATCTATACATGGCCTAACTACCTTCCATGGATCATCCATTTATCTCTGGCATTTGTATCAAGCATTAATAGGTTGATTTTTTGGTGCGACGGTAAACATATTTCAATAATTGGTATCTGTAATACCCCAAAAATGGGCTATAGGTTCATTAACCTCCTATATTTTCAATTCGAACAAAATCGACATCAAAGTCCTAACCTAAGGCACATCTGCACATTATTGAATCCTAATTGATTATCCTTAATTCTACATCGGGGAATATTCTTAGCAATATTTTTAATTTATCTAATTATCTTTAATTTAATTATTATTTGGCGATAAATCATATTTATCCTAAAGTTTGATTAATTGAATATTCTAAATATTTAATTAATTAGATTTAATACTGCTACTTAATTATTTAATTGAATTTAATTACATTATTCTTAAATTGTATTATTTAATTTTGACAATAAATCAAAAATCTTATGACTAATTGATTAAATTCCTATTTAATTAATTAAAGTCAATTGTCTATTTTTAATAATATAGTTTTGAATAAAAGTTTGATTTAATAATTGATTAACCCATAAATCAATTGTTTTAAATTCAAAAATCAATTAAGTTGAAAATAAATCACTTTATTTATTTAATTAATTCATAATTAATTGTGCACATTCAAAAAGTAGTTAAACTCAAAATCAGGAAATCAATGCAAGTTGTTGGAAACTCAACATTCTATTTTGAGTTCAAAGCTGATCTAAACTTCTGATTTGAGTTAAAAAGTTGTTCTTGCATGCTTTTGCATGATTTTGTGAGTTAATTATTTCTGATTTCCTGATAACTCAAAAATCAACCTAAGTTTATCAAGAGTGATTTATGGCTTTTCTCTTGCATCCTCAAAGCCCTGGATTTCTATAAAACCAAGGCTCAGCTCTTCATGATTAGAACTCTCGAATTTGCGCAATTACTCTGGCAAATTGGCGATTGAAGGATTGAGCATTTGCGACAGGCGATTTGTGAGATCTTTCATAGTTGATCATTTAGCTTTTGCATAATTTCTCATTCATAGTTTCATACTCATTCATAGCATTTTTAGATCAAATTTGCATTCCAATTCATTCATTCTAGATTAATTTCATACAATTTTTCATATTATTGCATAGAAAATCCAAAAATATAGCTTATTCTGCATTCATAGTTTTCATTCTATGCATTCAAATCCTTTGTTTAGATGTTGCATTGTCACTGGTCTCGGTCTGATCTGAGAGTATCATATTCACACCTACTAGAAGGCAGTAAATCGCCTGATTAGCATAGTTTCAATTATTTGCAAGATTTCAGTTTTTGTTAACCTCTAATGTTTTATTGAAGTGTTGTGTCTACAGCTAGGTACAAAATTCACACACATTTTTAGCGCCCACCGTGGGGCCCTGAAATGGGTTTCCTCATCTTTTTATCAATTTCTTGTCATTTTCTGGTTAAAATTGCAAAAAAAAAATTGGTCTGTACATTTTTCGTACGACTTTTGTTAGAAAGTCATTTCGGGAGGTACCCATTATCGTACGATAGGTTCAGATTTTGAAGCTCGTATCAAAGAGTACACTGTCGTTTGGAAGCCCAATTGTCATATGAGAGGATACCCACAATCATACAAGTTTCCAGACTGTCGTTTGGGAGGTAACCCACTGTCGTATGAGTTTTAACTCCAGAATTCAATTGTCGTTTCAGATTTTTTGGCAGTTTTTCATATTTGGTTTTCAGATTTGGACTAACAGCTAACCCTAACAATTAAAATCTTCTATTTTTTATTGATACTTGTTGAATCTGATTGGAAAAAGCGCAACTAAATTGATAAAATAGGTAAAAATCTACTAAGCACGTTGCGAGGAATTCAGGTATTCTTCTCAAGCTGATAACATTTTGATTTGGATTAAAATAAACCCTCACATGTCAAGCTTGTGTGATTTTCTTGCTTTCATATCACAGACTTCATTTTGCGCTATAAAATAAACATAGATTTGCTTCTGCATATCTGTTACACATAGTAAATAGGCCCTATGAACACTATTTGCAGATGATCTTAAGAGATTGAGCTTCTTTCACTTTTTTATTCATGTGAAGCTCCTCTTGAGGAAGGATCCCCTTGTAGGTGTATGTTCCCAGAATGATCACACACTAGTCAAAGAGGGGCAAATGTATGCACCCTAAAATGGTCACCTAGACTTTGGGCCTGCATTTAGAAATTTATCAAATCCCTAAATCAATAGTTTCAAAAATTAACATTTTATCAATTATATCAATTTCTTTGATTAAGTCATATTTCATCATTTTCAATTATTCCTTGGGCTAACCATTTTATCCTAAAGCCTTTATTTATTAAAAGGAATATTTCCTCCCCTTTTAATAAATAAAAAGCCCCCACTTTTCTTCTTATCCTAAGTTGCACAAATAAAGCATTATTTTTATTTTACAAAAAGAGGAAAAGTGTTTTTTATCTCATATGGACACAAAAGTCAACTCTTATTTTCTCATTGGAGGATATTTGTGCACATGGATTGCTCCTCTTTCAAGCTCCACCCTTGATTAAATCTTTTGCCTCTTAATCTCCATGGTCCACTCATTTTCAGTTCCTATAAAAGAAGAGCTATTTTCCTCATTTGCATAATCAATCTTTTATGCTAATGTTATGTTGCAGGTTTTCTAAGTCACTTTGGAGCTTTTGAAGATTTGGAACATTCTTGGCTTTTGCATCTACATACTATTCTAGTCACATTTCTTGCATTCTAGTTTCATTATCATGGCATTCATAATATAGATTTCCTTTATGCTTTAGATTACTTCATCTAGTCTAATTAGGAAGGATTTGTAACACTTGCATCTTTCCTTTCATAGTTTAGTTTGTACTTTCATTTCCATAGCTTAGCTTGCATCTCTCATTTCTAGCTTGCATATTCATCTTAATCTAGTTTGCATTTACATTTCATAGTGATTCTTGGGGATATTGGCATTCTTTCCCTTGTCTTCATTTGAATCTCTCATTGTGTGGTTGACTAGCAAAGTCATTAGCTTAATAGTTCTAGCTAAGAGAAAACTTGAAATAATCTTGCAACTCCATGCATAGAGAGCTCTAGGTCGCTTTCTAAGGTTTCCCTTTCATGGATTCCCTTGGATGTAATGACTTAGAGAAGTGCACCATTTGAGTGTGTACATTTTTTGCGCCCACCGTGGGGCAGAGCATTATTGTTTTGTCCTTAATTTTTTACATTTCTGTCAATTTTTTTGTCAATTTTTAGCTTCATTTTTTACTCTCGAGTTTTTCAGTCTCAGATTATCGTGCGACAGTTTTCCAGTAGTGCGCAATAGTTCGCGTGTGGTCGTGTGATACTTTACCAGTTAAAGTATCGACCCGTTTGAGACATTTTGTCGTGCTATTTGAGACATTTTGTCACCTGCAGTAAGGCGAAGTATCACCAAGAAATATATTATCGCCCTAGTATATTGCAAAGTATCGTGTGATTCTTCTGGCAATAGAAATATCGCCCAGACCTGAAAGTGGTTGTTTTTTTAGCTCTTTTTTATTTTTTTGAAAATTTTAGCATTTTTAGAATCCGTGCCACTCTGAAAAATTGGCACCCATTTTTAAGAAATTTTCACATACTGTATCAAAAATTTAAGTGTGATATATCGTTAGAAAGCTCTTTCCGAGCCTAATCCAACCATGTTGGTTTTATTTTCAAATTTTTCCATTTGATCAGCTATTTTCTTTGTAGATTATCTAATTTTTGATGTGCTAACCATTGTGGAGCTAACAATTTGTGCTTGTAGGTGCTCTCATTGCCTAAAATATTTGCTTAAAAGAATGCATGTCAAAGCTTCAAATGCACAAGGGCTACTAACGATTTTTGTAGGGCTGCCCAAAAGCATAAAAACAAAAAATAAAAAAAGTGGTTGTTGTTTATTTCATTTTCAAGTGTGGCAATTACTATCAAATCATACAATAATGCTATGATTCTTAGATTGGCAATTATTGTGACAAGTAACCCAAAAAAAAACCATGGTAAGATTCAGAAAATCTTTTGTTTTTCAAATAACAGACATCTCAAAAACTGTTGTTCTCGAGCTTCTGATGGAGGCATCTTTCTGTCACTACACTTCTGCTTGGGAGCATTTTGTCCCTGTAATTAACTCCATTACCATATAATACCATGTTTGTAGCTTAAACTTCATTCAATCATGATTCAAACTACCTTCTTATCATATAGAACTTGTACATCTAGAATTGTTATTTAAGGAATGTCCATTGGACCCATCAACATTATTACGATGGTACTCAAGATAAGGATTTGTTTAGATGATGAGTTTTGATTGCATGAATAGTGTTATATTGGACCGCAGAGGTGGAATCTAATCCTTTTCCTTTACAACTGCCTTCAGTATTATATAGTGAGAAATAGTGAAAGAACAGTGCACATATATAGTTTATTATTTTTTCAAATCCTAACACATAGTTTTGGTATTTCAAGCATTTCCAACATTCACATTTATTTTTATCAAAATAGAAAATTGTGATTAAGGAAAATTTATTTTGTATTGAATAATATATTTAAATCATTTGTAAATCAAATCTAAAATAAGTATTTCATATCAAATAGGACCATATTGAGAAATTTAAGATTGATTGTAGTTCATTAATCATATGGGACTTATTCGTAAAGATCATCCAATCCAATATGTAAAGATTAATGTTGATCAATGAATATAAGACAAATATTTACTACATGTTTATATAGATAAGGTGTGAAGTTATTATGACCATTTAAATATTGTGTTTTTCTTTCTCTTCAATAAATTGATATGTGAAATAACACATCAACATCCATCAAACCTTCTATAAATGTTGTTTTAAAAGTTTAAAAAAAACCATTCCCAAGAAAACTATCTATAGAAACCTAAAATTGATCACCTTTAATCAATTTAGCCTTGTTTCATCTAATTCCCCATAATTTATATTAATCAAATAGTATCTATCATTTAATCAATATTTATCCATTTTCCTTTAATCTTCCTAAGTCTTAACCCAAGGTACTAAATAATTACCTCTAAGTGTTTACCCATCATTGGTTTTCTTCTTCCAAAAAATTAAATAAATAATTCTATTTATTTAATTTATCTTGTCACATGTCACATTTGTTGGACTAATCATCAACATCTCCCTTCAGATTTGGGACATGGCCTAACTACCTCCCATGGATCATCCATTTATCTCTGGCATTTGTATCAAGCATTAATAGGTCGATCTTTTGGTGCAACTGTAAACATATTTCAATAATTGGTATCAAAGCTAGGTCACAGGTTGAATCCCCTTGGGTGACATTGATGGGGGATTGTTGGACTAATCACTAATGTCTCCCTTTAGATTGGGGGCATTTACTAACTATCTACCATGGATTTGTTTATCTCCGCCATTTGTATTGGGAGTTAATACGTTGATCTTTTGGTGCAATGACAAACATGTTCTAACAAAGTCCTCCTACATTCCCATTTTCCTCCTAATCATGATCCTAATAGCTACCTAATCCATTAAGCATGTGCACACACTTCATGGACTTGATTAAGTGTGATCAACTCTCCATCGCATCAAGCATATGGACTTGTCCTCTCAAGTACCCAAAAGGAATTTTTAATTCATTTTATTCCCAAATAATCCTCCACCATTCTATTGGAATTATTTAGAACAACAGAGAGGGGGGTGAATCAGTTGTTCTCAGGTTCGGATGTACCAATTAAACTTTTAAACACTTCAACAATCTCAGATCTAATCACCAACACAACTTGGTCTTTAAAGTATATATCAGAAACATATAACATGCAGTCCACTGTCCAAAAGTAATTAACTTGCATCTAATATAACAACATTCATATCAAACATTCACACAAGTATAACACCGGGATTTATAGTGGAAACCCAACTTGGTAAAAACCACTTTGTAACATGTTACTGATATTTTCACTCTTCTGAAGTGGGCTCTGTGAAAAGCCAACCTTGTTAAAGGATTTAAACACTCTGTCAAAAGTGACCTGGTTAAAGGATTTAAGTACATTCCATTAGAATGCCACCTTGATTAAAGGATTTATATAATGATTGTTAGGTCAACCTTGAATAAAGGATTTAGACTGATACAATGGTTAGAAAGTAGTAGTAGTTTCTGATTTGAAAAAAATACAACTCACTTTATAATAACATATCCACTTCGCACATATATGACGATTTATTGACTGAGCTTCATTTCCATCTCCATCACTGATCTCCTCAGAATTCACTTCAAGCAATCACAACTTTGATTAACTCCTTCACAGTTTCACCTTCAGCCTTCTGCTTAGACTTGTCAGTCAATAACATCAACAACTTCAGCCCATACTATAACCTCACACTTAGGTTTTCCTTTATACCTCTTTAGTTAGGTAGATCCATCTTTTGCCACTTAATCTCCTTCGTAGATCTTAGGTTTTAGGTCAGATCCATCAGATCTTTCCATCATTTATGTTCTTCATCCTTCCTTCTAGATACATCTTCAAACTTCTCATTAAATCCATAATAGAATTATTTACCATGCATTAAATTCTACATACAAACAATTAATAAAGTCAACATGATTTACATATCCCAAGAATTCAACCATGTCAGCTGGGAATCTCAATTCTTTCTTCAAATGTAAATTACTGACACTCGGTCAATACTATGTTCTTCTCCTTGGTCATCTATGTGTATCTCGGTCATCTCTACAAACTATATTCCTCGGAAAATACTGTCACTCGGCAATTTCCTGTTACTCGGCATATATTGATGGTCAGTCAACACTAAATTTACTCAACATATACTGGCGCTTGATCAACACTAAACATCACTCGACTTAAACTATATTTCTACATGTTTTCTTGATTAAGCCTACCTCTTTAGTCTTTCTTTTTACTTAGATAAACAATACATTATCTTATCAATGTGACAGCTAATCAAGTACCCATTGAAGTATCAAATAACTCAACCTTTCCTTAGGTTCTCTTGTTATCTCCTTTCCCTAATCCTCTTCATCAATCAATAGATATGGTACTCTCTTAAAGATAGAAATTGTCTCACCAGTTAAGGTTTGACATCAATGACAATACAACAATTATTTCAATTGCAGTTTCCAACACATTCATCATCATCATAAAATCTCAATCCATCCATCCCTTTTCATCCCCCAACCTATATATTAAACCCTTAGCTATTTTCATCCAAGATATCACACATTTTCTATTTGAAAGTTGTTATGCTACTCAAATCGTGAGCACATATCCAGATAAACCATAATGGGAAAATCTACTCATTGAGGAGATTGACATACTCCATTCTTGATGGATTTTACATTGGTTTGATCTTGTTTTTCCTTATCTTCACATGTTGCTTTGATTTATGTTTTTGGGTTGATTCCTTAGTTAAATTATTTTAGTCTATTTGGCAATCATATTTCACTACACACACTATCACCTTATGATATTTAGACAAAAAATAACTGAAATAACGTAGTCCTAATAAAGAGCCACATATCAAGCTTTCATGCAGTATTCATTCAATTTAAACATGACATTAATCCTATATTCTCATGTATAGAATTGAAGGAAAATAAGATAACTATGGTGATCTACTAATCACAAAATAAAAAAATATGCAAAGTCCCAAAATTACCTTAATAGAACAAGAGCAAGGACATTTATTGTATAGTTTTAAAATACATGCACAACATTATGGCACACAACCATGTTCACCAATAATTTGGAAAGCTACAATATTAAATACATACAACTACATTATTTATAATACACAACATAGTCAAGAAAGGCTTCCCTAATGGGCATTAATGTTATCATTCTCCCCCATAATAACCATAGAGAAGAACATGAAGTAGATTTATGAGCTTCTAGAACCTTTCATAAGCTAGAGGCTTCATGAGTGTATCTCGATATATGATCTTCTATACTAGAGCTATATGATCTTTTGAACTATAGTATACAATCTCAATCAATCCCTTTTGAGCTAATTCTCTAGTATAGTGATGTTGTATCTCAATTTATGTTTGGTTCTATTATGAAACACTATAGTTTATCATTTTTATGAAAAGTTATATTTGAATAGTATAAGAAGGTAGGTCCATTTTGTATCTAGTGCAAATCCTTTTGTAGTCCACATAGTTTAAAAAGTGGTTGATGTTTCAACTTTCTACTCTACATCTACTATAGAAAGTTTATAGTTTGTTGTTTCTTAGAATTTTAGGAGAATACTTTATAACCAAGACTAAAAGTGTAACTAGAGGTAGATTTTTAGTTATTTTTGGAGCCTACCCAATCTAAATTTCTAGATAGCCAACCAAGATTATATTCTCTAATTGCCAAAATAATATATCATAACTCAATGTCCCTCTAACATATCTAAGAATCCTCTTAGGTTCACTCCATTGTGTTTTGTTAGGTTCTAACATGAACCTAGATACCAAGCTTACTACATATGTGATATCTAGTTCATTAGTAATTGAGTAGATCAACCTTCCAATTAACTATTTGTACAAAGTGGGATCTACTAAATCGGACGCATCTAAGCTAGATAACTTAAGTCTAGCTTTAATGGTTTTTTCATCTATTTTTCAACTCTTCATTTGATTTTTCATCTTAAGCATATTTATCTTTGTGCTTCCATACTTTTTTACCAAGAAAATAGTACATATTGTGTGTGTGAAAATTGTACCTGATCTGTAGACACAACACTCAGTAAAACATTAGAGGTTAGCTATAATCGAAATCGTGCAAAATTGAAAGCTATCTAACCAAGCGATTTACTGCCTTCTAATAGGTGCAAGATTAATGTTCTCAAATTATTATCGAGATCAATGACCTAGACGACACCTAAATGAAGGATTTGAATGCAAAAGATGGATATGAGATTGAATGCAATTATTCTATTTTTTTGATATTTTCTATGCAATAAGAATGATAAAAACTTGATATGAATCTATGCTATTGAAAACTGATATGCTATGCTAATCTAGAAATGATATGCAATATGAATCTAAATGAATGCAAAACAAAAAAAAAAAAAAGATTGATCTCACAAAGATGTCGATTCACAAGAGCTTTGATTCTTCAATTCCAATTCTCCAACGTGATTGTGCAAAAATATGAGATGATTTGTGAAGAGCTGAAGCCTTTAATTTATAGAAATCCAGGGCTTTGGAGGTGCATGGATAAAAGCCATAAATCACTCAAATTAACTCATTTTGATTTTTGAGTTATCTGATCATGAAAGATAGTTAATTCTCAAAATCATGCAAAAATAGCTTTTTAACTCAAATTAGAGTTTAGATCAGCTTTTTGAACTCCAAAAGGATGTTGAGTTCCAAAAAGTCAATAACTTGCATTGATTTTCTGATTTGGAGTTTAACTGTTTCTTTTGAATATGCATAATAATTAAGAATTAAATAAATAAATAAAGTGATTTATCCTCAACTCAACTGATTTTTGAAATAAAATAATTAATTTATGGGTTAATTAACTATTTTATCAAACTTTTATTAAAAATTATATTATTAAATAATGACAACATGCTTTAATTAATTAAATAAGAATTTAATCAATTATTCATAGGAATTTTGATTTATTGTCAAAATTAAATAATACAATTAATAATAGATAGAATTAAATTTAATTACACAATTAAGTGACAAATATTAAATCTAATTAATTAAATATGAAAATATTCAATTAATCAAACTTAGGATAAATGTGATTTATCGCCAAATAATCATTAAATTAAAGATAATTAAGATAATTAGGAATATTACTAGGAATATTCCCCGATGCAGAATTTAAGATAATCAATTATGATTCGATGATGTTAGATGTGCCTTAGGTTAGGACTTTGATGTCGATTTTGTTCGATTTGTCGATGTAGGAGGTTAATGAACTTATAGCTCATTTTTGGGGTATTACAGTGGTTCAAAGATAGTCTGTGTTTGATAGAGATATGAAACTGATTCAAAAGATAAACCAATCTCAAGATAGAAACCAATTGAGAGATATTGAGATAGGAGGTCCTGAATGACCAGAGATAATATTCACTGTAGTAGAAAATAAACCTATGATTGCGAAAAAGTGTCAAAACACCTGATTCTGAACCTTAGGATTGATAAGAAGTGAGTGACCCGTTCTAGACTCGATTGTCTTAGCAGAACTAGTAGGTATCACATCTGAATCCTTCAATTGCCGAAGAACCAAGGAAAGAACACTATGATCTGATGGTTGCAAAAACTAATACAGTTTACAAGATTAGGAGAATACCAGATTGATATGGATCGATGAATCTGATATGCCCCAAGTGATGATAGATTTGCCCCGAGCGATGAGGACTTTTGATGAATCAACGACTAGACGTGATTGTTGTCTTGATCACTGATGAAAGATATTGATAGATTTGATTGATAGAATTTGATTTACAGACTTTGAATGATATGCAATACCATGCCCCCTTCGGGATTAAAATTGAAATCTGACAAGAAAAGTCAGCGTTATAGTTTAGAAGCATGTTAATTGATTTGAGAAGTGTGGTGAAACACATTCAAGAACACATTCTGCATCGTTGGAAGGTCCCAAAAGACCAAGTTTGACTAGGTTTGACCATGAGTTGACCATGGTTGACCAAGTTGAAATTTCGATAGTGTGATGTAAGATAATCAGTTAAGTTGAATACTAGATTTCTGTGATGATTAAAGGTTGATTATGCAAGCAATTAATAATATGAATGATCTCAGATTTGAATTTTGATCCCGAAAAAGGATTCTACTTGCTATTTCATTGGAGGAACCTTCGTGTGAGATGCAGTTCTTGTTAGACTTGAAGATGTGATTTGAAGAATCATTTAAGCATTGAAGTTCGTTTAATCATTGTGAGATCATGCAAACATGCAAAATGCAATGAGACATGCAAAATGAAATGCAACCTAAGACCTAGGACCTAGTCACTGATCATATGTCGATTTGTTATCATCATTGAACTTTTAGGTAACTGGATAAATCAATACAATGCTCACTAGCCATGAAACCATAGACATATGAATATCGATTTGTATGCGCAAGAATCAATACAACACCCACTGGTCAACAACCATGGATATATGAATATTGATTTTGTTTTCAAAATGTCAGATTAGATATAAGCACCAAGGCACAAGCGCCAAGATGACCTGAATATCATGTCCATTTTGATATAGCAATTTGTACAAGCATCAAAACATAAACGTTGTGATGACCTAAGTACGCCTTGCGTTACAAACACATCAAATAGTCAAGAGATCATTCTAAATCCAATGTAAATTACCCGTAGTGACCCTTTATCGTTCACATCCTTAGGCAAGATTGCATTCCACAGTAGGAGAAAGAACTTACTCAAAAAGATAATAGTTAGATCAAACTTCCTTGAATTGTCTAGGTATCAATGGTCAAGGTATGCATGGCCATCCAATTCGAGATAGAGGCTCTTACAGTCGGACACCATTTCAATCCAGAAGTTCCAAAGATGTTAGATTTTCACATACAAGCAGAAGACAAAGAAAAAATTATGCCCCCAGTCATCACTCTCTAAATCCTATAAAGGACATCATCGAAGAGCTCGAAGGGACACAATATGCAAAAATCTCAATGCGAATCAATAAGCATACAAGGAGATAAAAGCATGTAAAAAGCATAGATTGTTTTCAGTTTGAGTTTGATGTTTGATTGCGTTGTTATAGATGTAAAATTCTTTCTGGAGACAAGACTGACTGACTGACTCACATGAAGCTTTAAAGGATTCTGACTAGATATGATCCATCTAAGATACATGGGAGACTATAAGATATGACATTGATTGCCCCCAAGTGTTAAACATTGATAGGATACAAACGCTTGAGCTGGTTGGTGTACAGACCGACTTCTTGAAAACTGGAAATGCAGAAACAAACCGGGAGATATGTACAAACTAAAACAAGACTGAAAGCTGAGAAAGACCAAGATTGTGCTGATAGATGGAGCATTTTGAAGAAGTGGCGCCCGTTTGCCAGGTTTTCACCATCTTGGTAGAGATTCTATTTTTGCTACCAAGGCGTCTGTTTCCAGGTTTTCACCAAGGCACTTTTTCTTCTTTTTCATTTTTTTTTTTTTGTATTTTTTCATTTTTTCAATTTTTTTGTACTTTTGATATTTTTTTATTTTTTTGTGAATCATCAAGGCGCCTATTGCTAGGTTTTCACCAAGATGTTTATTTTTTCAGGACTTTTTCTGATTTTTAAGATTTTTTTAGGACATTTTACCAAGCACTGAATGCCTTAGGCATAAAATTTCTTCAGATGGAGAACGTTGATTGGTTCTCGGAGCTGTTCTCCTTCAGTCATTGAGAGTTGATAGGCACCAGAGCCAAAAGTAGCAGTGATAACAAAGGGACCCAGCCAGTTGGGTTCAAACTTCCCCTTGCGTTCTCGATGGGATTGATTTTTAAGATTTTCTCTCAAGACTAGATCACCAACCTGAAACTCTCTATGTCTGACTTTCTTGTTGTAGCCTCTAGACATTCTTTTCTGATATACTCTGAGATGATCATACGCTGCTTGCCTGCGCTCATCTAGTAATTCCAGTTCTTGTAACCTAGACACTCTGTAGTCTTCATCAGTGACAAGTCCATGCATTCTGATTTGGAGTGATGGGATTTCAACCTCAATAGGTAGTTCTGCTTCAGACCCATAAACTAAAGCGAAAGGTGTAGCCCCAATAGGTGTTCTGATACTTGTTTTGTAGGCCCATTCTAATACTTGTTCTGATATTGGTTCTGATACTGGTTCTGATATTGATTCTGATACTAATTCTGATAATTGTTCTGATACTGGTTCTGATACTGATTCTGATATTGATTCTGATAATTATTCTGATACTGGTTCTGATGCTTGTTTTGATACTTGTTCTGATACTGGTATATTTGATAACATCTTTTTCCATTTGAAAACTCCCAAGCAAGATCATATCGTGCAGTCCCAATGTCTAGCAAGGTGGAGAACAAGAGGGATTAGCAAGCTGGTGGAAGAGATGGAAGACAAGAGAATGAAGGAGAATGAAGGGAAGAAATCCTCAAGGGGAAACTCCTCAAGAATACTCAAGCTAGGGAAAAATCATCATGTAAAGCATATTTGGATAAGTAGGGAAAGGCTAGTATAGGATAAGTCACAAAAGCGTAGTGCAAGAGCAGGAAAGAATGCAATCCAAAGGAGTAGACATGTCAAGAGGCTTCATAGCATTGTGTTTTACTCTTTCTTTCTTTTTTTTTAGATCAAGACCAAAGGGGAAAAGGATAGCGATAGGCGAAAATAAATGGAGGAAGATGGATATGAAGGCTAAACATGGAAGGAATGAAAGCAAGATCATCATAAGATAGCTCACAAAATAGCCAAATGTTCATGTATAGGTCAACCTTGTCAAGATCAAAGAGAGAAGGCAGGATGGATGAAATATGTAGAAGAACTACGCATGATACCTAATTGCCAGGTTTTCATCATGGTACTTATCCAAGGTGCCACAAGGGAGTGGTTTTCACCATAGGATGAATTTATTTCTCTTTACTTTTGCTACCAAGGCGCCTGTTTCCAGGTTTTCACCAAGGCACATTTTCAAATTTTTTTTTTTTTATTTTTTTTTTTGGAAGAAGGCAAGCTTTTTAGATAATGCTCCTTGAAAGGATAAACCATGATATGCCAAGGATTCAAAATGATATGCTCAAAGATGCTGATAGGGAAAGGAACATGGAAGAGAAAAATGGAGGATAGGGTTTTATGTAAAGCGAGTGAGGTTGGAAGATAGGAGAAATAGGCAAATGAGAAAAAAGGATAGAAGGTAGAAGGTTAATGAATGGAAGGATTGCGAAAGGGTAGATGGAAAGGAAGGCAAGATCAATGTAAACACACACCTTGAAGGGTGGCGAGAGGGTGGAGGAAATGTGAATGAAGGAATACGTGAAGGAATATGGCGAATGGATAGCAGAGGTTGTGGTTTAGGCACATGGAATGGAAGAATATTTTTGGAGGGAAATGAAGTGGAAGTCTTTGGAAGCTTGAATGTCAACTTAACTTTTTGTTCAACACCAGACTCTTTCAAGAGAGACTTTGGAATCCATATAGCCATAGGCTTTTCATTTCTTTTTGGTAATTTAGAGAGAATATCTTCAATGATGGATTTTGGAACCCATACTTGTCTTGTAGTTTTTTTCTTAGATATCTCTTTTGACTTTATGCCTCCGTGTCAATTAGAGGAGACATGGTGATCTTCTTTTTTTATGGATTCTTGCATTGCTTCTTTTTTTTGTATTGAACATTCGAGTTACTTCCAAAGAACTTGGGACTTTTGGAAGAGGGAGGATATGACTAGTTTAGATGGGTGGGTGGATGAAAAGGATTCAAGGGTATGCATCTGTGTTGATCTTGAGGAAAGATGGGAGATGGAGGTATGTAAGGACCCAAGATGGATGGTGAACTAGGAGAGTTAGGAGGGGAAAGTGAAGGGACATAAGGACCCAAGATGGAAGGAAGGCATGAAGATCTTTGTAGTGGTGGAAGAGGTCCAAGGATGGAAGTGGAAGACGCAAAAGGATAATCAATAAGTTCATCAGCATCTATATGACAACCAAGGATATCAGCATCTTTAGAGTGAGCATTAGGATCTTCAATAGAATCATGGACATCTTGAATATGAGCACCTTCTTTGATAGGATTGTTCAAAGCTTGCAAAGACTTAGGAAGAGTAGAAAGTGGAAGTGAACATGGAGTGGTAGAATAAGAAGATGGAAGACTTTGATCTTGACAAAGATCTTTGGATAGCACCAGAGCATAATTTGTCTCTTGATTTTCAATAGGCTTAACATTGGAAGTAACAACACTATTTTTACCAACCTTAATGGAAGTATCATCTTTGGAAAGCGCAAGTGTAGTAAGGTCATTTTTATTGTCAATAAGCTCAAAAGTGTGAGTAGTAGCTTGATCTTGCTTAGGAGAAGACTTAAGACATGGTGGAATGCATGAAAAAGGGTGTATAGGATCAAAAGAACCATGAAGCGGATAAGAGACATCAGGAAAAGGAGTGGATGAAATGGAGGGTTCTTGATCTTGGTCTTTCTTTATGTTCTTTTCTTCATCATTTTTGGAATCCTCTTGACATGGAGCCACTTCTAAGGACAAGGAAGCATGTTGGGATTGTATGCAAGACTTTGGAAGAGATGGTGGAGGACTAGCTGAAGTAGGGATTATAGCATATGAAGGCTTAGGCTCTTTAGATTTATCATTATTGAAAGTCTTTGCAGCCAAGTGAAGGTTAGCTTGAGTTTCTTTAAGAGGTAGCCCTGGGGGATAACTATAGAGAACCACATGAAAAGTATCAGGGCTTGTGTCAGATGAAGGTTCTGTGAAAGATTTGAAAGACTCGGAAGCTTTAGGAAATGTATGGGTATTGGAGGAAGTAGGGGATGGAAGGGAACCATCACAAGACAAAGGTCCAACATTAACATGATCTTGCTTGAGAGTGTAATCTTTATTTTCAGCCTAAGAGTTCTTAGAGGAGAGATCCTTATAGTATGCATGTTTATAATCAGCGTGGTAAACTTTCTCTTCCTCAAGTGAAATAGATGGATCATCTAGGTATTGTGCATAGAAATCATCAAAGTCTCTTTCATAATCAGAATCATATGGATCACCCTCACGATCTATCCAATGTGACAGCCCATTTGTAGTAAGCAGGAATGGACGATGAGGAGGACTCTTAGGAACAGAGGTGTCATAGGTATCATTACATTGTCTATCATCATAGTCATCATAGTCTTCAAAGCTAGATGTGTCACTCTCCGTGGAAGAGGTATCATATTGCTCAATTTTTTTCCGGGGGCATGGTGACATGTACAAGTCTTTATCAAATGGAAAAGAGTATAGAGATTCCATGGAGAACTTTTTAGATTCCTTCTCTTTCTCAAGTTTGTCAAGTTGGACTTGCATAGCTTGCAGCTGCTTCATCATAGCAGTGATTATAGCTTCTTCCTCTTGTGTACTAATTCTTTGAGACATGTGTACTGATTCTCAATAGCTATTGCTCTATTCCTGACACAATGATATTTTTGACAGATTCTAGAACTAGGCTGGAAACATTGGATATCTTGCAATTTGATAATTTCTGACAACTCTCTCAAATTTTTCCAAACGACACTCTGCAGACTCGTACGACACGGGGTTCTCAATCATATGATAGATGGGCAATACTGAAATTACATTTGACAAAAATTCATATGACTTTTGACTTCCTGAAATGACTTTTCACTCCAAAAAAGATTTTACGTCAATTTTTGCAAAATTTAAGGTTTTCAATTTTGGATTGTTTGCAAATTGTACTGTCCAGATTTTGAAGGTTATACCAGATTTCATCATTTTTAATAGCCAAGTAGATAAATAAGCACGCAGAACAGCAAGCAAGTGATTCCAAGCACGTCTAAAAACAATGAACAAGGGCAAAAGCAACCTTGCGCATGAACAATCAAGTGACCAAATTGTGCTAATCTCTGAGTACTAATTGTGTATGTTCTGAAAAGTTTTTCAATAACACACATATACCTGAGAATGAAAAATTGGCCTCTCTAAGGTTTTTAGTAATGGTTTGACTCTGCAACTTTTATGATTCAAAGGGGTGAACTCCAATCCCGGCGCACCAGGGTTTTGACACAGTCCGAGAACTTAATCTTCAAGAGCTGCTAGGGAGATCTGACAACCCAACAATGAACCATACCCATGGAGATTTCTTCCACAAGGACATTTATATGGCGGCTGTCACTACCACGGCGAAAATGGCTATGACCGCTTGAGGTTCTGTCAATGCAGTTTTCCCTATGAAGGGATTGTCCGCTACGGTTAACCCTCTCTAAAGATGACTCACAGATTTATACCACAAGGGGACTTGGCTCAAGATTCAAGGTTTTGACACCTCTTCACTTTTAACCCAAACAAAGCAAGCAGATTAATCTGACACGCTAAGACAAAGTTTTGTTCCACCAAGGTCTGTGATATCAACTCCACGTGATCTATCAACCTCTCCGGGGAGAGAATGTATCAATCAATAAGAGAAGAAACACTAACCAATTTTGATTCACCAAAGCTCATGATATCAACCCTACGTGATCTATCAACCTCTCCGGAGAGAGAATGCGTCGATCAATAAGAGAAGATGCACTAACCAAGTTGAATGTGAAACGCACTAAGTATCCTCCCTACCTACAAGGATTCTATCGTCAAGAAAGATTTCGCTAGGAATCCAATCTCTCAAGAATCACGAATAGTGTTCATAGGGCCTAATTACTATGTGAGCACAGATATATTCCCGAAAGTAAATCTACCAAAAGTACCCAAAAAGTAGAAAGAGGAACACTTAATGCTTAAAGCGAATATGAGATGAGTCCACAAGGTGGAACACTTAACACCTCACACAAGCTAAAAACAAGTCCCCAACTTAGAAAATAAGTGAGTTCCTAAAAACAAAAAAGGGTTGCCAAGTGGAACACTTAACGCTTCTGTCCTGTTGACCCCTCCCCTTTATGGCGCTGAGATTGCAACCACGGGGCAGAAATGAGGGGCCGGCGGATTAGCGAGTCCAATAACCCAAGATAGCAATCAAGATCAATCACAAGTATTCTAAGACTACTTAATGAATCCTTAAGGGTTCACAACCTAGTATCAATTATGCAAGTGTGTAGAAATAGATCAAAAGCATGAAAAGATGCACACAAGCTTGACACATAAGAGATTTATTTTAAGTCCCAAATCAAAATATTATTAGATGAAGGAGAATACCTGGGATCCTCGCAATGCGCTTAGTAGATTTTACTTAATTTTTAGCAATTTTTGTTGAGCTTTTCCATGCAAGCAAGTGACGAACTCTCCAACAAGCAAACAAGCAAACAAGATATGCAAAATATATTCAACTTATGAAAACCATAAAGTTAGCTCTAAAAATCAATTATTATCAATAATAATAACCAGAAATTAACCCAAATGACAACTCATATCATTCATTGAACCATGTAAAAAAATAAGTGCATACCCATCACAAAACTTTATTTTTTTTGCTGCATTTGACCTAGTCAACAAGATCTAATTTTTTTGATATGATTTTGGTCACAAAAATAAAAATTCAGAATAAAGACCCCTACTAAAAAATAGAGAGTTTTCCAAAAATGCAAAAATTTTAAAAAAATCTCTTCATTTGTGCCCTAGAGACCCGTTTTATCAAAATAGACCATTTTTTGTAAATTGACTATTTGAGCTATTATATCATGTCCAAATTTAAAATAAAAAGAATGAACCCCCTGTAGAATTTAAAGATCTTTCCAAAAATATAAAATTTTTTGAAAAATATGCTGATTTGCGTCAGATATTAATTTTTTCCATAATTTGAAGAAAAAATTATTAAAAATTCTAAATATCTCAAAAAATTCTAAATTTTTTACTGTAGCTTCTCTGATATGTCACCAACCTACAAAACAAAATTCAGACTAAAACTCCATGCCATTTGGGAGATAAAATTAAATCTTTAAAACTTTGGGGTTTTAGCTCTCAAAAAAATCAAAACCAGCATGCAAAAGTGGGTTGCCCCATGGTGGGTGCCAGAAATGTGTGTGTGAAAATTGTACCTGATCTATAGACACAACACTTAGTAAAATATTAGAGGTTAGCTATAATCGAAATCGTGCAAAATTGAAAGCTATCTAACCAAGCGATTTATTGCCTTCTAATAGGTGCGAGATTAATGTTCTCAGATTATTATCGAGATCAGTGACCTAGACGACACCTAAATGAAGGATTTGAATGCAAAAGATAGATATGAGATTGAATGCAATTATTCTATTTTTTTGATATTTTCTATGCAATAAGAATGATAAAAACTTGATATGAATCTAAGCTATTGAAAACTGATATGATATGCTAATCTAGAAATGATATGCAATATGAATCTAAATGAATGCAAAAAAAAAAAAATAAGATTGATCTCACAAAGATGTCAATTCACAAGAGCTTTGATTCTTCAATTCCAATTCTCCAGTGTGATTGTGCAAAAATATGAGATGATTTGTGAAGAGCTGAAGCCTTTAATTTATAGAAATCTAGGGCTTTGGAGGTGCATGGATAAAAGCCATAAATCACTCAAATTAACTCATCTTAATTTTTGAGTTATCTGATCATGAAAGATATTTAATTCTCAAAATCATGCAAAAATAGCTTTTTAACTCAAATTAGAGTTTAGATCAGCTTTTTGAACTCCAAAAGGATGTTGAGTTCCAAAAAGTCAATAACTTGCATTGATTTTCTGATTTGGAGTTTAACTGTTTCTTTTGAATATGCATAATAATTAAGAATTAAATAAATAAATAAAGTGATTTATCCTCAACTCAACTAATTTTTGAAATAAAATAATTAATTTATGGGTTAATTAACTATTTTATCAAACTTTTATTAAAAATTATATTATTAAATAATGACAACATGCTTTAATTAATTAAATAAGAATTTAATCAATTATTCATAGGAATTTTGATTTATTGTCAAAATTAAATAATACAATTAATAATAGATAGAATTAAATTTAATTACATAATTAAGTGACAAATATTAAATCTAATTAATTAAATATGAAAATATTCAATTAATCAAACTTAGGATAAATGTGATTTATCGCCAAATAATCATTAAATTAAAGATAATTAAGATAATTAGGAATATTACTAAGAATATTCTCCGATGCAGAATTTAAGATAATCAATTATGATTCGATGATGTTAGATGTGCCTTAGGTTTGGACTTTGATGTCGATTTTGTTCGATTTGTCGATGTAGGAGGTTAATGAACTTATAGCCCATTTTTGGGGTATTACACATATGTCCCAAATTGATTATTCCATATTCAATAGTTTCTCTAAACTTTTCAAATAAAGATAAATTATTACTAGTTTAAATATAAGATCATCAACACATAGAACTAAGATAAAAATATCCTTATTTTAGCTCCTCATAAATATTTTGATCTAACTAACTTCTTAAAAAATATTTTTGTTGTAGGTATTAGTCTATCCTTGAATACCATTAGAGGCCTTCTTTAATCTATAAATATACATTATTTAGATGATATTTCAAAACCTCTAGGTTGTGAAACATATGCTTTCCCATCAATATACTCATTAAAAGATGCACTCTTCACATTCATTTGATAGACAATTCAACTTTATTGAGTTGTTAAAGACAACGAATTCAATAGTATTTGTTTGTGCTACAAGTGAAAATATTTTAGCATGATCAATAAATTATTTGTTGAGTGCATTCTTTGGTTGCCAATCTAATCTTATGCTACCAATACTTGTATCATATTTTTACTTATTTGTATACACCCATATTGTGCCAATAATTATCTTAGCAACAAGTAGTTGAACTAAATTACCTTTGTCATTACCTGCAATTGTTCTTGTTTCATTATTCGTTGCTTCAATTAACTCTTATTTTTCTTGAGCTTATTCAAAGGTTTATGGCTCATTATTTTTTGGATGATTTGAGTGACGCAATAAAGTATGGTGGACCCAATGAAGGACAATCCAACCTTGTAGCCAACTAACAACACAGTGGAATAACACAACAAGATTTGCTTCAAACTAAAATTTTCATTAACATGCCCAGCTGTAAGGCCTTCTTGGTTAGGGCCAATTACAATCAGAAACAGTTTTGCAAGATCAACAAAGATCCAATCCAACTCTAGCTAGTCCAGCTCTAAAACAATTCAGCAACTAATGGAAGCCCTAAGGAAGATCTGAACTTGAGCTTGCAAGTCTCCAAGAAACCTCCTTGTCTCCAAGAAAACAACCACTAGCTCTATTATTACAACTATCAAAAATTAATTTGATCTTCAAGATCTCGCAGGATCCAGATCTAATCTTTTATCTACCTTCCACCTCCACCCTTAAACAACTACCCAAACACACCTTAAATACTAATCTTCAACCACAAGTCGGCTGGATGACATAATTAACTTATAAGCCAAGTCAACTCCTACTAAAAACAAATACTAAATGCAACAACAGTCGGCCCTCAAATAGCCTTACAATTATTTAATTCTCCATGTCGGCCTCTAGATCTACATAGGAGAATGCAACAAAAGCTACAAACAATAAATGCACCCAGTCGGCCAACCAAATCACCAAGAACTCCAGTCGGTAAACTAGAACTACCGAGCAACAGAGAAACAACCGAGAACTAGTGAAACAACCGAGCATGCCAAGCATGACCGAGCAACATAGGCATAGCCGAGCAAGCACGTCGATCGAGCACCATAGGCATCACCGAGTACCAGTTTCCACCGAGCATAAGAAATTTCACCAAGTTCCTTCAACAATCGAGCTCCCCTTCAATAATCGAGACCATCGGTTAAAGTTGCAACCGAGTAACATAGAACCAAAACAACACACCTCCATGCAGATTCAATAGTACCCAAGAATGCCCCTACATCAAACACTCTAGGTTTGAAAAGATGTTCTCATAGGCTGGAAGAACATCTTCCAAGATTCAGCACATAAACCCTGAACTGGTTCTTCACATACATGTCTTCCAAATTTTCATCTTGCATACTCTTCCACTTCAGTTTCCTCTATCTCTTAAAGTCTTTTCTGGATAACACATAGGTTTGTTCTCCATACTAATCATCATTCCTCTCAGGATCTGCCAACTCAACTCAGCTACCAATACTTAGATTCCTCCCACTGAATGTTGTATCTAGCAAAGGCATCAAGAAAAACTTCCTGTCATCCTTCTCAAGAGTAAACACATTCTTGACACAATCATACATAGCTTTGCAATCATATTGCCAAGTTCTACCGAGAAATATATCACAACTATTCATCTCCACAATATCACACAACACAAGATCATTATACTGGCCAATCTGAACATCAACAAAGCATTGTTCCCTCACTTCTAGAGCATGAACATCTTGTAACCAGCCAATCCTATAAGGAGAAGGATGTTTCATTCTATTCAAACCAAGTTTCTAAACCATGTCATCAGCAACAAGGTTATCAGTACTACCACTATTAACAATTACATCACAAATTTTACCTCCAGACTTAGACCGAGTCCTAAGTAAAAGTTACTCCTCTAACAAGGTTCCTCCTTTGTACTAAGCAATGTTCATCGAACCAACAAGTTCTTAGATTCAGGTTCATTCTAAATTTTCTCATTTACCACAACAGTCTGTTGGTCACCAAGCTTCTTTTGTGTACACTCAAAAGAATGGTGTCCTTCTTCACCACAGTTATAAAAAGTACCCTTAAAGATAACCCTACCTATCTTCTTTTTCAATTCCACAAGTTTCCGTTCATCTTCAACAGTCGGTTTATCCTTCACCGAGTGATCAATTTTCTCCTTCCCTTGAGAATTACTATGTTGTCTCCTCTTCAACTTATCTTTTGCCTTCAGAGCATAATGATAAGCATCTTCAACAGAATCAATCTTTATCATACCAAGCTCATCCTAAATATTGAATCTCAAACCATTTGTAATACCCCAAAAATGGGCTATAAGTTCATTAACCTCCTACATCGACAAATCGAACAAAATCGACATCAAAGTCCTAACCTAAGGCACATCTAAACTTCATCGAATCATAATTGATTATCTTAAATTCTGCATCGGAGAATATTCCTAGTAATATTCCTAATTATCATAATTATCTTTAATTTTATAATTATTTGGCAATAAATCACATTTATCCTAAAGTTTGATTAATTGAATATTTTCATATTTAATTAATTAGATTTAATATTTGCCACTTAATTGTGTAATTAAATTTAATTCTATCTATTATTAATTATATTATTTAAATTTTGACAATAAATCCAATATCATATGAATAATTGATTAAATTCTTATTTAATTAATTAAAGCATGTTGTCATTATTTAATAATATAGTTGTTAATAAAAGTTTGATTAAATAATTGATTAACCCATAAATCAATTGTTTTATTTTTAAAAGCAGTTAAGTTGAGAATAAATCACTTTATTATTAAATTAATTCATAAATAAAACATGCACAATCATAAAAGCAGACAACTATCAATTATCAATTAAGGCTAAACTCTATTTTGAGTTAAAGCTTAGCTTTTGCATATTTTTGTAACTTAATTATCTATTATTATCAAATAACTCAAAAATCAAGCTGAGTTATTTGAGTGATTTATGGCTTTTATCCATGCACCTCCAAAGCCTTGGATTTCTATAAAAACAATGCTCAACGCTTCATAATTCATCTCTCAATCATCTCTCAAATTTGCATCCAAGCATCTCATATTTTTGCACAATCACGCTGGAGAATTGGAGGCTGAGGAATCAACTTGCGAATTCAAAGCTTTGTGAGATCAATTTCAATTGCATATTTTTCATATCATAGCATAGAATTTCATAGCTTTGCATATCATTGTTAGATAGATCAATTCATAGCATATCAATTTCATCTAGCATAGATTCATATCAGTTTTTATCATTATTATTGCATAGAAAATATCAAAAAAATAGATTAATTGCATTCATATTTCATATCCATCTTTTGCATTCAAATCCTTCATTTAGGTGTCGTCTAGGTCACTGATCTCAATAACAATCTGAGAACATCAATCTCGCACCTATTAGAAGGCAGTAAATCGCTTGGTTAGATAGTTTTCAATTTTGCACGATTTTGATTATCACTAACCTTTAATGTTTTACTGAAGTGTTGTGTCTACAGATCAAGTACAATTTTCACACACACACCATTCACATACCGAGCTACCTTTTCCTTACCAAGCTCTCTGTGTCCAGACTGAATAGTAAGTCTGTAGAACTCGTCGGTATAGTCCTCAACAGTCAAATCTTTCTTCTTCAGATTCTGTAGTTTCTTAAACAATTCAAGCTCATAGTCAATAGGTATGAACTTAGCTTTCAATTTAGTCACCATCAACCTCCACCGATTGATCTTCATTTCACCTTCATCTTCTCTATCTCTCTGCAATTCTTTCCATCAAAGAGAAGCATGTCCTTTCAACTTACTCTGTGCTAATCTTACTCTAAGAGGATTTTCAATTTCTTCAAGCTCAAATAAATCTTCCAATTCACCAATCCAATCAATCAGATTCTCAGGTTTCAAAGTACTAGAGAAATTAGAAACTTCTATTCAATAACTATTACTCAACCAAGCTCCATATCTATGTAACCAAGCAGTTTTTTCTTCACCGGATCTATCTCTCTGGTCATCTCCACTAGATCCAATAGCTCCAAAGTCTTTAGAAAATTCCTCATAACCATCATCAGTACCAACATTCTGAGGTACACCAGTGATAGCCCTCATGATCTCAGCAATCATGTCATTCTTCATTAGCTCCATCTTAGATCTGAAATCAAATTTCACCTTCTCTGTAATCTTTGATTCCACAGCATCATAAAGCTCCACAATTGCTCTAGGGTACAATCTTCTCGGAGACATCCTTCAAGATTTTCAAAAACCCAAAGCAATAAATCACCAACAAGGTCCTGGTGCAAACATCCTCAACTGATTTACACACTCAAAATCTTCAAGCTCTGATACCACTTGACGTAGTCAAGGATGGTGGATCCAATGAAGGACAGTCCAACCTTGCATCCAACTAACACATAGTGGAACAACACAAAAAGATTTTCTTCAAACTCAAATTTTCATTAGCATGCCCGGTTGTAAGGCCTTCCTAGTTAGGGCCAATTACAATCAGAAATAGTTATGCAAGATCAACAAAGATCCAATCCAAATCTAGCTAGTTTAGCTTTCAAACAATTCAGTAACTAATGGAAACCCTAAGGTAGATCTAAACTTAAGCTTGCAAGCCTCCAAGCAACCTCCTTGTCTCAAAGAAAACAACCACTAGCTCTGCTATTACAACTATCAAAAATCAATCTAATCTTCAAGATCTCGCAGGGTTCAGATCTAATCTTCTATCTGTCTTCCACCTCTGCCCTTAAACAACTAACCAAACACCCCTTAAATACTAATCTTCAGCCACAATTTGACTGGATGACATTATTAACTTCTAGGCCAAGTCGGCTCCTACTATAAACAAATATTAAATGCAACAACAATTGGCCCTCAAATAGCCTTACAATTATTTAATTCTCCATGTCAGCCTCTAGATCTACATAGGAGAATGCAATAAAAGCTACAAACAATAAATGCACCAAGTTGGCCAACCAAATCACCAAGAACTCCAGTCGATAAACCAGAACTAACAAGTTCCGGAGAAACAACCAAGTACTAGTGAAACAACCGAGCATGCCAAGCATGATCGAGCAACACAGGCATCACCGAGCAAGCATGTCGACTGTGTTAGCTTGTGGTGACTGACCATGAAAGTACTGTACACTTTTCCTCCTGACCTCACCGGGGTTTGGGGCCGAGGTGAATTTTTTTGAGGCCGACATATTTTCGGCTATTTTTGGGCTGACATTTTGTAACTCATTATAACCCTAAAGTGGAAAAATATTGTATAATATGGATTAGGGTTAGGGTTTTCATAATGTGTGATTTTAGTACTTGCGATGGAATTGAGCTATAAGGGATTACAGATTGTAATCAGGTTGTAATCATTGGATAATAATAATATTGGGCTCACTGTTGGTGGACGTAGCCCAGGGATTGGGTGAACCATGTTAAATCTTTGTGTATTGTGTTCCCTTCTGTGTGGTTTATTGTTTTCTGATATTGGTTATATTTGCATGTAATTTTTATTTCTATCTTGTTAATCCTAATAGATCAAGCACCATAGGCATTGTCGAGTACCAGTTTCCACCAAGCACAAGAAATTTCACCGAGTTCCTTCAGCGACCGAGCTCCCCTTCAATAATTAAGACCATCGATTAAAGCTACAATCGAGTAACATAAAACCAAAATAATACACCTCCATGTAGATTCACCAAGCACCCAAGAATGCCCCTACATTATTGAGTCATCAATGCGTAATTCAGTTTTTCTTGATAACTTGCCATTTTATAAAACTTTGAATCCAACATAAGTATACAGATGATTATTTTTTGTCCTTGGATATTTTCATACTTTCATGTTCTTATTTCTTACACTAAATGTTTCATGTTCATTGTCTTATTTTTTCTACTCTCAACTTCATCAATCACTATTTTCTCTTTGTTTCATTTTATTTGGTATATTTTGTTGCTACATTGAATATCACATCTCTACTTATTACAAGATTTTTTTCCTATGGGATTATATAACGTATATGATTTATTTTTATATCCACAACCAATAAAAATGTGTTATAGGTCATTATCATCTAACTTGGACCTTCTTTATATATGTGTGTGTGTGTGTAGATAAGAAAAATGCCCAAAAACTATCAAATGATCAACATTTGCCTCAATCCCAAACCATGCTTGTTTACTAGGAATTCCTTTAATTTCTTTGTAGGACTTCCATTAGAAGATATACTATTGTTCACACCAACATTTCCTAATAACTCGTATAGATAAGTTCTTCTCTTTGATCATACTCCTTGTCATTTCAACAAGTTCTATTCTTCCTTTCAACAACAATAGTTTGTTGTGGAGTGTAGGAAGTAGTAAAATTTCTCTTGATTCCATTTTTTTTACAAAAATCTAGAAAACTTGGGTAAGTGCACCAAGATGGAGTACAAAAGAGGGGTCTTAAGTGGCCACTTTTTTCTGAAATCAACTAAACCTAGACTTAGGTGATTAACTTGAGACTCATGCACTTAATATTTGAAGATGTGATAAGAACGAGAATTGTACTACTCTAAATCTAGTTTCTAAACTAATGAAAAAGTTAAAATAGATAAGATTAAGAGGATCAAATGCTTCATACATACAAAAGTTTTATTTTCTTTCAACAAAACATAATGTAGTGTTAGGATTGAACTCAACTTTGTGAATGTAGCAATGGCGAGCAGTGAGGGAAGATGACTAGAGGGAGGAAATTCTAAAATTTCTCCGGATGGGAAACCTTCTCCTGGAAGGAATCAGGTGTCCACAATGGTAGGCAAGCAGCATAAGAATGGTGGAGACAAGGATTCGGAAGGGGACAAAGACCCAGACAACAATCATTCCCGAGAAGGTGGAAATTTTTCAAACTCTGCATCAAGCGGGAAACCAACACCTGGTAGCATTCAGGGAATCTTTGAGGCAAGTGACCAGAAGAAGGTTGGGGGAGAATCAGTGGAGGGCTCCACCAAGGTAGATAAAGGGGACAAAGAATTTGATAGAAAGCTATCTTGAGATGGTGCCTCAAAACCAGGTACAGATTCTAGTAAGTCTCCCTCTTATGGGAATGCTAGTATTATTTTTTTGAATGTTCCAAAAAAGGTAGTTGGTCTTCCTTGTTTGGGGTCAAACCAATAGGAAAGTCTTCCTTTTCTTGCATTGATAATACTTCTGATCTAGAAAAGGGAGTCTTCAGTATTTCCCTTCCTGATTCATTTGTAGACCATACTGTTTCCTCAATGAAAAATACACTGGTGGGAAAGTTCACTGGCCCTAGACCTAACATTGATGCTGTGAGAATTTTCATAGCTAGAAAATGGAAACTAAAGGGACAAGTAGATATAGTGGCCTTTCCAAAGGGATTTTTCTTGTTCATTTTCTCTAGTGCACAATACCTCTTTGATGTCCTTTGTGGGGGCCCTTGGATGTTTGGCAAATCATCTTTGGGTCTCCAAAAATGGGGTACTAGAATTGATCTTAATTTGGATATGTTTGAAGCGGCCCCAGTTTGGGTTTGATTCCAAGGTCTTCCTCTAGAATATTGGCATGAGGATATATTTGTGAGTCTGGATGGTTCTTTTGGGGAGCTTCTCTCAATTGACCTGATGACAGCTGATAAGACAAGACTTGTCTATGCCAGAATATGTGTCAACATCCACCATAAGGCAGACCTATCGAAAGTTATTACTATTAATTCAAAGCTAGGAAAACATATCCAAATGTTGTATTTCAAATCTCTTCCCTTTGCCTATTTCACATGTAAAAAATATGGGCATTGGGTAAAATAATTCCCGATGAAACCAAAGGAGAAAGTTCACCAAATAAAAAAGAAAGAGATTAGAACTGAATGGAGAGAAAAGAATGGAGTAGTAGAGACCCAAACCAAACCTAATATTCCTAATGAGGAAGAGTAGAAAAGAGATGATCAAAAAGCTAGTGGAGTTGATAATGAACATGTCAGTAAAAATAAATTAGAATTTGAAAACCTGAAAGGAGTCGTATCCTCTACACAGCAAGATAGGACTGAGGAAAAAGCTATAGAGACAGTTTAGTCGGGCTCTCCAATATCTAACAAAGGAGACAAAGCTAAAGAAGGAATATAGTCATCTAAGGAGAAATCAGAAGAGCAAGTCCAATAGGATTTTGAAAGCCCTAACAAAGAAGATAAAGATGGAAATATCCTTTCCCCTAAGGGTTCTAGAGGAACTAAAATAGGAAACTCAAACTTTGTTTTGATTCAAATTAATGGGTTTGAAAATTCCCTTGTTTTAGCTAGTAGCAGCAAGAGCTGGTCTGAAGTTAGTGAGGAAGATATTCAAAAGGAGAACTTGGTCAAAGACCATCTCTCTAAGGAGTATCACGAGAGCCCCTATTCATAAGTTATTGATAAAAAGAAGCTTTCAAAGCATTCAAAAAAAAGTGGGGGGATTCAAAGGATGACAAAGTCAGATAAGAAATCAAAAAGCACTCCCCAGGGGGGAGTTCAAACTAGAAGATAGAAGAAAGTTGATGTTGGATCTCTGGTAGGGGAGAAAAGAGGTATACCTACTTAAAAAATTACTAGGGAACAAGAAGCAAAAAATAATATAGCAGATGGTAAAGATTCTACTATCCCAGAGATCTTCTCCCCAATTATTTAAATGAAGATCTTGTCTTGGAATATTAGAGGACTGAATATTCCCCATAAACATGATGTTTTGAGGAATATGGTAAGAGACAACAAACCTGATATCTTGTTAATTCAAGAAACTAATATGTCTAGTATTAAAGTGGAAAAAATCATCCTTTTAAGAATGGTAAGAGTATAGGAAGTGATTTTGATGGAGCTTTTGGAGGTGTTGTTATTTTTTGGAATAATATCATTGTTAATTGCATGGTCTTTCTTGTGGAGAAAAATATTATTCTTGTCAAAGTTAAACATCTTAAAGATGATTTTTCTTGGAACTTGATGAATATCTATGTCCCCAATACTAAAAGTGGTAGACTGAAATTCTATAAAAGGCTTAAAGAAATCAAAAATAAGTACCAAGAGGATAGCTAGATGGTGATGGGAGATTTCAATACTCCTCTAAATTTTGAAGACAAAATGGGTGGTGTCGCTTCTCAAATTGACAACAGGCTGGACCTGATGGATTACATCAATGACCAATCCTTTATGGACATGGAGCTGGAAGGAATATCCTACACCTGGACAAATAGAAGAACTGGAGCTGATCTCATATAGGTTAAACTAGATAGAACCCTCTTATCTTTTGACTGGATATCTAAGTTTTCTTAATCTTTATCCTCTTCATTGAGGATAGGTCTTGACCATTTTCCCATAGTTTTTAATGCTAACCTCTTAAATGGGAAAAAGAATATTCCTTTTCATTCTGAAAAAATGTGGATGGCTCACCCAAGCTTGAAAGAGAGCATTGCAAAATGGTGGAACTTTAACCAGGATGGTGGTGCTATGTATAGAATTGCTAAAAAGTTGAGCACTGTCAAAAGGAAAGTTAGAACCTGGAATAAGGAAATTTTTGGGGATATTTTCATGAGAAAAAATAGTAAACAAAATGAATTAAAGGTCATTCAAGAGAAATTTTAGAGAAAGGGCCTTACTGAGGAGCTTAAAAAAATGGAAAATGTGCTTGTGGCTCAGTTTCACAACCTCATTTCTAAAGAGGAATCATTCTGGAGACAGAGATCTAGAGCCCTTTGGCTAAAAGATGGGAACAAAAATACAAGATTTTTTCACATGATGGCTATGAAACACAAAGCCATCAATAGGATTTCTTCCCTTGTTACTAATGGTAAAAATTTGAATAAGGAAGAGGATATTAGAAAGGAAATGATCCTTTCTTTCTCTTCTCTTTTAACCAAAGAGGATAATCTTGATATGCAAAATCAAAATGAGATCCTGTCTGATATCCCTAATCTGATTGATTAGTGGACTAATGTAAATCTCAAGGCCATCCCCAATGATAAGGAAATAAAATATGTTGTTTTCTCATTTGAAGGGGATAAATCTTCGCGACCTGATGGTTTCCCCCTTTTCTTCTTTCAACAGTTTTGGGACATAACTAGTAAAGATGTGTAGGATGTTGTCAAAGAACTCTTTGGTACTAAAATTCTTCTAAGGGAACTAAATGCTACATTTTTTGTTCTAATTCCCAAAAAGATAGGGGCTAATAGTCTCTGCAATGATGTCTATAAGATTATTGCAAAAGTTTTAATTTCTAGACTGCTTGCCATTCTCCCTTCCATAATATCCCCCCAGTAGAATGGTTTCATTTCGGGAAGGAATATTATGGATTCTATTGTGGTGGCCCATGAAAATATTCATTCCCTTGAAGCAGCAAAGAAGCAAGGATTTCTTATGAAACTTGATTTGTCCAAAGCCTATGATAGGGTGGACTAGCAATTCCTCCAAAAATTTCTAAGTCATTTTGGATTTGATACTGGGGTCTTAAAACTCATCTCTCAATTAGTCTCTACTATTTCATCTTCAGTAATTGTTAATGGTAGATCTTCTAATTTTTTTAAACCTTCCAGAGGTCTTAGGGAAGGAGATCCTATATCTCCAATCTTTTTTTCTATTATGGTTGAGTACCTTGGAAGATATATCAATAAACTTGTCAATGAGGGAAGTATATCGGGCCTCCAGCCTTCTTCCATCAGATCTATTTTCTCTCATGAGAAATTTGTCGATGATACTCTTATTATGGGGGAGGCTACTCTTAAAGAAGCAAGAAATCTCAAAAAAGATTTGACTATCTATACCTCTTCTTCAGGCCAACTCATAAATTGGAATAAGAGCTTTATGTACTTCATTAATACTCCTCTTGATAGACAAAAAGATTTCAAATATCCTTGGCTGTAGCATTGGGAATCTTCCTTCCTCTTATCTGGGCCTTCCCCTTTTCTCTAAACCCCTTGAAATATTTTGGAATCTTATTGTGGACAAGTTTAATAAAAACCTTGCAGGTTGGAAAGGAGCTCTTCTAAGCAATGCTGGTAAACTTTAACTCCCCAAATATACTTTGCAAAATCTCCCTTTTTATGCACTAGGTCTCTTCAAGATTTCTCATAAATTTTTTGTGGTTATTGAGAATATCCAAAAAATATTCCTATGGACTAGAGTTGAAGATTAAAAAAGATTAAGTCTGATTGCTTGGGAGAAGGTTTGCAAACCTAAGAGCAAAGGGGGCCTTGGGCTAAGACCAATTAAACTTGTTAATAAATCCCTCCTGGCTAAGAAAATTTGGAGAATCTACGGGGACAGAAAGCAATGGAATGATATTATCAAAAATAAGTATATTTTTTAATCCAGAAACTTGGAGGACTACATAAAAAATTGAAGACAAAGTCAATGGCTCTTATATCTGGAATAGTATTAATTCCTCAAAAGATATCATTCTTGAGGGGAGAAGATGGAAGCTGGGTGATGGGGTAAAAATTGATTTTTGGGATGACCCTTGAATCTAAAAAGAGCCCCTAGCTAACTAGCAAGATTGGATGGAAGCTATCAATCAAGCTAAAGCTTGCTTTCGACTAAAAGTTTCTAACTATTGGCAAGATAACAAATGGAAGGAAATTGGTATTATAAATAGATGCTTCCACTCTCTTATGAATGAACTTTGGTCTTGGTTTATCAAGGACAACCTCCAAGATAAAATTATATGAACCCCTACTTCTAATGGAGAATTCACAGTTTCCTCAGGTTGCTCTCTGTTCTTTTCAAGGGAAGTCAAACCTTTGTGTGCAACTATCTGGTATAAGTTCTTAACCCCCAAAATCATTTTTTTCTTCTGGATCCTCATTCAAAGTAAGCCCCTAACTCTTGATAATTTTTCTAAAAAGGGTTTTCTTTTGGTTAATAGATGCTTTCTATGTATGGAAGATGCTAAAACTTGTGACCATCTTATGCTGCATTGTAACTACACTCGTAGAGTGTGGGATTTTATTCTTAAAAAGTGGAATCTGTGTTGGATTTTTCCTAACTCTTCGCAGGAATTTGTCACCCAATGGAGCTGCCCTTTTTCTAATGATTTGACTAGAGAGTTCTGGAAACTTATCCCTCCTCGCCTTTGCTGGAGTATATGGAAGGAAAGAAACAACAAAATTTTTAGGGATAAATTTGCTAAACCTAAGATCACCAGGAACAACATATGCAGAGGGTTGGAAGAAAACTTTATCAATGCTATTCTCAACTGTAAGAAGAAGCTCAAGGATAGTTTTTCTAAGGATGATATTAGAAATTGGAATTTCCATTCTCCTATTCTTCAGCCTAATATCTCAAGAACCAATTCGGTTTGGTATGCCCCTCCCAATGGGTGGATCAAAGCTAACTTTGATGGAACCTCTAGAGGTAACCCGGGGATCTCTGGGAGTGGAGGTATTATTATATACTGGAATGGAAATTGTGTGGGAGCTATTGCAGTTCCCTTGGGGCTGAAATCAAATCATAGAGCTGGGGCAATGGCAGCTCTTAATTTTATTATGCTGGTGGAAGAATTAGGATGTAAAAATGTATGGTTGGAAGGAGACTCTCTTAACATAATCAACAACATCAAAGGAATAAACCCCCCCTCTTGGACTATAGAGCACATAATTACTAAGATTAAAAATATTTCCCAATCCTTTGAATCTTTCTATGTCTCCCATAATTTCTGTGAGACAAATCAGGTTGCTAATGGGCTCGCCACTCTGGGGGCTAGAAGTGACAGAAATTTAAAATGGTATGGAGTTGCTAAAATTAATGATGAGATAAACTCTCACATTAATTATGAAAGAATAACGCAAAAAGAAGGGGTGATAAGCTTTGTTAATAATGATTATACATAATGATGAATTACAGCCTTTGAGCAAGCTAGAGGTGATGTGGAATTCAGAAAAGTACAAATCTATGAACACATTTCTTATATCATCCCTCATAATGGTAGCCCTGAAGGTGATGTGACAAGTAATTATTACTTGTCACTTACTCCTGATCTTGCATGCATTACGGGTTACAAATCACAAGCATCGCCTCCAGTCTTTCAAGCGTGCTTCGAGCGACTATTTTTTCTTATCTCTATAACTTAACTCTCTTTTTGAGATTAAGGATCTGTGTAAAAATTTTACAATGGGAGGTGAGTTAAGGAGGGAGGAACCTACCGAATGCAAATGGAGGCATGATAAGGAGGGTTGGAATGATCTTGAAAAAGGTACAGTCCATCATTTCCTCAAGCGTTTACACGGCCGCGACAATAAGGTCTCTAAAGTGTTTGCTACCGATTGGGATAAGGGCATTGTCAATCTTGTTGGAAATTCATTCAGTCTTACCCTGGAGCTCCTTGCATAAATCACAGGCATCCCTCTCGAGGAAATTAAATACTCCAAAGAGATTAAAGTGGGTAACAACACATAAAAGGGTTTCCCTATTACAGATGAAGAATGTGCTTTGTTGATCAAAGGTAAGAAAGACTATGTCGAAATGGACAATATTGAGAATCTATGGGGGTCTGTCATTAGGGTTATAATGGAATATTTCACCTTAGAGGGCCACTTCTCTAGATTTTATAATTACCACTTTGTTTTGGTAAATCATTTCAAACATGATCATAGGGTTTATTTCCCTTTCTTTTTGTTGAGCTTGTTGAATCAAAGTATCAATCAGCATAGGTCGAAGAACTTTCCCATTCTTCATGTTTGGCTCATTCTTCTAATAGTTGAGTATGCTAGGGACCACGTCCTCGATCCCATCCCTTCTCAGGTCTGCAATAAAAAGAGGAAGAACCTTGTTGGTCCTTCCCAGAAGAAGAAAACCTATCCCAGCAAAAAAGCCCTTTCTTCCTCAAGGACTATTACTAATACTCCTGGGTTGAAGGATGGTCAGGAAGATGAGAAGGATTCCCTGGGTAAAGATAATTTTGGGGTAAAAGAGGAAATTACTGCTCTCATGGAGAATTCTAGGATGAAAGACTGTTAGGAGGTCACAGTTGAAGAGATGGACAATGCTGAGAATGTGAATGACAATGATGAGAATAGGGTGTCTACAGAGAAGGATTCCAAGGTAGATGTCAACTCTGTAAAGGGTTATGTTGATATGATTTCTTCCAGTATACAAGTGACTCAGGATGTGGCTATGGTGAATCCTGAAGATGTTACTAAAAATATAATAGATATGGTGGAAGATTATTTTGGCTCGAATCATGAGAATCTTAATCTTGCGAAGGATATCATTAACAATACTGATGACAAGGAGGAAGACTCTCAAACAAGGGAGAAGGATATTCCTGATATCTCAGCTGCTGATATCAATAGTAAACATGAGGTTGAGGAAGCAGGAAATCAAGATTAGGATTGTAAAATAGGGGACAAACATGAAAAGGAGGTTAGCATGGAAGCAATTAATATTGCTTATGATGATTTCAACAAAGAGGATATTAGGACCACAGAGGAGGATTTCCATGCTAACTCTGATTCCCCTATCTCTGGGAATGGAAAAGACAATGAATACTATGAGAATAGTTCTGATGGGAATATCTACCATCGTCCTCTTGAGGAAGATCTGAGAGAGAGGGAATCCCACATGAAGAGACTTATCTCTATGACTTCTCTTCAACTCACCAAAAATAGGGCTATTTATGGTTACAATCTTGATAAATGGGTTCAAAATGACCTAGTAGAACTGAAAAACATGTGCATAAGGCTAGAAACAAGGAACGAGATGTTGGAGGACACCATTGACAAGTTGAGGAAGGATGTTGCCTTGAATAAAAGAAATGAAGATGTTTTTGATAAGGGTTCGAATGATTCCACTTTTTTGGAGGACAAAATTAACAAAGTTTTGGAGAAAGCTATGATTCCTTTAAATGATAAGATAAGTAGCAACAAAGCCATGCTCAAGAATTTTCTCACTTTGTCCAATGCTGGAATGAAAGCTACTATGGAAAATTTGAAGACTTTGAGTAGTGTGCTAGAAGGAAACAACAAAGACACAATTAAAGATAAAAATGAAGGGATGGATTCCAGTCAGCAACTGGGACTGGGCACAAGATCAAGATCAAATACCAGGAAGAAGATCAAGGCGCAAGACTAGGAAATTGATAATTTGAAAAAATCTATTAAGACTATGCAGAGTCAGCTGGTCGAATTGGAGGGCTTCTGGAAGGCTTTGGTTTGACTATGTTGTTGGAGGCTTTTTTGGCTCTATCCTTCTGGTGGTTTCTCATTGTTTTCTTCTCTTTTTTTTTGTGGTTGTGCTTATTGTAAATCTAGGAAGTGTCCCTACTAGGGATTATCCTTTTTAGGGATAGTTTGTTGTCTTTATGTCTCTTGATGCTTTTCTTTTCAAAACTTTGTTAAAGGGTTTTGGGGCCCCTTCAAAACCTGTTGTTACTGTAATCAAAAACATAATGTAGTGTTGGATGTGCACCCCCCATCATCCCCATATCTCTTTATCATTTTAGTTGAGGTTTTGTTGAGAAACTTTCTAAGGATGGTTGATGAGGGTAAGGTCCTTGGAGTTTTTTCTACCTCCTGTTGTCCTTCAGTAATTTTTTGATGATAGCATCCTTTTTGGTATGGCCTTAGTGATTAACGCTAGAGATTAGAAATACTTTCTCAACCAATACACCTATATTTTGAGACAAGTCATCAACTATGTCAGGAGTAATATTTATTTTTTCAATACTCTTGATAGTCTGCAGAACAAAATTAGGAACATTTTAGGTTGTCAATATGTGATCCTTCCTAGCACTTATCTTGGGCTCCCACTCACGATCAAATAAGTTACCAATTCTTTATAGAAACTAATCCTTGAGAGGACATAGCATAAATTGGCTGGTTGAAAAGGTAGTCTTCTCAGTGGTACCAGAAAGTTGCAACTACTAAGGTCATCCCTAAAAGGGATCCCTATTTATTTCCTCTCTCTCTTCTGAATCTCTAATTATATGGTTGAAGAACTTGACAGAATATAGAAAATATTTATATGGACAATTATGGAGTAAATAAATCAAATGGCCCTAGTCAACTAGGACACTATTTGTCAGCCAAAAATTATGGTCAAGTTGGGCATCAGAAAAATCTCCAACCTTAATAAATCCCTCATGGAAAAGTTCAGGTGGAATCTTGCTCTACACAAAGCCAATTGGTGTGATATTATGACCGCTCAATATTTGAACAATAAATTTTCCACCATTTTCTTATGGTGCAGGGGCTCCCCAATGGGTCAAGAAAATGGAATAGCATACTTAAAGGAAGGAACATCATCTAATTGTGCCTAAAATGGCAGTTTGGGGATGGACACTCAAGTCTCTTTTGGGATGATGTATGGTTGGAGAATACACCTATATCCTCCCACCCAATGGTCCTTGGCCTTTATAAGGTTGCTAAGAATTTCTTTGGTGACTAGGTGGGTAACTATCTTGATGGCCCTTACTCTTGGAGGAACACCTCGCTCTACTGCCAGGATCAACAAAAATTATTGTCTCTGGCTTGGGAATTGCAATTAAGGCTTCAACAGGAGAGAATTCCAATATTTCATAGAGAGGATAGATTCTTTTGGCAAAGATAAGCCAGTAGTGAATTCTCAGTGAAGTCTTCCTATCGCCTGCTTCTATGTGAGCGCAATAATGGATATATGTGGAAAAGAGTTTGGAACTCTCAACTTATTCCTAAAGTCAACCTATTTTGGTGGAGAAATATGCATAACAAAACCCTTACACAGGATAACCTTATTGGGAAATGATTTTATCTACCAAATTGTTGTATTCTTTGAAAACACAATGAGGAAACCATTGATCACATGATCATCCAATGTCCATTCACGTAGGACCTTTGGCACAAGTTGTTGCATTTATTCCAAATTGATTGGGTTGTGAATGAGGATGTTTAACAACTTTCCTTTAACTAGTAGGGGACTTCCTTCAATCCCCTAATCAAGCAACTATGGAAGCAACCTCCCCTGAGTTGGACAATATGGAAAGAGAAAATAAATAGATTCTTTCAGGGTGTGGATAGCTCAGTTGATGTTTTTTATAGAATCTTCCAAAAAATGCTCTTGGAATACCTGATTGATATCACTTGGCCTTGCCCTTCCTTCCCTCCAATTTTGATATTCAAATTGCTAGAAACTAGAACATTCTAGACTCATATGTGATGTTTGACAACTCTAAGAGATTGAAAAGAAGAAATACCAAATGGAACCCCCTAATCTTGGTTGGTCCAAGCATAATTTGAATGGAACTATGAAGCATGGGAAAGGAAAGGATTTTGCTACAGGACTAATTAGAACAGAGAGAGAGAAATTAGTATTAGTTTATAGTAGTAAATTACAAAATTGCACAAACAACCAAGTCAAAGGAATGGGTCTCCTTTGGGGGTTTAAGTTTGTGCTCTCTATAGGTATTAGAGTTTTATCAATAAAAAGGGATTTGAAGCTCATTATTGATGTTGTTTAAGGGATTATCAAAGGTTAATGATTCAATTGATGGTATTTCGGAAGATGTTTGTAGGCTTCTTCTTGGCTTTGACTCATTTGAAATTAGCCACATTTATAGGGAAGGCAATGTGCTTGTGAACTCTCTTGCTACAATAGGTTAGAATTTGGGGGGATTGAGATGTTGGAGAACTATTCATTCTCTCTTGACAATTATTCAAGTTCTCCTAAGGGGAGATTACTCAACTCCTACTGGGGATGATGAATGATAGCCTATTTTAGTTGTGGTGCCTCCTATTATGTACTTTATGGGTCTTGGTTTTCCATAACCCTAACCAATTTTGTACTGAGCAGGAGAGTTGGGCTACTAATGCTATCTTGAATTTGAAATTGGATCGAATGATGTGGCATGACAATTGATTAGGTATCGCATTGGCCGAAATGACATTAAAAGTCCCCTAGAGTGTACTAGTCTTTCTAGGTGGCCTTTAGTGAATCATGAAAATTACATCAACTTGAAGGTGGGCCCTAGAATTATGAGATGACATTTTGAGAAGATCACACATAGTCACTTAAGTATTTATCATTGCCTTCCTTGTAAAGGAGGATACTCCTTGTACTCTGTGTTTAAAATACCCTTGCTTGTGGGAAACTGTAGCCCACATGAGATTATTTTACGGGGAGGATGGCTTAATTATGATACCCAACTAGACTGAAAAGAATTTATCTTAAATTTAAATCACTCAATGATAATGGAAAGATTTCCCTAACCGTATTAAGAATTTCATATTTTTTTGTGGAGGGTATTATATTGATCATTCTTTTATAGAGATGGGTGGGGACCGCATCTTCATTGACCTTGGTATGTCAAATGACTTCAAGAATGAACTCAGTATGTCACATATCTGCAAAGAGGGGTTATTCTGATTATATTGAGTTCATTAATGGATTCGATGAGGTTTTTTCTGTCCAGTTTTCCAATTCCAAGGATGATGGGAGAGTTGTTGTTGGAGGTATTTCCTTCAAAATTAGTGAGGAGGTGATTGCTAAGGATGTTAGGTTACTGTCTAAAGGTAGAAAATGGAAGAATATTATTTGAGTATTCAACGATGATAGCCTAAATAGGCTCTTCAACTTGGAAATGAGGCATTATTGGTCAAGATGCAAGGGGGATATGAGAGGGCACAGCTACCACAAGCTTGTGACCAATTTTATCTCATTCTTAAGAAGTATTTCACTCTTTAAGGTGCTTTAAAATTTATTATTACTACCACATGTCCCTTCTTGACCATTTTAGGATCCATGACATTATCTTCTTTCCTTTTTTCTTTCTCAATTCCCTCAGAATTTATTTGTTTGATGTAAAAGAGAGTGCATGTACTCAAGCTAAGAAACTCATCCCTCTGCATCAAGGCCTCATTTTTAGGCTTTGTCATTTTCATTTAGCACTCTTCTCTCCCAAAAATTTTGTTTTCTACAAGGTCTGGTGTTTCATAATCCTCATTGCCTGCTAGCATCATTGAAATTTCAAGGCCTAGTAAAAAGAAAGGAATTTGTCACTCGAGTGCCCTTAAGATTTCCTCATGTCCTAGCACCCCGAACATGTCAAATTTTAATATGCCCACCCTTGATGTTAGTGGCTTGAAAAGTAAAGGACCCAAGATAGCCACCTCCAAAAAGAAAGGGAACCCCCCCACCCCCCTCCCCTATCCCGAATAAGAAAACCAAAATTTGCATCCATGAAGTTAATAGCGAAGAGGATCATGAGGTGGAAGAGGAGCACAATACTCCATAGAGATCCAATAGATTAGCCACAAGGTCTACACAGAAAGGGAAACAACTACTAGTTTATTATGATATAAAGGAGAACATTGAGAAAGGTAATGATAAATTTGAGAAGGATAGTAGAGAGAAGAAGATTGTGGAGGGTGATGAAAATGAAGCTAATGTTATTGGCAGCTTGAACAAATCAACTACTAATAGCTATATGATCCATATCTCTGATAGCACAAAAGGGGAGCCCATTGACCTCACAGGGGACATGACGTTGAAGGAGGAAACTACTATCTCATCCAATCCTAATGTGGTACCTACATCAAAGTGGACAAATATGAATAGTGAGATGGGGAATCTAAAAAATAAATTGACTAAGAAGGAATGCAAGATGGGTAGCATCTCAAGGTTCAGTCTTCAGGTTATGCATAGCTCTATGACTTCATTATGTTTGCTGCAATGAAATGTTCTTGGCAAGGATGGTGAGGATGGGAGAAATTACAAAGATCTATTCAAGTTTCTCATGGACAATTGTAGCCATGTGTTGTACCAGTTGGGTTGCGACATCAAATCCCCTTGTAATGCTAAACCCGATGGTGGTTGTTACTATTACCCCCCACCTCTATGGGGCTTTTAAAGAATTTTTTCTTGTTGTTTTAGTCTTTTGTCTGGACTCTAGTTCCAAAAAGAACATTTTACTTAGCTATAGGTCTTGTTGTATTTTTTGTCTTACGAATAGGATAGTAGAGAGAAGAAGACTGTGGAGGGTGATGAAAATGAAGCTGATGCTATTGGCAGCTTGAACAAATCAACTACTAATAGCTATATGATCCATATCTCTAATAGCACAAAAGGGGAGCCCATTGACCTCACAGGGGACATGATGTTGAAGGAGGAAACTACTATCTCAGCCAATCCTAACGTGGTACCTACATCGAAGTGGACAACTATGAATAGTGAGATGGGGAATCTGAAAAATAAATTGACTGAGAAGGAATGCAAGATGGAAAGTGTCTCAAGGTTCAGTCTTCAGGTTATGCATAGCTCTATGACTTCATTATGTTTATCGCAATGAAAGGTTCTTGGCAAGGATGGTGAGGATGAGAGAAATTACAAAGATCTATTCAAGTTTCTCATGGACAATTGTAGCCATGTGTTGTACCAGTTGGGTTGCGACATCAAATCCCCTTGTAATGCTAAACCCGACGGTGGTTGTGACTATTACCCTCCACCTCTATGGGGCTTTCAAAGAATTTTTTCTTGTTGTTCTAGTCTTTTGTTTGGACTCTAGTTCTAGAAAGAACATTTTACTTAGCTATAGGTCTTGTATTTTCTTACCAAGGCTCCGATCAATAGTTGGTCTTTTCTTGATTTATGTTTTTGATTAAGGAAAATAGGTTTTAAAGGGGCCCTGAAACCCACACAAATTTAAACATAAATAGAGATATAGCCATTACAGTTCACAAAAATACGATAGCTAAAGCAAAAAGAAAGGCCAAACATAGTCCGCAAGCAGAACAAATAGAAAAAGCCAAAAAATAGGAAACAAAAAAGCCAGGCCAGGACAAAAAAACCAGGGGAGCAGCTCAAGCAAACTCCCTGAGGATCTTCGCCGCTCGAATCTCAAGCTCAGAAGCCTTGTCCGCTGTGTCCTTAAGGTCGCCAGATCCTTGACAGGTTCCTACAAGTCCTTCTTCATGGTACTAGACCTGGTTCTCTTCCTTGGCCCTTCCTCCAGAGATTTATCTTTGCTACTATTAGGAGAATCCTCCTTGCTGCTCCTATGTTCCACAAATTTACTGATCAAGACTTTAATATTGTCATTTGAAGCTTTGAGGATGTTGTGGCTCTGCTCCACAATTTTTTGTAAAGTCCCCTCCAAGCTCTACATTCTCTTTTTCACTTCCTCCATTTTGCTTTCCATGTCATTCTTCTCCTCCGTTAGCGTAATCTTTTTGCTGTTACCCTCCCTCTCCAGCATTCCCACCCAAAATTTTAACTCCTGAATTTCATGGAAAGTCCATTTGGTGGTTCTGTAGCTATCAATGACACTGTTTTTAGCATTATTGAGCACATCCATCTGAGGATGTTCTTTAGTGATGTCACTCAGAATTACTAGGGCAGGGTCAATGATATCCTCCATTTGGATTTTGCCTTCCTTGTTTTCCTTAACCATGGTTTTCATCATTTCACGCTTTAGGCCCATCCTGATAGACATATTGTGGAAATCTCTCCAAACCACATTCTTCTCTTTATCTGTTATCTTGCAAGTGAACTGGTTAGTCCCTTGATCTTCGCCAGCCTGCACCTGATCATCCTCTCTCCCCTGACTCTCCTCTTCATCTTCGTTGTCTTTCCCCTCCTCTTGTCCTTCCTCCTTGTTCTCCTCTTCCATTTTCCTCCTTTTCCTCTGCTTCCTGCCAGAATCCGTAACCTTTTCTCTGTATGCAGGCATTTTAATTATGAATTTTCTCTTCCCCTTCTTATTCTCCTGAGTTTCCTCCTCCTCCCTGATAGTATCTTCTTCTGCTTCAGCGTTGTCTCCCTCAGTGTCCATGCCTTCCGCCTCCTCATCATAATCCCTGTCGGAAGAAACCTCAATGCACTGCTTTGGTTCAGGTTTCTCCTTTTTATCCCATTTTTCTTTCTTACTCTTCTTTTTCCCCTTTCTAGTGTGAGGGGAGGCGGCAGCATCCGAGTCTGAATGCATATCTTGGCTCTCCTCAGTGTCAGAAGGGATGTACTCTTCTTGATGTAGGCTTTTCTTGATTTATGTTACTATCGGTACTTATTTGCACAATGATGGTACTCTTAAGCTTTTTAGGTCGTCTAACCACTACTTGTGGTTACATTTGGTGGTTTCGTGACTTGCCGCTTTTGATGTTTTTCTATCATTAGTATGTTGCTAGCTTTGCACCCATAGGTTGTGGTTTTGTAAGGGTCAACACCCTTATTTTGTTGTTGATTAATATCAAAAACAATTTGTTGCTAGTTTAGTTTTTGCAACAACCAAATGCCTGAATATTTCTTTTGTAGTTGGAGTTCTCTCTAGATTCATGCAACAACATAGATAAATCATTGGTTAGCAACCAAAAGATTTCTTTGATATCTCAAGGGAACTCAACTATGGGCTCAAATACACCAAGGCAACACATGCCATTTTAATTGGGTATTTAGATTCTAATTATGTTGGCAACTTGGAAGGTAGAAAATCTATTTTAGATTTCCTCATGCATCTAGTGTTTTCAGCTATTTCTTAGAACTCTAAGAAGCAAACACTAACAACTCTATCCTTTGTAGAAGCCAAATGCATGGCAGCTTTTGAGGTAACTAAGGAAATATTATGACTTTGAAGGATTCTTGAAGATTTGCGAACACTCTAGGTTTCATCCACGCCACTTCTTGTTGGCAATCAATCTACAATTAAATAGACTAAAAATCTTATCTTTTGTAATTAAACTAAACATATCAACACAAAGTTACATTTAATTCTTGACATCATATGAGAGATGGTAGTGTACAACATCTCAAGTATTGTCCCACCGGAGATCAACCTACAAATATTCTTACCAAAACACTTAGTAGTTTAAGAAATTTTGAGGCTTACTTGGTTTGGCTATAATCAGTTTAAGGAGAGAATGTTCACGTGTTAATCTTATGTTAACACAATATACGATTTTTAAATTATTTTGAATTTTATTGACAGTTAAAACTTTTTCTCACTGCCTATAAATATGAATAGATTATCCATTTAATAATTTATGCCATTTCTATTCTGCTCATAAATCCTGGCCCGACACTCATATAACACTATTCACACAATCAAAACTAACTATCTGAAAAATTCTTATCTTGAGGACCATCACAATAATTTTGATGGGTCCATTGGACATTCCTTAAATAACAATTTTTCTAGTACAACTTCTACATGAATAGAAAGCCGTTTGAATCATTCTTGAGTGAAGTTTAAGCTATAAACATGATATTATATAACAATGGCTCAGTTAGTTGCAGGGACAGAAGGCTCCCAAGAAGAAGTATCAGAGTGACAGAAAGATGCCACCATCAGAAGCTCGAGAACAAAACTTTCTGAGAAGTCTGTCATTTGACAGAGTCATCGTCAATGGGAACATCATTCCCAAATACACGAAGGCTAGAACTTCAGTTGAGGAAGTGATGGAGAATGTCATGAAAAAAATGGCATATGCTCAAACCAGAGCTAACATTGTATCTGATATGATTTTCAATCCATCTAATCTGTGCAGGCATAATGATCCAATTGATGCTGCTGCTTCTTTTTCAAGAAAGTTGGTGCAGAGAGTTCTCCTCCTCCAACTCAGGGAATTGCAACCCAAGCTAATGGGTCTAGCCCTGGATGAGGCAGAGTTTGAGAGGCAGAATTGGGCTCTGAATATGCTAGAAAATGAAGAAATCAGAGAAGATTACTCTAACCTTGGGCTCAGGTTCCTCTTGCTTCAACAGAGATTCATGGACATTGGTATGGAAGCTTTTGATGTTCTAACAAAGCTGAAGAGCCAAATTCCTCACATGGAAGTTGAAGATGGTCTCCAAGAGACTAGGGTTTTGAGAATTGCAGTCATGGCAGGAAACCCTGGTTGCAGTGCCATGGGATCACATCTCTTTTTTCTCCAGCATCTCCCATCATTAGAAATCCAGACAAACTTGGTGACAGGTCATGTTTTTTGGGATGGGATTGTGGAAGCTATTTCCTTTAAAGGAATGGAGATGGTGTCTCTGGCTTTCATGGAAGCTATAAAGCATTCAAGCTGTCTGAGGTCTTACAGAGTCATCATCTTCATGAATTCCCTTGGAAGTAATCTGCAGATGCAGGAAGAAGAGCAATCAGGAATTAGTCTGTGGGATGTTTTCTGGAACAATTTGTACCAAAATACAAATGCCATGGTACTGCTGATCATTTATGAGACCTGTTTAGTGTGGGATGAAATAAAACCAAGGAATGGGCGTTGGTGGTTTAGTGGTGTGCCTGATGAAGAGTGCATTCACATAGTCAGAAAAGTATGATTAGATCACCATTGTTGATCACAATTTTTGCTTGATATGGTATATATTATTTCTGGTTGTTCAAATTGTCATAAACATTGCCCATTTAAAAACCAGAGCATTGTTGTATGATTTGGCAGATTTTATCATGTTAGTAAAGTAACACCTTGCATTTGATCCTATTTATATTATCATTCTCTAAGATTGAAATGGTTACCATATATCCATTTCCCAGCTGGGTTGAAATCATATTCTTTTGACAAACTTAAACCCAAATGAATCAGCAATACATCAAATCAAAAAGGGCTTTACATCCAATTAAAATAGAAAAAGGTAAATTGGTCAAAGGAGAAGAGATCACATGTACTTAAATTGTTGTGTCTTAAATATATTTTTTCTTTTATTTACACCATTTTCAATAAGATAGTTTGCTCTCTAATGTCTGTTGACATTTTTCACAACTAAAGCTTATTTGAAATCTTGAGGCGTGGAATGCCACAGCTTCCATATTGTTTTGTTCAACCTGGAATTGCAGTAAAATAACATCACCATTGATTGACACTCACAAAAGTGCTGTTGTGAAGTTGTTTGGTGAGAAGCTTTTATGATGATTCTTGGGCACAATTAGTGGACAATGTCATTTCATGGTCCATGCAACTTATCTCACCTAACAACAACGAAAATATAAAAAACTGAAGTGAGATTCCAGTACTCAATGTTAGATATTGTGTTTCATTTGCTAATGTCACTTTGGGTGAAATCAAATAACTCAAGGATATCGTTTAACTAAAGATTTATTAGATGGAGAGTTCAAAGCTGATGGTTTTATCTTTATCTTTACTGTTAGGGCAGATTTTCAGGCGACTGCTTGGTTTAATTTGATTAGCAATTACTGTTCAATATTTTAAGATATTTGATTTTGTTGCTTATGCTTTAAGCAGTTATCTCAAATTTTATTTTGTAATAAAATTACTATTAATAATTGCATTAGTAATAATTGTTAAAATCAATTTTGGAGAAGAAAATAAAATGGAGGGAAATAATAGCATAGGGACATGAAATTAGAGAGCATCAGTCTTCACCTAAATTAAGGAAAGGCTTTAAAAATAGTAAAGGAAATAGATGGTCATAATGAAACATAATTAGCCAAATATTTAGGAAATGAGAAAGTGATTTGAATATTCTATAATATTTATTATCGTGTAATAGATTAAAGATTTTATGTAAAGGAATCCCAAAGTGGTTTTTAAGCAAACACTTTTAAATGTCAGTGTAAACATTAAAATTGAATTACAAGATTTATGTTTTTTTGAAGGATTGTTTGATGCTTATATTTGTTGGCTATCGATGAAGGAATGGGACGAGCTCTACCATAGTTTCAATCTTGGCTCTGTTTGTGTGTAAGTATTTTCCTTGACGGCATGTTGCTTCTCTAAAGTAGCACTATGTACTGATTTTTTAATTTCTTATGGCATTTATTGACTTGCCATACCTACAAGAATTTTTTCTTCTTTAAATGGTCTCAAACTTCATTGACCCAATATTTATTGTTAGTGTTGAAGGTTTGATCATGCATGAAGATAGCACCATTATCCAAGCAACCTAAAAAAATTATCCCCAAGGTCTTCCATGAGGTATATCTTCTAAAACACCTTTGGAATTGGTAGTGCTTGTTGATAGCTTGAAAATTTTACTTTAATAGGTTATTTTGGTGGGACTGGTCCCCCTTGAAGGCATGCTTACATAACAGATGACCAAGGTTTGGGTTTCACATAGGATCTACATTAATCTTCTTTGAAGGGATTCTTGAGATAAGAGCAGATCGGAATAGGGAGTTGCGACAGTATTTTTCGTAATGGGTAGGGTTTTCCCTAGCCACTTCTTTTCTCCTTGTTTCTATGTGTGTGGGTTTGTTGTGGGGCTGTGTGTGGCATCTGTGTTCTGGGTGGGGTGTGGAGGGGACGGGGTCCCATTTAACTTCCTTTTCTTTCTAGTTTTTTGTGGTTTGATTAGCAATGGTTGGGTGGGGTTGTATATAGGTTTATTGCAGAGTTTTTTTTTTAATTTTGATCTCCATCCGCATAGAGGATCACGGGATTTCCAATAGTCTGGTAGTTGCAAGTGTCGTACCATTCTTTGGGTCTTCTTCAAGTGTGTAGGGAAAGCCAGTCGATTCCTTTTATGTGGGAGCAAGCTCTAAATTGAATAAAATGAATGGTTGTCTTATAAGGAGTAGTGATTGTCCTATCCTCACCATTCCCCGTGAATCCATTATGGAAGATGTCACTTGCTGGAGTAAGCATGCTTTGATCTATAAATTTTTTGGCATTTGAATTTCTTTATTGGCATTGAAGGCTTGGATTTGTTGCACATGGAAGGTTGAAGGGGATATAGAGATAATGCTTGCTGCGAATAGCTATTTTATGGTTGTCTTTACCTGCATGTATGATTGGAACTATATTTTTGAAGAAGGCCCTTACTTTTACAATCATGTGGGGTTATTTGTTAAACCCTTGCATGTGGGGTTCAATTCAACAGAGGACTTTCCCTCAAGGGTTCCAATTTGGGTTCGTCCATCGAGGCTTCCCTTAGATTTTTGGAGGGAAGATATTCTACGATAGATTGATGTGTTGCTTGGGAAGCCTGCCACGATTACCCAAAAAACACTCAACAAAAGGGTAATTTCTTTTACATGTATTTGCATTGAAATTGATTTGAATAATCCGTTATTGGACTCTTTAGAAATTTGTTTGGGCTCTTCTATTTGGGTGCAAAAAAATATATTATGAATCCATTCCTTTCCATTGCCAGATATGTCATGAGTATGGGCATTTTTAGCATCAGTGTCCTCAGGTTAACAAGGGAATTGGTGGTTTTGTTGGTATTTCTCCTTCTTCTTTAGCACTAAAGACGGATAAAGAGGGGAAAGGGAAAGCCCCTATGAATGCAAATAACTCTTCTATGGATGGTTTCATACCTAATAGGTCTCGGGTTAAGGGCAGAGGACTGAAGAGGTCCTATAAGGATAGGAAAACTAATGAGAGTTTAAAGCGGTTTGAGGTGTTGGATACTTTATGTTTGGAGTAATGGATTCCAATTGATGTTTCCTTCAGTGCAACTGGAATGGATGTGGGGGATATGCATTGTGAGTCTATTGTGATGATTCAAGGTGCTATGAAACAACATGGTATTTATCCTATTCTAGGACATCTAGTCAAATTATAGGATGATATTGTTTTGGCAGATTCGGCTAAGGAGGTGCAAGCATCTAGTAAAGGGAAAGGGTCTTCCCTAGCTTTGGGTTTGCAACAATGATCCCTCAAGAAGGTTTCTTTTGACACTTCCTTGAAAGGCATTTTTAAAAAGGATCAAGAGAAGATTAAATTAAACAAGGAGCTACTAGTGGATTCTAGGTTTGTTAAGACCATTGACACTCACTTCTATGACTCTACTCAATGATTGTTCTCTCATGGAATGTTAGGGGGTTGAATAGCATTCCTAGACAAAAGGCTTTTCATGATTTGGTGGCAGATCACTCTCCATCTATCTTTTATATTTAGGATACTAAGCTCTCAATTGATTCTATATTTATTTGTCCTTCTAGCATCTAGCGTCATGGACAATGCTAGTGTAAATGATCTCTAGGGAGCTCTGGAGGTCTTGTTCTCTTTTGGGATCAAAGAAAGATTGTTCCTCTTTGGTGGATATCTAGCCATTTGAATCTCTCTATGGTTGCATCTAGTTTGAATACTAGGGAGATGAATTTGGTTACTAATGTGTATGCTCTTATTGATTTTCATGGAAAAATTGGGCTCTAGTCTCATATAAGGTCAATTAGAGAAGGTGTTCCTTTTCTTCCTTGGATTCTAGTCGGTGACTTTAATTTAGTGTTATGCTTGGAGGAGAAAAGGGGTCTGTTAGATCACTTGGGTCCTTCTTCTGAGCTCTTCCATGAAAATGTGGACTTCTTGTATTTAATTGATATCAAACCAGCTAATGGGATCTCCACTTGGAATAATAGAAGGGGGATGAAGATTTCATTTCAAAATGACTTGATAGATTTCTAGTTTCTAGTTTTTGGGTCAGAGGTAGCCTCAATCCTACTTCTGAAATTCTCGATTGGAATGGTTTTCATCATTGGCCTATTAAATTTCTAATTACTTCAGTTGCAGTTCTCAAGAATCCTCCTTTTAAGTTCTAGCTGATGTGGCTTCAATATTCTTCCCTTCATGACTTATTAGCTCAGTGGCAGAGAGATGATGGCCCAGCCTATGGCACCACTATCTATTCTTCTATTAATAAATTTTAATATGTTAAATGTAAAATTAAGAAATGGAATAGATCATGCTTTGGTAATCTTTATGCTATGAAGAGGTAGGCTCAAGATCATCTAGATGTTGTCACTTGTCAAATTCAGGATCAGTATTTTTCAGAGGCTTTGGGCAAAGAGGAATCCCATGTTGTTGTAGAATTTGAAGAATGGGAACTTAGGGAGGAGATCTTTTGGAAGGAAAAGACCAGGGTTGACTAGCTTCGGGAAGAAGATAGGAATACTACCCTTTCCATAAATTTGTGCAATCTCATCGTAATAGGGGTTATATTTCCTCTTTGGTTAATTCTGATGGAGTTCAGATAACTTATTAACAGGCTTTGTCTCATGAAGCTACCTAGTGCTATTATGCTCTATTTTCAAATGACTCACCCCTTGTTGATGATTAGGAGAATATGATCCCTTCTTGCATTCCCTCTCTAGTTACCAATGTGATGAATGTTTCTCTTGCACTTCCAATATCTATGTCTGAGTTGGAGGAGGTTATTTTTGGGATGTGTAAGGGTAAAGCACCAAGCCCTAATGGATTTCTAGTGGAAGTTTTTCAAGAATTATGAGATATTATTAATCTAGATTTGTTAGAGGTGGCTCAATAATCTTATGTTAGCAAACAAATGCTTAAGGCCCGGAACTCTACTTTTCTTGTTCTCATTCCAAAAAATGAAGGTGCTAATCATATGAATTTCTTCTGGCCTATTGCTTTGTGTAATGTGGTACACAAAATTATTACCAAGTTGATTTTTGAGAGGCTTAAACCATGGCTGCCTAATATGATCTCAGATGAGCAAGGAGGTTTTGTAGTTGGAAGATAGATTCTAGAAGGGGTAATGTTTGCTTCTAAAGCCATTCATTCTATGGAAATTTCCAAGGAGAGATCTATGTTCATCAAACTTGATATGGCTAAAGCATACGATAGAGTTAACTGGGACTTTTTGTAGAAAATTTTTCTTTCCTTTGGCTTTAGCCCAGGGTGGGTTAGTTGGACTATGAGTTGTTTTACATCTTCTTCCTTCTTTGTTATATTCTAAATTGGGAGACTTTTGAGTTATTTGGAGCCTCTAATGGTCTTCACCAAAGAGATCAACTTTCTCCCTATTTGTTTATTATTATGGTTGAGGACCTTGGAAGATTTATTAAGTCTCAGGTTTCCCGAGACCAGATTCATGGTTGTAGTTGGGGTAATGGGCTGCCCAAGCTTTCTCATCTCTATTTTTTGGATGATACTGCTCTTATGGGGATTGCTAGACTATGTGAAGTTGATACCTTCAGGCGAACATTAGATATTTATGTGGTTGCTTTAGTTTGAAAAGTCAATGAGAATAAATCATTAATCTATTTTTTTAATACCCCAAAGCCTATCTAGAGGAGGATTGCTAACATACTGTGATTTCAAATTGGATCTCTTCCCTTGCTTTACCTAGGTATTCCTATTGTTGGTGGTTGAAAACCTAGGCCATTTTGGAAAGAATTTCTAGATAAGTTGCATTGGAAGGTTAATAATTGGACTCATTGGTGGATTTCTACTACTTCTCGAGTGACCCTTCTTCAATCGATGTTCCAGGCCCTTCCTATCTATAGAAACCTCATCCAAGAAACCCCTATGTATATTATTACGGAATTTTATGCCCTCTTGTGCCAATTTCTATGGAGTGGTAATCTGTGGGATTCTAAATGGAGCCTAATTAAGTGGGATCCTATTTGTCGACCTAAGAAGGAGGGGGTCTTGGTCTTCATTCTTCTATCTTGAGTGGGAAAGATCTTCCAACTAAGTTATATTGGTGTTGGTGTAATATATTAGAATCATCTATGGGCATGTATTCTCACACATTTAAGTATTTACCAAGAGTTCAATATTTGGGTGTTTCTTGGTATCCTTTGGAGCACAAGGGTTCTATGGTTTGGAACACTTTGAAGACTAGCACTCAACCAGTTAAGAGGGGTCTTTTTTGGATCTGCACTAGGGGGTCTGAGGCTCTCTTTTGGTTAGATTTGTGGGATGATAACCCCCCTCTTCTTTCCATGTATCTGCATTTGCAGGTCCTCTATGATTTCTTTATAGCAGCTAGATGGGACAAGGTTGTACACTATAAGACTATTCAAAAATTTGATCTAGTTATTGGTTACAAATGGAAGGACTCTTCTTATTGGCCACTGGGTGGTGCAGAGAAGGATCAAAATGAGTTGACTTAGATTCTAACTTCTAGGGTGTGCAGCTCCTTGGAGGGACTAAATGTCCTGGCCTGGGGCAGTGAGTCATCTAGAAGATACTTGATTTCTACATGGTACTTGGATCTTAATAGACAATTGTTTGGAGGTATTGAGGTGCCTTGGTGGAAATAGATTTGGAATAAATTTTCCTAGCCCAAATTCAAAAAAAATTGTGGCTTGTGATTCATAACCCTTGTCTTACCTAGGATAATATTTCCAAGCTGGGCTTTCAAGGCCCTTCGATGTGTGTTTGGTGTTACAAGAGTGAGGAGTATATTTCTCATCTATTTTTTCAGTGCTCTTTTTCTAACAAAATATGGCACTTTTAATGGGATGTTTGGGGCTAGATTTTTTGTCATGTCTCTTCTTTATCTAAGCTCTAGATATGTTGGGGTAAGCCCCATGCTAAAAAAAATTCTTTGAGTTTCTTGGGCTCTCGGTCCTTATATCATCTGGCATGTTTAGTTGGAAATGAATCAAGGGATTTTTCAGGATGTAAGGACTAATGTTATACACTTGTGGTGTAAAATTATGCATTCTCTTCATGAGACTATTGTGGCTAAATGTGGTTTGATTGGATGCATGGATCCTAGTGATGTTTCTATTTGTAATCATCTCAATTTTCCTCTTTGAGGGGGTGCTTTGATGTTTAGTGGTCAGGTTACAAGTGGTAGATGAACACACCCATTACAATGGGTCAATCGAGAGGGTCTTGGATACGATTGATGGCTCATCTTGAGGGAATTCTTTGCATGCTAGCATTTTTGGAATTGGGCGGGACAGTTTTGGTGATGTTCAATTTTATTTTTTTTATCAATAAGGGCTTTCATACTAATAATTAAATAAAGGCTCTTGCCATTCTACATGTTGTTCAACATTGTTCTCCTCTTGGTTGGCACAAAATTATTAGTGAGTATGATTCTCAGGTGGTTGTGAATGTGTTAACCATGCAGGAGCATGGGGATGTTAGTTGGATTTTAGATTTAGTTATCAGATAGATTCTTCAGTTGTGTAACTTCCTGGATTCGGATACTTTCACACATATTCCTACGGAGTGGAATAGTGTTGCGTATTTTTTGGTCAAATGGGCCTCAAATCATATGTAGAGATGGAATATTGTGGATAAGAGGCAATCGCCTCCTAATATGGTTCTTTTGTTAGATCATTTAATGGATAGTGATAGGGTTCTTTAGTGCTCTTTCTTTCGGGCACTTTGTTTGTATCTCCTTTACATTTGAATAAATTTTTACCCCTCTTTTAGTCCACATAGGATCTACTTTGATGCTATCCAAAACCTCACAAAAAGGTATTTTTTTCTCTTCCACTTTGCAAAGATAGTCAAGTTGAGGCCATTCTCAAACATGACCCCTAGTTCATTCATGAATATTTTCTATTTTTCACACCTTGGATATGAAACTTTGTGGTCTATACTAAGAAAGCTATGTCTCTTTGTCTAGTTGCAATTTTCTAGGATACTTTTGTCATGATGGAATTTCTCACCAAAAGGAGTAGCCTCTCTAGGTAATGTCATTTATATTGAACCCAACAAATTTTTCTTGGCTCATCTATCAAACAACTTGAAGGAGACTAATGAAATTGAAATTGGCCAAATTTAGCATACATAATATATCCTTTATATTTAAATTTTCCAATGGTTTCTTGTACTATAAATACTTTGATCGTAAACTTGCGGAGTGTTTCCTGGTTACTTCTCACAACAAACGTATTCCTCATTTGACTAGCGATGCTCCTTTGACATTGATAAGGATCCAAAGGGTATAATTTATGGAAAATTAATAGGCAAATGTTAGTTTCCTAGTTGTTAGGAGGTTAGCATGAATTAGTATGTTGTCATTTTTTTTGTCAATTAGTTTTTATTTTTAATCTAGTATTGAGATTTAGAAGATATTGTAAATCGTTCAGCATGACATCTAATATGCATATATAATTATAGTATGTTCTTTGTATGTAGAGCATAGATTGGAATACAAGGTTGCAAACTTACATTTTTTTTAAATTATTATTTCTTTTTGTAGAATATAATTCAGATTTGTTGCTTCCTATTTGCTTGTTATTCCTTATCATACACAAAAAAGAGGAGCATTGGTCAACTGTCATTAGCAACAAAAATAACAATGATAGTAGCAATAATGGTTCTCTACGTATAGTTTCTCCAATCTGCAATCATGGAGGATTTATGCAGTAGAGTACATAGTTGCTACACATGTTTGTGTAAAGTTGATTTTTGTTATATATATTATGTTCAAGAGTTGGTTTTGATCGCTTGTTGATTTATATTAGATGTGATGGTTAGAGTAAATATATGTTTGGTTAGAAATACCATGTACCATGCTTGTATGAACAATAATGATGTTCAAAATAATTTTTTAATACATGACAAAAAGTAGTAAGGTCATGATTCAAAAGATTGTCACTTGGGATAATATTGTAAATTCACCTAAGAAACCAATGAGCATAGATAAGTTTTTCTCTGTATGGAGGTCATGAGTCTTTCATCCTATACTAGGTTAAATTTATGTTTCATATATATCATAGCAATGTATGAAATCAAGTAGGATAATGTTACCTGATTAAGGTGATATTAAAATTTACAAAATCCTACGTATTTAATGTATCTCCAATACCTCAAGAATGGGTAGACAGATGCCTAGTGGGTAATCAATATTGGTTGTAATGACATTACTGACAAAAGTGGATAATGAAAATGTCAATTGCAAAGTGTTTAGCATGGATTTACGCTACTTTCTTGACTATAAGAACTGTAGGAGAGAGTTGAGGCATATTGTGATATGTTGGGTGGAGTTCACATTAGTTGACTACCTCTTTTGGAGTTTCATACTTGGGAATGTGTGTGCCCACTCTTTACATAGGAAAAGATACTTTCCATCATGGTTACTTTATTCATGAAAACATTGATTTTTTTATTATAAGGAACATTGTTGTTTTTTCATATCTTGGATCTTTTTAGTTTTTGTTTAAATGGATTCCTTCATTTGATTCTCTCTAAATTGGATACCTTGGATAGCTTTTTGCAAGTTGCTTCTCATGATTATACTATTCAATATTGTCATATTGAATAGAGAAAATTGGATGTATTTATGTAACATTTTTATTATATTAACATAAATTTATTATTCGTTTGAGGTTGGATGTTTTTTTCCAAAATGGTTTATTTACGTATATCTATTGCATGTTTATCTATATATGCTTGTTGATTTTAAACTAACAATTTGAATTTCTACATTCTTCTCCAAGGTGTGTTTTAGATTTAAAATGATTAATCATATGATCTAAATTAGATTTGAGAACTTAATTTAATACTTGTTCATTGTATTTGTTTACATACTTAATCAATATTAAGTACTAAAGGAACATATCAAAGAAAGACTATCCAAGCCAAGTAGCTAAATCTACAAGCATGTTAGATTAATGAAAGCGTAATAGTGATGATCACAATGACCTAACGAAGATTTGAACTTTGATGGATAATGATCTAGAATACTTTGAAACTGGGGGCTCAGTTGGTTAAGAATGGTCTCTTTTGGATCTGTCATATGGGATCTCAAGATCTGTTTTGGTTGGATTCTTGGGATGGTCATCCTTCTATAATTTCTACTCATCCTCACCTTCAACTCCTTTGTGATACTTTTACTATTTCTAGCTGAGACATTGTTGACCATTATAAGATTGCCCATAATTGTGGGATGGTTGTTCATTCTTGCTGGAAAAATCCTTCTAAATGGCCTTGAAGAGGATCTAAGAAAGATAGAGAAGAGCTGTCACAAATTTTGGAGTCTTGTGATGCACTACCTTGGCTAGGAATGATGTTTTAGCTTGGGAAAGCATTGATTGGTCTGGTAAGCTTTATGTTTCTTCAACTTATGCTAAGTTGGTGTGGCAGACTTTTGGGGACATTTAAGTTCCTTGGTAGAAACAAGTTTGGTACAAGTTCTCATGGCCCAAGTGCAATTTTTTCATGTGGTTAGTGATCAACAACCGGTATCGTACATGGCATAATTTAAGTAAGCATGGTTTTCAGGGCCCCTTGATGTGTGTGGTGTGTCATAATTGTGAAGAGAGTGTTTCTCATCTCTTTTTCCAATGCTCCTTCACTAGACATATTTGGCACCTTTGGTGGGATGTGTGGAATCAAGCTTGTTGGCATGTCTCTTTTTTGACGGAATTTTTTTCTCAATGGGGCAAGGCCCCCTGTGAAAACCTATTTTCTTCAATTTGCTTCCAAAATCTTGGCCCTTCTTTTATTATTTGGCATTTATGGTTGGAGAGGAATAGTTGGATCTTTCAATATGTGTTTTTGGGAGCCTACCACTTGCGGTGAAAAAATCTCCATTCTTTGGGAGAAACTATTTTGGCAAAATGTGACTTGATGGTGGCTATGGATCCTGGCATTATTTTTTGCTACAACCGTCTCCATTTTCCTCCTCCACAAGGAAATCTCATGAGAAATAGATGTAGACACCCTCTTCAAAAGATAAATAGAGTGGAGAGGTGGAGCCCTCCTCCACAAGGAACTCTTAAAATCAACACAGACGGGTCATATAGGGGAAATCCAGGTCCTGCTGGTATTGGTCAAATTGGTAGAGATAGCTTGGGGACTGTTTAGTTTATTTTTTTCTATTTATAAAGATTATCATACTAATAATTTCATAGAGGCTCTTGTTATTTTATATTTTGTGGATCGTTCTTGTGCTCTTGGATGGAGTAGACTCATTTGTGAATCAGATTCACAGGTGGTGGTGCATCTGTTGACCTAGCAACTTTTTGAGGATGTTAGTAGGTAGTTACTTTTTGGTTCTTAACCAGATTCTTAATTTTAGTACTTCTTTAGATTATGTTACTTTCACTCATATCCCTAGGGAGTGAAATGGAGTTGCGGATTGTCTAGCCAAATGAGCTTCTGATCATATGCAAAATTAGAATATTGTAGATAAGGGGCAATTACCAATGGGTTTGTCTCAACAGTCAAACCACTTAGTGGATCTTGATAGGGTTGTTTGATGCCCTTTCTTTGTGTTTCTTCTTGTTTGAATAAATTTTAACCCCTCTTTTATTTCAACAATACCACAATTTAACGATCACATTGCATCATGAATGATCAAAACTAAATATTTTAATTTGGAGGATGTTAGTAGGCAAACACTTTTGATTGTCAACCAGATTCTTAATCTAAGTACTTCTTTAGATTATGTTACTTTCACTCATATCCCTAGAGAGTGGAATGGAGTTGTGGATTGTCTAGTCAAATGGGCTTCTGATCATATGCAAAATTAGAATATTGTAGATAAGGGGCAATTACCTCTAGGTTTGTCTCAACAGTTAGACCACTTAGTGGATCTTGATAGGGTTGTTTGATGTCCTTGCTTTATATTTCTTCTTGTTTGAATAAATTTTAACCCCTCTTTTATTTCAACAATAACACAATTTAACCATCACATTGCATCATGAATGATCAAAACTAAATAATTTAATCCCTTATATTTAATTTCTCCAAGTTCGCAAATATCAATTACTAAATACTTTTAAAAATATTCTCTTTAAAACAAAGTATATTATTTATCTTTTAAATATTCATTTTCAAATCACTTTTCTTAATTATCAAGTGTGTAGTTATTATATACATTAGTTAATTAACTTAAATAATATTTATAAAAAATATTTTCCCTTAAAAATATATTGTTTTATTTCTTAATTAAGATTATTTTCAAATTAATTTATTAACTTAAATAATACTTTCTAAAACAAAAACTCATTTATGAATAACATTTTTTTAAATTTGTCTATTGACTCTTTTCCTTTTCAAAACACTTTTCTTAGTTTAAGACATTCACCTAACATTGAAAAAGAATTGTGATATTGCTATCATGATTCCACTGTGTAGTTTTTTTGGGTCAAACTCATTAACCCATGTTTCATGAGTAGTGGTTCACAAGAACCCATCTCTCATGAGAATGAAGGGAACACTTAGCACTCATTGCATCTAGGTGATGCTCACAGTGGTGAAGCATCAAGACTTCTCATGAGGTCACCCATCCCAGTACTACTCCATCTCAAGTTTTCTTAACTATAGAGTTTCCTCCTTGGTTAAGGCCACTCTGCTTGCAATGCCATTTACAAAACCTTCAGCAAGTGTTGTGCCTTATGAACCATTCATTAGAAAACCCCTTAAGCTCAACTACATAGTTGAATCCTATTAGCAATATCACAATTTGATTTGTTGTGGAAAATGTCTCCTACTTATCAATTGATGAGCCTAAGAGGCTTTCTAGTGAATGGTTCATAAGGCACAACACATGTTGAAGGTTTTGCAAATGAGGTTGCAAGTAGAGTGGGCTTAACCATGTAGGAAACTCCCTAGTTAAGCACACTCGATATGTAGTACTAGGATGGGTGACCTCCCAGAAATTATTGGTGCTTCACCTTTGTGAGCATCACCTAGATACAATGAGTGATAAATGTTTCATTCATTCTCATGAGAGATGGGTTCTTGTGAACCACTAGTCATGAAACATGGGTCAATGAGTTTGACCCAAAAAAAATACACAGTTGAATCCTGATAGCAATATCACAATTTGGTTTGTTGTGAAAAATATCTCCTACTTATCAATTGATAAGTTTAAGGGGCTTTCTAATGAATGGTTCATAAGGCACAATACTTGCTGAAGGTTTTGCAAATGGGGTTGCAAGCATAGTGGGCTTAACCATGGAGGAAACTTCGTAGTTAATCGCACTCAAGATGTAGTATTGGGATGGGTGACTTCTGGGGAAGTCCGAATGCTTAACCTCTATGAACATCACCTAGATGCAATGAGTGTTAAGTGTTTCATTCATTCTCATGACAGATGGGTTCTTGTGAACCACTACTCATCAAACATGGGTCAATGAGTTTGACTCAAAAAACTACACAATTGAATTCTAATAGCAATATTACAATTTTACTTGCTTTGGAAAATATCCCCTACTTATCAATTGAAAAATAATGTTTGTGGGAAGAAGATACTTGTGCAATGAACGGATTGAAGAAATAATTGACTTTCACATATCATGGAGTTTAATGTTTCTATGTAAAATACTTATTTATATGTCATTTATTATGAAACAAATAAATAAACTCCATAGGATGTAGATTTAACTATGGTAATATTAAGAGATTAAATTAAAATAGTATTTCCAACAACATTTTATGCGTTCAACACTTTATTAAATTCAAAATAACTCACACTTAATTTACATATCAGTGAATCAATGTCACATATTTATCTTGATGATCTTGATGAGTGAGTACATCAAAAACATAGTAATATTTTATCCTCGTACTAGTAGTCAACTCCCAACAGCGTCTTGATGTCTTTCTGCAAAAATAAATTTACAACTATTTTCTTAGGACAAACATAATTTTTTAATATAGTTGACAAGTTGTAAGTGTGGAAATTCTCTATTGCAGTCACTGGTTATTAATCTCCTATCTTACAAAGATTATTTGATTAACAAATAACGAAAAAATAACACAACTACAACTTCACCAAAAATACAGAAAGAAATATGCCACATAATGGCACAATATTTTTGGACAAATCATCCCTGGAAAAATCCTGAAGGGAAAACCAATACTGCATATGAGAAATATATTAATCTTCAGAAAATTAAGAGATACAAAATTCCTTGCCTCTCACTAGCAAAATTCCTTCAATCTCCCAATCTCTCCTGCTAGTATTCCTCCACTGCTATCCTCAAACGCTATCACTGCGCCCTTGCTAAGATTGCAAGACTGCCCCTTGCTAACACTACAAGGCTACTCAAGTTTATTCTTACTAACACTACAAGACTACTCAAGCTTGTTCTCAAACTTGATCTCAAACTTCATTACCTCCAAATGCCCCTTGACCCCCTTTTATACTACTCCCATTGTTTTCTAGTTGCTTCTAGTTGCTAGAAGTTTCCACAAACTAGAAGTTTCTACACACTAGAAGTTTCTAGTTGCTTCTAGTTGCTAGAAGTTTCCACAAACTAGAAGTTTCTAGAAGTTTCTACAAACTAGAAGTTTCTAGAAATAGTTTCTAGAAGTTTCTATAAACGGTTTCTACAAGTTTCTAGAGACTAGAAGTTTCTAGAAACTAGGAGTCAAATAATTAATAAATACAATTATTTACTAATTATTAGCAAATGGATGAACAACTGTCCAAGCTACCAAACTAACACTCCCTCTTAGCGAGGAATTTGTTCTGCACAACACCCAACTTATCTCTGAAGAAGATGAATTTTGCCTTCCCTAATGCCTTTGTCAGAATGTCTACTACCTGCTCCTCTGTAGGTATGTACTATAGCTGAACAATCCCACACTGTACACAATCCCTGATGAAGTGATACCTGATGTCTATATGTTTCGACCTATCATGAAACACTGGATTCTCAGTCATCATGATGCAACTCTGATTGTCACAGTGTATCACCGTAGTCCCAACCTTCTGACCAAACAAGGCTACTAGCAACTTCTAAAGCCATATAGCTTCACATGTCGCCATGCTAGCTGCTATGTATTCTGACTTTGCTAAACTCAGAGCCACGGACTTCTGCTTCTTGCTGAACCAAGAGACAACTCCTGATCCCAAACTGAAACAACACCCTGAAGTGATTTTCTTGTCCGTTGTACTACCTACCCAATCTGCATCAGTATAGCCCATCAACCTGATTCCTTCACCTCAAGCATATCTAATCCCATACTTTATTGTACCTCATAAATACCATAGCACATGCTTTGCTGCTATCCAATATACTCTCTTTGGCTCAAATATGAACTGACTAAGAGAGTTAATTGTAAAAGCTATATCTGGCCTGGTGTTGACCAAATACATGAGAGAACCAATCAACTGCTTGTATAAGGTGGGATCTACATCCTTCTCCCTGGATGTGTCTACCTTCCTCCAATTTGTGATCATAGGTGTAGACATGGCTTTGCAATCCTCCATCTTGAATCTCTTTAAGATTTCCATGCAATATTTCCCTTGCCCAAGGAAAATTTCTCCATCTGTCTGGCACACCTCCATACCTAGAAAGTAGTGCATAAGTCCCAAATCCTTCATCTCGAACTCTGTTGCAAGGTCCCTCTTGCACTCATCTATGAGCCCTAGTGAACCTGTTAGAAACAAGTCGTCCACATATAAAACAAGAATGAGTATCTCACCCCCAACCACCAAGTAGTAGAGGTTAGCATCCGCATCACTCTTCACAAAGCCCATTTCCTGCAAGTAATTATCAATGCGCTCATACCACACTCTGGGAGCTTGCTTGAGTCTGTACAAAGATCTCTTCAATCTACACACGTGGGTTTCTTTGTTGTGTGCTACAAAGCCTTCTGGTTGTTCTATGTATACCTCCTCCTTTAGCTCACCATTAAGGAATGATGTCTTGACATCCATTTGATGGATTTGCCATCCCATCTCTGCTGAAATCGAGATTACAACTCGTATAGAAGTATACCTGGCTACTGGAGCAAATGTCTCCTCATAGTCTATTCCCTCCTTCTGAGAAAACCCCTTTGCCACAAACCTTGCCTTGTATTTCTTGATGCTACCATCTGCAGCGTGCTTAACCTTGTAGATCCAACGTGATCCAACCACTACCCTATTTGTTGGTCTAGGCACTACCTCCCACACACCATTCTACATTATTGAGGTATACTCCTCAACCATCACATCTTGCTACACCTGATGTTGTGCAGCCTCCTAATAGCTGGAAGGTTCATTATCTACCAACTGGCTGACTAAAGCCACATAGTCATTGAACTTGGCTGGTTGTCTTCGCTCTCTAGTAGTCTTCCTAGGAGTTCCCACAAACTCCTAAGTATCCCTCTATGTTTTTTGAACCTCGTCGTTCCTACTACCAACTGTAGAAGATGAGATATCAACCTCCATATCTTGTTGATGTATTTCATGTTGCACCAATTGCTCCATACTTTGCGAACTCTCAACACCTGAGTCTATGCTGGTACTGGTAATTGTACTCGAGCTTTGCTTCCCTTGACTTGGTTGAGTTGTCCTTGGAGCTTCTGTTGGCTTCTCACTCTGATCATCTGCTGGCAAATCTTTGGACCTCCTAAATGCCTTATCTTCCATGAACTTGACATCACGCCTGATGATAATCTGCCTGGTCCCTGGAATAAATATTTGATATGCCTTTGAGGTTTCACTGTACCCCACAAAGTACCCTCTCTTTGCAACCTGATCTAACTTGGTACGTGTATCACCTAGAATATGACAATATGCCAAACTTCCAAATATTATGAAGTGACTGACATCTGGCTTCTTTCTTGTGAAAGCTTCCTCTGGTGTCATCTTTCCTAGCACCTTATGTGGAACCCAGTTTTGTATGTACACTGTGGTACTACATGCGTCTACCCATAAGTAGCGGGGCATGTCCTAATCATGTAGCATAGCCTTTGCTACCTCCGATATAGACCAATTCTTCCTCTCAGCAACTCCATTCTGCTGCGGATTGTAAGGAACAGTCCACTCTCTCTTGATTCCTTCCTTGGTACAGAACTCTTGGAATTCATTACTCTTGTACTTGCCTCCATTGTCTGTCCAAAGAACCTTTATCTTCCTTCCTGTCGAGTTCTCCACAAGAGCTTTGAACTCTTAGAAATGACTGAAAACTTCATCCTTGGTCTTCAAGAAGTATATCTAGGTCTTCCTGGAGAAATCATCAATAAAAGTAACATAGTACTCATATCCTCTGAGAGACTTCGTTGACATTGGCCCACATACATTTGAATGTACTAGATCAAGAACACCCTCATATCTTGTGTCACTTCTTGGAAAAGATGCTTTCGCAAACTTCCCCAACACGCATCCCTTACATACATCATCATGCTATGTGCTCACCTCTGGAACACTTGTCACTGTCTCATGAAGCAATTGAAGTGATCCATGATGTATATGACCCATCCTTCTATGCCATAGCTCTCCAAGATCTCTAGGATTACTGTTGCTTATCAATGCCTTAGGAGTGTCAAACTGCAACCTATAAAGGTGCCCACTCCTAACTCCAATAGATACGGGTGATTTCCAATCCTTGTGCTTGATCAACACCTACATCCCTCTAAAAAGTACATTATACCCTTTATCCTGAAGAACAGATACAGAAATCAGATTCATACCTAATCCTGGCACATGCAATACATCCTGAAGAGGAATCACCTTTCCATTCTCCCTCTAAAACCGAACAGTCCCTTTCCCAACTGAGCTGAGCTTGGACAAGTTTCCCATAGAAATCTGGATACTGGTGTTCTCCTCCTTATAACTGGAGAAATACTCTCTAACTCATGTCATATGAAATGACACCCCACTATCTATGTACCACACACTCTATGAGGTTGAGCTAACCATACAAGCTATGAGTGCAAACTCATCCTCCAATCTACTAGAGAGATCCTCTGCACTTGCTGGAGCTGCCATCAGATTCTTGCCCTTCTTTTCACTCTTCATCTTTTGCAGGCAATCGCTGACATAGTGGCCAAATTCGTGACATCCAAAGCACTTGATCTTAGATAGATCCTTCTTCTTCTTCTCGCCTTGTGGATTTGATCTTTTGCTAGACCACTTCTTTGATTTCCCTTTTCCTGCTAGGGCAACGTTCTCCTATTCTACCTCACTTTTCTGACTCTTGTTGTTGGCTCCATTGACAAGACTTAGTCTAAGCTCCTCCTGATTGAAATCACTCCATAGCCGATCCCAACTTGGTAAGGTGTCTCATCCACTAACAACTTGAACAAAGACATCCCACTGCTTAGTGAACCCATTTAGGGCTATTCTTACTAGCTCGTCTTCATCTAGCTTATCTCCAACAGCTGCTAACTCATCCTTGACAAGTCTATGTCTAGTGAGGTAACTTGTAACGTCTTCTCCCTTGTTCATTTGGGTATTCTTCAACTTTTCTCTGAGAATCAACTTCCGGTTCGTGGTAGCATTCTAGTACAAATTCAGAATGGTATCCCACATCTTCTTCGTTGTATCTAACTCTGCAATATGTGGAACAATATGATCCTTGACACCATCAAGGATTATCCTCCTCGCCTTGGCATCCTCCTTGTATGTTGCAAGTTGTGTTGTATCTATAGGAACAGTTACAACATTGGTAGCGTATTCCTTAATACCATTCTCTTCCAACAATAAAGAAATTCTAGCTTTCCAGACACCAAAATTTGAGGCACCATCCAATCTGTCCTAATCTCTCAAACCAGCTGAGGCCGTCTCAAAGAAATGAAGAAAATAACAATTCTAAAGAGGTCAAACTAGACTTTATAAACCCTCAATTTCTTTCCTCTACCTAGGGTAAACTCTTTCTACCCTCAACTTAGCTCTGATACCATGTGGAAATTCTCTATTGCAGTCATTGGTTATTAATCTCCTATCTTACAAAGATTATTTGATTAACAAATAACAAAAAAATAACACAAGTGCAACTTCACCAAAAATACAGAAAGAAATATGCCACACAATAATACAATATTTTTGGACAAATCGTCTCTGGAAAAACCCTGAAGGGAAAACCAGTACTGCATATGAAAAATATATTAATCTTCAACAAATTAAGAGATACAAAATTCCTCGCCTCTCGCTGGCAAAATTCTTACAATCTCCCAATCTCTCCTGCTAATATTTCTCCACTGCTATCCCCAAACGCTATCACTGCGCCCTTGCTAAGACTGCAAGACTGCCCCTTGCTAACACTGCAAGGCTACTCACGTTTGTTCTTGCTAACACTGCAAGACTACTCAAGCTTGTTCTCAAACTTGATCTCAAACTTCATTACCTCCAAATGCCCCTTGACCCCCTTTTATACTACTCCCATTGTTTTCTAGTTGCTTCTAGTTGCTAGAAGTTTCCACAAACTAGAAGTTTCTACACACTAGAAGTTTCTAGTTGTTTCTAGTTGCTTCGAGTTGCTAGAAGTTTCCACAAACTAGAAGTTTTTAGAAGTTTCTACAAACTAGAAGTTTCTAGAAACAATTTCTACAAGTTTCTAAAAACAGTTTCTACAAGTTTCTAGAAACTAGAAGGAGTCAAATAATTAATAAATACAATTATTTACTAATTATTAGCAAATGGACGAACAACTGTCCAAGCTACCAAACTAAACAGTAAGCAGACTAAATCACAAACCAGTAAGCAATTTATGTTACAGAAACTGTCTTGTGAAGTACCTCAATACTGAATGGAGAAGTAGTGGGTGCATATCGATCAAATACATTTCCATCTTTGTCAATCAAAAACTTAGAGAAGTTCCATCTGATGTTCTCATCAAAAATACCACCTCTGCATGCTTTTAAGAACTTGTACACAGGAGCTGCATTCTCACCATTCACATCGACCTGTATTTTTATAATAGTATTTCAAATCATGATTCGGGAAAGAACCAAACACGTTGTTAACAAAAAACTTCACTTTTCATATCATATTCCCCTGAACAATAATAAATTGCATCCCCTGTGTTACCCAAACAGATTCAAAATGCAAACCTTATCAAATATAGGAAAGCTGGCTTTAAAGCGAGTGCATGCAATTGCTGCAATCTCTTCGTTAGTACCAGGTTCCTGTGCAGCAAACTGATTACATGGGAAAGCCAATATTTCAAACCCTGCAAACAGTTTTCCTACATAATATAAGTTGTCTAAACAATTGAGGACTGAACTTGAGGCTGAAAATTAGCAGTCATTGAATGGGAAAGCCCAATATGAAAACTTATAAGTTATTTACAAGATAATGTATAATATGTAGCCTGATCATATATCAAAGTTCATATTTTAGATTTATAAAGATTTGATCTGTTGTTTTAAGGACTTTCCTACCTACTGGTTCCCTTGCTTTTGTTTCTTTGGTTTGAGGGTCCATTTCCACAAGTTCATAGGAATTTTTGTCAGTTTTCAATGCAACCACCTGAAAGTCGAAAATTGAAGTCTCAAAACACCTACCTAATGTAGCTTCAATATGGGTTCAAACTATAATGTTTGAAAGATCTCTCCCATCACTTCAAGATATCTTTTTTAAGATTCTTTTGTTTGGCCGCTTTTGATGTCTTAACACATCTACCTAAGATTGGCTAACAGAAACTTATTTGCTTTGAAGCAGACACTTCTTTTTTTTCCAACTCGTTACTTGTATAGGTGAGCCTATTATGTAGACTGGGTGTGAATTATAAAGGTATGTTGGACTCACTATACACAATACTTCTATCAATAATATATATGCATCAGAATGTCTCTAAATCATATTAACAAAAAAAATTAAATGGGCTTTATACAAAAAAATATTTATATCTGAAAAACAGTTTAGACAGATTTTCAAGTTCTGTGGTTCTTTGAAATCTGTTACTTTTATTCACATCGTTAAGGAGTGGAATGGAGTTGCGAATTGTCTGGTCAAATAGGCTTCTGAATAAATATAGGGTTGGAATACTGTGGACCCAATAATTATCTTTAAAAAAATTTCACATGTTGGATCAGTTAGTAAATAAAGAAAAGGTAGTATGGTACTCTTTTCTCTACTGAACGATTAGCCTTTCTTACTTTATACTTTTATTTATTTTAAATAAATTTTTCCTCCTTTTAATTGAAAAAAATAGTTGCCTACATGAATAAAAAAGCATTGTCAGTACTTGTTCATTCTAACTATATATGATGGATTCACCCAATAAATTATACTGACATAAGCAACAAGCCAAGTGTTGACCTGTACCTGGCTCAAGACGGGAAGAAATCTGATGTCATTTCTGCAAAATCAAACCTTGTACATAATGATGTAAAAAAAACAATTTTTAACTACTACCCCTGCAAGAACATTTATTTGAAATAGAATCGCACAGTAAAATCATTCAAATGCACCAAAGAGATAATCCTAGGAAATATGTCATTACACCAGGGGCTCACAGTTACAGACTGATATCATACAACCAATGTGTATCCCATGTTAGGGAATCTCTCAGCATCCAAGATTTAAACTCAAGCATCTTAATAAGTATGGATTAGCATTTGAGACACAACATCATCAAATCATAGTTTATCTAACAACTTTTTAATTACTGGATGTATGATAGATTTTGGTTTTAATCATGTATGATTTATGATTTTTAATTGAAAAATATACTGGAAAACCCAAATCAACTAAATTTCCACCACTAAATTCATAGAACTAATTATGACAGTCTACTTCCCCTATTTAGTACCTAAAGTCCAAAAACACAGATAAAGCCTTACTAAAAGCTGAAACTATTAGACATTAGAAGACTATATCTACTGCATATCACCTTGGTCCTTAAACTTGGCATATAATTCATTCATCTCCTGATAGTTAGAGGTAGTCAGCCCACTGAAAAAAACAGAAAATATATGCAGGTATTAATCACCCATCATTGAAGAAGGAAACAAATACAAATTTCCAAGGCATCAATAGATCAGTTTTGAAGAAAAATGTAAGTAGGATTCTAGAAAATATAGAAAACAAAAATACCACTGAGATGCAACATTGACTATAAGTAAAACCTTCCCCTTGTAAGTGCTAAGGCTCACATCATTGCCCTTGATGTCCTGTAATTTGGCAGTAGTTCTTCAAGATTTTGTTAGTCTTAACTTTGACTTCAGAATTATACATAGAAAACACATTAATCTAATGCATTTGAATTACCTTAACATTAAAATCATGAACAGAAATTGGCATTCTTGAAGAGTTATTGCCCATGATGGAATGGAGTTTGGATAACCGAATACAGATATTCAGACTAAAGGTAATTAGTTGAATATGTTAAACTGAGTGAGGGATTGGGGGGTTCATATAGGAGGGAATATATTGGACGCGACTACATAAAGCAGTCTGTAAGAGGAGACAGAAAAGAGATGGTTACAGCTGGGAAGGGAAAAAAATCATTCTCCTTTGTACAGAACAAAATCCAAAGGCATATACTCCTCCAACGAATATAATATGAAATAAGGCTAATCAGGAGGAGATAGTAACGAAGCGGCGAGGCTTCCAACATATCAATTGATAAGGTCTCAATATAGAATTGGTTGGTGTTACTGAATTTAGTTGATAATAAGGGCAATCTATTTATTATACTTTTTTATTCTATGGAGATTGGCATCTTGATTACAATGGAAGATATCCTAGGGACATTAGTAAGGCACATTAGTAATATGAATATGCTGAAGCATTATTTTCTAAGTGATGTAAGGATTAGATTTTAGTTTATCAACTAAATTCAGTAACAGCAATTCTCAATATAGAATTGGTGTTATTGAATTTTGTTGATAATAAAGGTCAATCTATTTGTTATACTTTTTTATTCTATGGAGATTGGTATCTTGATTACAATGGAGGATATCCTCTAGACATTAGTAATATGAATATGCTGAAGCATTATCTCCTAAGCGATATAAGGATTAGGTTTTAGTTTATCAACTAAATTCAGTAACAGCAATTCTCAATATAGAATTGGTCTTATTGAATTTTGTTGATAATAAAGGCCAATCTTTTTGTTATACTTTTTTATTCTATAGAGATTGGCAACTTGATTACAATGGAGGATATCCTGGAGACATTAGTAATATGAATATGCTGAAGCATTATCTCCTAAGCGATATAAGGATTAGGTTTTAGTTTATCAACTAAATTCAGTAACAGCAATTCTCAATAGAGAATTGGTGTTGTTGAATTTTGTTGATAATAAAGGGCAATATATTTGTTAAACTTTTTTATTCTATGGAGATTGGCATCTTGATTACAATGGAGGATATCCTCTATACATTTGTAATATATGTTGAAGCATTATCTTTAAGTGATACAAGGATTAGGTTTTAGTTAAGTATTTTTTATGGTTTAACATTTAACATTACTATCATAAATTTTCTTGGCAGATGCATTATTGAATAATAATAATAGAATCACTTATGACCATTAAAATATTCCAGAAGTTGCAACAAAGATATATGATATTATGTGCAAACATATCATCTTTTTATGTATCCTTAACTGAACTCACACACTGTCTCATGTAACACAAATATGACGAATACAAAATTAGCTTGTATCGATTTAAAATATAATGACATTTATCAAGTCTTTGTTACACTTACATGAGCAAATATGGTGATTAAGAATATTTAAAAAATATGAAACTTGTCATATTATGTTATTCAATACCTTTCAAAATGTTTATAACTAATTAAGGAGACATATGATTCTAACATCTAGAGATGTAGCTACATATAATTTTATGATTCCATAATAAAAGAGCCTTGGGATGATAAAATAATAATGGCATGAACAAACTAATCACTCTTTGGTTGCAACTATCACCCTTTTGAAATTTGCATCCCAAAACACATGAAAATTTCCTTTAAAATGTCAAAATCAATGTGAGAAGAATGATAGAGCACCAAACAAACCTATTAGTGGATGTTGCGAGGATATCAAGTTGAGATAACCTGAACTACTATGTTAGTTGTAATGCGAGCTATCATTGTAATTAAATATTTTAAAATTGGCATTATTTTAAAATTATAATTAAATATTTTAAAATTCACCTAAAAATGGTCAACATCAAGCATTAATTAAATTCAAGCAATTTAATTAATAAAATCATTTTTTTCTACAATGTAATTGAATTAAAACATTTAATTATATAGTTCATCCTAATAAATTATTTCTTCAAATAAAATCAATTCCAACCCATTTACACCTCATCACGTGTCTTAACCAACTCGCATGCCACCTCATCTATGGCTAAAGTAATTAATTCTTTTGAATTAATTAAATCCTATTTTCTCTCAACAACCAAAAGAATATTCCGAAGGATATTACACAAGCAACCAATGAGAGGGAAGCCACATGGATTACCAAAAACCTTTTCTATCCTAGTCATTCATTTTTAACAATCAATCCTGACCATTCATGGAGGACACATCATCCTTGTTACTCAAACTGCAACTTGACCGTGGTTAGACATATAACTCACCCCCAAAGCCTTGGGAAATCCTATAAATACGGAGAATTCTTAGTTCATTTGCATCCACTTTCATTTGAGAAATTGCATAATGCTAACTTGAGCACTTGTGTCCATTTGAGCATCCTCATAATGGCGATTTTATTTTGTAAAACATTTAGCTTAGCTTCATTTCTAGCATAAATCTTGCATTACTTAGCATAATTGTTCGTCAATAGCTTGCATTTAGCTTAAATGCATCATCAATATCATGGAAAATCCTAAACATAGCATTTAGCTTGCATTTTCATATCAATTCTCATTTCTTAGGTTGTCATCTTTGAGATCTTATTGTAACTTAGAGAAAATAACTAAGATTGGGGTAAGAGTTTGGAGTTGGGGGACAATTCCGCGGAAGTCTTTTAGAAATGAGAGATGTCACTCGAAATGGGCGCCCGTTTTAGGTTCGGGCACCCGATCCTAAATTCAAAAAATGGGTGCCCGTTTTTTAATTCAAAACGGGTGCCCATTTCTAAAAATATTTTTATTTTATTTTTTTTAGATTTAAAAATGCATTTTAACACTTTGAATTTTTTTTTAAAAAAATGAGCGCCCGTTTCTTAAGACATGAGTGGGAAGCACACATCCGCCTCAAATTTCATTTCAAATTCGGTTTGTTTAGGCTTGGTAGAACCAAGCCTATGCCTTGACCTCCAAAAATTTGGTTAAGGCATTGGAATGCCAGATTTTTGCCTTGCCATAATTTTTTGAGGGCCTTCCCAATCGTATCATTTTACGAAAAAAAACTCATTAGAGTTCTCACTCTCCTGATTTCAAAAATGTAAATTTCATAGTGATGTGATTATTTTTACTATTTTTGCATTATTTATTAGTTAAAAGTGGTACCTAAACGTAAAATAGCGAGGTTCACTAAAACATTAATAACTTTTTGGTTTTTAGGTTTCTTGGAAAATAAATTATATGAGATCAATCTAGATACAATTCTTTTGAAGATTAAAAAAAAAATTGAAAAAATATGAAATTCTCATCAAATTATGGTGTCCGTACACCAGAGGTTTGAAAATGTATTTTATTGTCAATTAAAAATTAATAATAAAAAAAATATTCAATAAAAAAATAAGGAAAAATATGTTGATCAATATTTAGTGTCTTAGGTATATTTTTGCAGAAGGATTTACAAAAATTCATTTATTTACGTCAAAATATGGTGTCCGTACACAGCTATAGTATGGTCCTGAAACAAGCATTTTGAAAACATGATTTTTAAACATTCCTACTAAAAAGTAATTTATACCATGTGGGTATTTAAATAAATTACATATTTGAAAAGTAGACTCTGAGAGCTACATTTTCTATTACTAAATTGTTTTGAGATTCAATCTCTAAGTGTCTCAAATTTAGACATCAATTGACAAGAAATTTAAAAAAAAGGGAAAACACTTCCACTTTTTGCCCAAAAGTGGGACTCAACTTCTTGCAGCCACCCATTGATTAGATCCTTAGTATTAGAGAGCAATGAAATTCTCTTGAGTAGTTAATTCATATTTTATCCATTCTTTATCATGATTTGATCTAATTGCTTAAACTAATGTTTCTTTTTTGTTTGTGATTCAACAAATTTCTTACATTTACTAAATGAATTCTACCATTATTCAAATAGATCTATGATTTTTTATTTCTAGAATGTTTATATATTTACCACCACAGATTGCACAAAAATGTGTCCATCTTTTATAAACATTCATTTCTAGAAAGGAGAAACCCTAATTTGGATTATGATGTAGTGAACCCTAGTCGTGAAAGGTCATCTAGATGTACAAACAAGTGGATGAGTATATTAGTGAAAAATGGAGGGAGTGTTAGACTTTTGAGGTTGGAGATTACTCATGGTTCATGCCTTAGGTAAGGTATTTGATTTTGTGGGTGGTGATTATTGGAAATAAGCCACATCCAGACCAAAGAGGGATTGATCCTACAGGGTCTAGTAGCTCAATTGGTAGTGCACTTCAAAAAAATGAAAGGTCCTATGTTTTACTGCTAGCTGGTCCATGAAACCTTGACATGGTAGAAAGCCAAACCAAGCTAGGATCCCAAGCACCTAATGTGACTTAGGGGATGTTGGAAATAAGCCACATATGTACCATAGATGTGGTGGTCCTATAAGTGCTAGTAGCTCAATTGGTAGAGAACTCCAACAACAAATGGAAGGTCCTAGGATCTAGTCATAATTGTTTCATGAGAATTTCAACAGTAATAAAGTTATACCACTGAGGCATATGGGAAGGGTGAATTCCATGGGTTCAAATCTACTAAGGATATATCCTACATTGTGACAAGTATCCTAATAGAGGGAAGTCTAATAGGTTGATAAAAATGAAGTAGAATTTGAGTGAAAGTGTGGAATGGATGAATGACATGTTAGAATGAATAAATTCACTTTTCCAGTAAGGGTGAGGGTGGGTAGGAAGGTATCCTTGATAGGTAAACTCTAACAATACCAATTTATTTCATAAACATAAACACTTCACTTACAACGTAAATATTTAATATGTTCTTAAAACTTTGACAACTACAACACATTATAGGCACAAAAGGAACACCAATGGATAACTCATAAGATAATTTGAAAATGGAGACCCACTTGAGAATACTTATGTCGGTTGTAATTGAGGCAAAGTAGATTCAAGAAATACAAAAGGGAATTTCATTGTGGTATTAAAACTCAATGAGGGTTGCACTAGATGTTAAACTAGAGGTTTAGTTTGGAGTAGATGAGATAGACAATATAAAGAGATCAAAAAGTTCAAAAGAAGAAACATAACCTTCACCTTAGCTTTTGAGGAGGTCAAATTAATAGAGGAAGTAACCAAAAAGGTATGTCCAATTTTTTTATTTGTATATTTACCTTGTTTATTAACATTGATGAGCCTGGGATAGTTAAAGAGGTAATAAATATGGATGAAAGTCTCAGAAATAAACCATGAGGAAATGGTTGCACAACTTAAGGAAGACTAATACATGGGACTTGGTTTAGTATCTTGAAGGGTGTAAACTCCTTGGATGCAAATTGGTGTTAAAAAAGGAGTGGGGATCTAGTGGTAATATTGAGAAGTACAAAGCATGGTTGATTATCAAAGTTTATTTCCAACTTGAGGAGATAGATTTGATGATATTTCATCCTATATTACAAAGTTGACATTGATCAAAATGTTAGTATCTTGTATTGTATCTTTTGATATTGAGGTTGAAAAAATAGATTTTATAGTGTCTTTCTTGCACAATTATTTTAAAGGGGGGGAGCTACATATCACAACCATAACACTACATTGAGAAGGGTGAGGAAAACTTGGTATGTTGACTAAATAAATTCTTTTATGGTTTAATTTTAGCTCCTAGACTATGATTTGAAAAGTTTCATTTATATGTTTTATGGTTAACGTTTATTCTAGGTCAAAGTTATCTTAAATTATGTTTGATATAAATAGACTATTGACGATTTTATTTCCATCACTTTAGTTATCAATAATATCGTGTCATTTGATAATAATAAGGAAATGAGTTTAAGGTATGATTTTATTAAAATTCAAAATGGACTTAGGGGAAGTTAAGGACTGATAGGATTATGGAAAGATATGTACTGAGAGGGGAGGGGTGAATCGGTACCTTTAAAACTTTTCAAGACTGAAACTTTCTAAGCATAGATATCATTAATCAGCTGAATCCATTGCATGTAACATACATTTAAATATGACTGAAAATGTAAATGCATGTAACCTAATCAATAAACCATTCATGAAACTTCATACACATAACACAAATTTTTTTGGTATCACAAAAACCCTTGTTAGAAGGTAAAAGTTATGGTGGAGATGACACCCACAAAGATTCACTACTACGGTAAAAAATTATGTTGGTTAAGGCTACAAAGATTGTGATCACTTGCAGTGATCTTACCCTGTTAGGAGTAACAATAAGATCATCTAGATCTACCTTGTTAGAGGATTTTAGCAACACAATCAAGTGTACACTTGTTTAAGAGATTTAGAAATTTTTTACACTAGTTAAAGAGTAACAGTAAATTTGATATGTAAGTAGAAACTCAAACTTGCCTGATTCATATCTCTAAAGTACTACAAAGATATCACCTTGTTGTGATGTGTATGTCCTTCTATACTACTCAGTAGCCTTATGCTTGTTCTAAAAACTGAATACTTCTATCAAATCCTTATGTCAAACACCTTGTCTGATCTTCTGATGCCCTGAGTGAGGCTAAGTATTCTTGATGATACTTTTTCAAAATGACATCTTAATAAACTTTATATCAAACTGACTTGACCTAATTAGGGTTTTACAATATCTTAGAAAACCTAAGATCAACAGTGGAAATAAATAACCTAGGTCAATAATACATAGGAATCATCAACAATTTAATGATTACATCCATATTAAATTATGTCTCAATCTTGGTAACCTATTTTTTGATCGGTGTAAACCATTTTCCTTGATGTTTGTGTCATTCCAAAGTGTAATGCTATTTCCTATTTCACTTGGTGTTCACTTCACTCATTGCTCGGTAATGAACTGGTGCTCGGTTCATATGAATGCTTGATGATTACTGTGCTCGATACTTGATGATCACTGTGCTCGGTAAGAGTGCTTGGTCAAAGCTATGTTTGGTTAACTTAGGTATTTGCCTTGTGTCCTGCTCGGTGTAAAGGCTTTGTGTATTGACTGATTGTTCTGTCGTATCTCCTTTACTGACTCTGTGACTGAATGATACTAATGACAACCATTAATGCTCAATAGGAGTAACAAAGGACTACGTTGGAAGTAAAATTAGATGGCATAGAGCTAATAGAATTTGAATCGATCAAGACCAAATAACCAATCCTAAACGTTCCTAAATATTCCTAAACCAATCCTAAATATTCCTAAACGGATCCTAGACATTTCTAAATATTCCTAAACTAGTCCTAAATGTTCCTAAATATTCCTAATCATTCCTAAACATTCCTAAAAATTCCTATATCAATCCTAATCAATTCTAAACCATGTCAAATGTTCCTATATCATTCAAAATTAGTCCTAATAATTCCAAGATCATTTCTATCACATTTTATCATTCTCAAATCAATTCTAGGGATTTCTCAAAGATCATCAATGTCCAATCAAATCACTTTCAAATCAGTCCAATCTTGTTGAATCCTTGTCAATCTTATCCTTATCAATTTAATCTTGTAATCAATCTAAGACATTATCAAATTTCATTGATGCCTAATCAAGTCTCTTTTAAATCAATCCAATCCTGAGAGAATTGTCAAAGTTTATCGATGCCTCTTCATCATCCTAATCCAAGTCAATTCAATAGGATTGTCCAATTTCATCGATTCTATTTCATCATCATCACTCAGCTCAATAGCATTGTCAAAGTTCATTGATGTTATTTTATCTTGTCACCCTCAATCGTGCACATTGTCCAAGTTCATTGATGTTGCGTTGTTCCCTAATTGGCTTTAAATGATAAAAATTTGTTCAAACTCTCATCAAATATTTCAAAACCAAATCCTTTTCGATCATATGTCATCATTCGGTTAATCATTTTTACTAATTAGTCCCCTTGGGATAGATAACCCATAATTTATCCCTTTTTATTAATCTATTTATTAGATTAATTCCCCTATCTTATGTCTCCCACATTTAATTAATTTCATATTAATTAATTGTTCCCTTTTCCATGAAATTTGGAGTTTTTATTAATTCCTAATTCCTAATTATCCTTTTTGAGGGAATAATTATTTTTTTCAAATATTAAAAATGTGACTTACACATTCCCTTAATTTTTGTTTCATGATTTCCTATTAATTAGCCTCCAATTCCTTCAACTTTCCCTATCCCTTTTTCCTCATTTTATGCTTCCTAGTTGCCTACTAATTAGCCTCATCTTTATTCTTCCATCTTTCCCCTAATTGTGCATTGATTTGTGCATGCTAATTTGTGCCTAGATTTGTCATAATTATGATATATTTCCAAGTTGTGCACTAACTTTCCCTTTCTTGCATTTCGACTCTCAACCCTATAAATTGAGCCTCATTTGCACTAAATTAGCTAACCACTCTTAAACCACATTCCTAGTATTCTCTTTCTATCATTTTTCTTTCAATATTTTGTGCATATTTTGTCAAGATCAAGAGCTACATCAATAAACTTCAATGGAGAAGAAAGGATAACATGGGAACTATGTTTGAAGGGGGTTTTATGTTATTTTTGCATATATTTTTTAATCCTTGTTTCAAATAGATTTTATGGTAGATTAGATTGGTTTACATATATTTTTTATGAGATTTGTGGCTCTCTCATTTATTCTTTATATTCCTCTTTCTATTCGTACAACCTCTAGAGATGGAGGAAATGGTTTTGGTTCCCTATGGAGTGTATTTGACAGCCTTATATGTATTTTTTTTTAAATAAAATTTTTAATTGCCCAAGAAACATGAGTCTTCAGTTGTTGCATGTTTAATCTTGGATGGGAACCTTCAATTGTAGTGGAGAGGGTCTTTAAGTATTTTTGGATACTTTTAAGTATCTAATTTATCATCATGGTGATGTTTTAAACTTTTAATACTCAAAAAACATACATTGTTGTATGGATTCGAAATGCTACTAGTGGCTAGATGCTTAGCATATTTGGTTGTCGAGTGAGCTGGAAAATAAGAGATTGGTTGTGGTTAATTGATGCATAATATCTTGATAGTACATGATATATATTCATTTATGTTATTGTTACATTTATATAATAAGATTGTGTTTAAATGTTGAATTACATTGGAGACTAGTTATAGTTTTCTGTGATAGTTAGAGTGCCATCGGTTTGGCAAAGAACCTAGAATTTCATGCTCTAGTAATAAAGAAAATATTGATGTAAATGACATATTTTTCATGACATGGTGGAAGATGGGAGGGCATTGGTATATGGATTTTGTAATGAATGAAGAATGTTATAGATTTTTTTACAAAGATAATTATCACATACAAATTTAGATGTAGTAAGTTTGTGAGCCTCTCACCTCCCAGAATATAGTTGATGCAGTTGATACTCCCTTTTCTCATGCAATATTTTTGATGAATGATAAAATTTTATAAAATATGTATCAAAATTGTGTAGGATTTAGATTGTGAACTCCTCATACCCCAAGATAACCTACAAGAAAATCCTACCCTTCCACAAGATAGAAAATGGAAAGAATAGCTTACTTGATTATAGGTTATTGATTGATTATTTGAATATTAAATATACATCAAATGCATTTCTTATAAATACAAGATTGAGATAAAATTTTGACATGTCTTAATCCCATGTTATGAGAAAACTTAAGTTGACAATTATAAAATTACCTAGGACTCCAAATATTAAATATCAAAAGATAATATAATATCTTATGACAATTAACGCCTTCTATAAATATTCTTTAGAGGCCTAAGTAAACTTATTAAGTATGTGAATAGGACCCATTAGTGAAATACATAGATTTTAAAAATACATTACTCATGCCAATATCCCCTCTTAAGTGCAACTTAGGGAGTAGTATATTATTATGCAAATGATGTGAAGATGATTACTATTATGGATCCTAGAAACTAGGCAATGTTATGTACCCATTTACAATGCAATCTCTCACAGATAGAGAAAAGGAGAAAAATCCAAATTATAGAAAAGATACAATCAAGTGATGAAATAAAGAGAACTCATTGATACCAAGATTAAATCTATCACAAAATTATAATGAACATTGACCTCTCCATAGGAAGGAAAGAAGAGAGATTATGGAGCCCCCCAATAACGAAATAAATTGTTGCAATGAAATACGGGAAGCACATTGGACTAAAATCTAGAACCTTAATTATAGAAATAAATATAATATTATAAACCCTATAAATAATGGAAACTCATGATTGTTAGAGAAACATTGAAATCCAACTATGCAATAGAAATGATTGATTTTCCTACCAAGGAGCATTGGAAAACCCTTTGATTAGGATTTCCAAAAGTGTAGTAGAAGCATTTTGGAATATGTTAGTGAAAATAAAGAAATGGGCACTAATGCACATGTAATATATGACTAAAATGATAAGTTTGAGGAACATATATATAAAATAAGGGGACATGAATATAGATAGAAACATGCAGGATTAGGCATGAGGAAGTGTGATGAACCAAGTTCAACCTCACCAAGAATAAAGTAACCTCTTTACATTTCAAAAATGCCTTTTACATGCTAAATTAATATACTATATAAAACTTATTATTTATCTTATTGTATCATCAAAAAAATTGAAGCACTTCCATTTAGGACCGGTTTAGCCCTCTGAGTAAGTGTTCTGGGGTCATGTCAAGCACCTTGAATGGGTCTTTGACTAGATCTGGCTTTTTCCCCCTATTCTGCTTCTCTCCCCACCTGTTTTCAGCCTTTTTCCAGCACCTTATCCTGAGGATCTAAGATTCTTGACCTCACAGTCAAGGTAGACCTCAAACTTGACCTAGGTCAAGGTCAACCTCGACCTTGAGCTAGGTCATAGTTGACCTCGACCCTGACCCTGGGTCCAAATTTCAAATTCTGAAGGTTTCAGGATGTCAAGCTTCAGAAAGTTTTATTTCTTGCTTCCAAGTCAGCTGTTTCAGATTTTGGAACGGTAAACTCTTAAATTATATTTAATTTAGGTCCATTTCTAGGGTTAAAGGTTTAAATGGGAATTTAATTCTCCTATGTAGAACTCTCTATAAGTTTGTGACCTAGATCACTATAAAAGGAGGCCTTCCTCTCTCATTTTCTCCATCTCATCTTCATAATCTCTCAAGCAAGAAAAATATCAAGCAATCAACAAGAAAGAAAGAATGAGAAGGATATCATTCAAGCATTCATTCAAGCCTTCAATAATTCAAGCATTCAAGATCCTATTCATCAAGGAGATCCATTGATAGCCATTGAAGGATTCAATCTCTATGGAGCCCTCTTCTTGAATATTTCTCCATCCACATCCATTCAAGCCTCTTCCTATTCCAAGATCCATTCAAGATTGGTGTTGGAGATCTAAGGAAAATAGTTTTGAGACATACTACATCCAATTCTACATTCATTTGGAGCATCCATACTTGGGGATTCAAGGATTCGAATCCTCCACAAGGGTTTTCAACATAAGCAAGGTGAATTGTTCCATTTACTTTGTTTATCTCTACAATTTCAATTATATTTCAAGGTTAATTCCTAAATTGGGGTTTGAATAAGGAAAACCCCTCCCCCCAACAAAAAAAAACCATTTTTCTTGCAGGCACAGGTGCGGGATAGTGAATATTCATGCAAATCTGGATATCCTTTTCGGCAAACTTTCAAGATCCGTGAACAAAATTTTCGTCGAAGCAGTGCAGGTCAAGGTCGGAAATAAAGGGGTAAGAGTGTGCCCCGGGGTAAGATCTTACCCCTGTGTCTGGTTCAAGGTCAACTTTTCTCAGAAAAGAAAAAGATTTATGGGTTTTGTAGATCTTGTACTTATGGTTTAGGACCATGGAAATCAACAGTTTTTTAGATCATCTAACAGGGTTTCCAGCAGATTCTTTTTCAAAGGTAATTACCTTTATTTCTTTATTTCAATATTAGTCTTTCCCTATCATTAGAATTTCATGTATGTGTAAAATATCAATTTTGGAGTCTCTTTAATGTGTAAACCATTGTTCTAAGACTCTATCCATATTTTATATCTTACATTTTGGTGAACCCAACAAGCTTACCCCCTATCTTTTGTGGAATTAGATGCCCTATTATGTTTGTGGTTCACTCTTACATTTTGGTGAACCCATTAACGACAAATATCTATTTTTGGTGTTAGATTTACATTTTTGTGTTAGATCTTACATGCTTACAAAAGTAGATTTCTTTTATGCTCTTGCATTTCTATTTCAAAAATACAAAAAAAATTGCAAAATTTCTTTAAAAATACAAAAATATTTACAAGCTTGCCCCCTATCTTTTGTGGAATTGTTTCCCTATTTTGTTTGTGGTGTTTGATTTCCTTTTCATCCTTATAAATTTCATTTGAATTCATTTGGATATATCTAGCTCTATTTTCTATGCATTGCTTTATTCATTATCATGTTGCACAAGTTGTTTCAAGTATTTTTCAAGTGCCTTATGGATAGGGATTATAATCCTCCTATTTGCGATGAACCTTTGGATTTGGATGTTGATTACTCTCTTCCTCATGAAACTATTGTGGATGAATCTACTTTTTGTGATGAACCCTTGAATAACGACATTGATTCATCCCCTCCTTGTGAAGAACCTTTGATACAAGAAGGTAATTTATTAATGGATGACATATGCATCTATGATGGTGACTCTTTTCTAAAACACACTCCCCTTATGCAAACATGTTAGCAAAAGAAGATGACATTATAGATGCTTTACCTCCATTTGGGATTCCTTCTAGTGATGAGGCATTAGAGGAGAATGATATAAATTCTCTTAATGCTCTCCCTCTTAGTGATGATCTTATGGAGAATCAAGATCCTACCTCATCTCCTCCTAGCATGTCTTCTTTGCTTCCTTCTTGTGAATATATTTGTAGTGTTGAGACAACTAACATGGTTTTTCCAAAACCCTTGTTGACTATCAAAGGTTGTCCTCTCATTACTATCAAAGGTAAACCTATGGAATCTTTAGTCTTTCAGTGACCAAGATTCTATAGCTCACACATATCGTACAATGAGTAACCTTCAACCTAATCTGGTGGTTTCTACTTCTTTACCACCTTCTCAACCCGTTCTTCCTCCTCCACCTTGTCTTCCTAGCAAGGAGTATGATTTGATAAACCAATTGCAAAATACTCCTGCTAGGATTTCTATATGGGAGCTTCTTTAAACTTCACCTACCTACTATGAAGCCTTGCAAAAAGCTCTAGCAACTCTTCCTACTCCACCTCCTAATCAAGAGAACATCAATAACTTCTTACAATGCATGCATGCTACCTCGGGTGCTCCTAACATTGTATTTACTCAAAAGGATTTACCTTCTAAAGAAGTTCAGAATCAATATGACACTCTTATGGTTGTTGTTACTATCAATAAGAGTATCATTCGTAGGACCTTGATTGACAATGGATCTAGGCTTAATCTTTGTAGCATGGACATGCTCAAAGTGATTAAAGTTGATCTTTCAACTATTCAACCTAACAATGTTCCTATACATGGCTTTGATAACATTTCTAAGAACACTTTAGGCATCATTACCTTACCTATCAAAGTAGGTCCCATCATCCTGAATACACCTATTCATGTTATGCCTAGACCTCTCAATTATAACCTTCTTTTGGGTAGCCCTTAATTGCATGAGATGCATGTTTTTCCTTCCACCCTTCACCGTAAAGTCAAGTTTATACATAACAACATGATGTATACACTTCATGTGGATGATGCGTCAAATCCTTGTTTGAATATTCAAACCCACACTACTCCTATTCCTAATCCTTCTTCCTCTAATACTCTTCTTGGTGATGATTGGGGAACCTTGGATTTTAATCCTACCTTTATTGGAGAGTATAAGGTTTATGATCTTGATTTTATGAAGCACAACAAATAGAGTTTGAACAACAAGCCTTTGCTTCTACTTCTAATGTCCTTCGTAATAAATTTTTCATTGTTTCTACCCACAATGAATCTGTCAAACCTACTAATGATGACATAGTGACTAGTGAAGTTCCATTGACTCCTTCTGATATGGATTCTCATTATGGTCTTGTTTATCATTTCCTAGTTAAACAAGGATTTAATGGTCAAGGATGTGGTAAGCATAAACAGGGAATTCAAATGTCCTTACAAAATGGGGGGCATGAGCATTCTTATGGATTGGGATTTAATCCTCAACAACAAATAAATGTTAATAAAATCTCGAATAACACTTCAAAATATGATTAAACTATGAAGGAATTTGACCAAGAAGTTCTTTTTCCTAAACTCCTTCGTGCTAAGATGATTACTAGACCTAAACGCAAAAATAAATGTAGTCCACACTTAAAGACTCTTCTTTTTTGTTTGTATCATAGATTTCATGATCACTCTACTAATGAATGTCAAGCTTTACATTATAAGATTATGCAGCTCATTGATAGTAAGGTTATTTATATATCACATGACAATGAGTTTTATTTCAATCCTATTTTCTCTAAATAACATTTATGTTCCTATTATGGAGCTCCACATTATGTAAAAAATTTTAATAATCCTTGGGGGCTCATTGTCTTATATAGTGTTTTGAGCAATATAATAGATCCTCTTCCATCCTTGTTCCTACACTTGGGGGGCAAGGATGCAATCTCCTTCTTTTCTATCTTTTCGGGATCCACTTTTCCCTTTGTTAAGCAGTATCTATCTATTATGTGATATCCAATCATACATGAAAATTTTGGTTTGCATTAAGGATCTGTGTCCTTGATCATAACCTATTTCTTTGTTTGACATTGTATTTCCATGGTTGATAAATCTCTCACCTTGGAAGCTGAATAGTGTGCTATCCCTCACAAGGGTTACTTTTTCCCTTCTTGGATGATATCTCTTTGCATTCATCCCTTCCATGGCCTCATAGAAGCTATGACCTTCTTGGCTTGGACTAGGTGTTTTCTCTGGATATTGTCTTGATGTTGAAGAAGGCTTTATCCTTGTTATTTTCTTTCCTTAACATGTCAAAATAACATGTTTTTTTCCATCTTAAGGAGGGGGGAATATATATAGCCTCCCTCATTCTATATTATGGATTTTTTTTCTAACCTTTTGTTTTGCAACATGCTAAATCCTGGGAAGGTAACGCACATAAGTTGCTAAATCCTGAAGAGATACGCATTTTAAAAATGTATTATATGGTGATATGAGGATATGGATCCATGGGTACTTTATAAAAGCTATCAGAAGATGCACTACATACATACACAAAGCCGCCAAAAGGTGCACAACTTTATGGGGTGACTATCAAGTTCTTTCTTGGTGGGCCATCCTATCCTTTTGTGGTTCACAGTGAGATACACACATCTTACTGGACGAGCTAGCCACTCCTCTCTCCTCTTTTCTCTCTTTTTTCTAGTGATGTCTCTCTTATTTTAATCTTGGAGTTGACAAAAACTTGAGTCGTTGGGGGCTTTAGGATTGCTTTTTCCCTTTGATTTCAATAAGATTGTCTTTTTCTTTGTGATCTCCTTTACCAAGAGTTTGCATTGACTCCAAACTCTTGCTAAAGTGGGGGCTAAATGTATCATCAGAAAATGGAAGCACTTCCATTTAGGACCGATTTAGCCCTCTGAGTAAGTGGTCTGGGGTCATGTCAAGCACCTTGAATAGGTCTTTGACTGGATCTGGCTTTTTCCCCTTATTCTGCTTCTCTCCCCACCTGTTTCCAGCCTTTTTCTGGCACCTTGTCCTAAGGATACAAGATTCTTGACCTCAGGGTCAAGGTTGACCTTCTGGGTCAAGTTTGACCTCAACCCTGACCTAGGTCATGGTTGACCTCAACCTTGAACTAGGTCAGAGTCAACCTCAACCCTGACCTTGGGTCCAAATTTCAAATTTTGGAGGTTTCGGGATGTCAGCTTCGAAAAGTTTCCCACTTCTGGGTCGACTGTTTCAGATTTCAAAATGGTAAACTCTTAAATTATATTTAATTTAGGTATATTTCTATGGGTAAAGGTTTAAATGGGAATTTAATTCTCCTATGTAGACCTCTCTAGAAGTTTGTGCCTTATATCACTATAAAAGGAGGCCTTCCTCTCTCATTTTCTCCATCTCATCTTCATAATCTCTCAAGCAAGAAAAAAATCAAGCAATCAAGACTCAATCAAGAAGGAGAAGGAAAGAATTCAATAATTTCAAGCCTTAAATCATTCAAGCATTCAAGACTCAATTCATCAAGGAGATCCATTGATAGCCATTGAAGGATTCAATCTCTATGGAGCCCTCTTGTTGAAGATTTCTCCATCCACATCCATTCAAGCCTCTCCCTATTCCAAGATCCATTCAAGATTGGTATTGAAGACCTAAGGAAAATTGATTTGAGACATCCTACATCCGATTCTAAATTCATTTGGAGCATCCATACTTGTAGATTCAAGGATTTGAATCCTCCACAAGGGTTTTCAATATAAGCAAGGTGAATTGTTCCATTTACTTTATTTATCTATGCAATTTCAATTATATTTCAAGGTTAATTCCTAAATTGGGGTTTGACTAAGGCAAACCCCTCCCCCAACAAACAAAACCATTTTTCTTGCAAGTACAAGTGTGGGATAGTGAATATTAGTGTAGATCCGGATACCCTTTTCAACAAACTTTTAGGATTCACGAACAAAATTTTTGTCAGAGCAATGCAGGTCAAGGTCGTAAATAAAGGGGTAAGATTGTGCCCTAGGGTAAGATGTTACCCCTGTGTCTAGGTCAAGGTCGACCTTTCTCAAAAAAGAAAATTTTTTCTGGGTTTTGTAGATCTCGTAGTTTCAGTTCAAGTGTATGGAAATCAACAGTTTCTAAGATTGTCTGACAAGGTTTCCAGTAGATTCTTTTTTAGAGGTAAGTACCTTTATTTCTTCATTTCAATATTAGTCTTTCCCTATCATTAGAATTACATGTATGTGTAAAATATCAGTTTTGGGGTCTCTTTTATGTGAAAACCATTGTTCTAAGACTCCATCAATATTTTATATCTTACACTTATGTAGGACAATGTACATGTTTCTATTTTTCTACCCCAGGTTAATAGTAGTGTACATTCTAACACGTAATGAAAAGGTGTTTTTTTAATTGAAATGGGGCATATGGAGATAGTGAAGTTATACCCACTTTTAGAAGAATCCCTCACAAAGGATCATGTTGACTAGAAGGATCATGCCCCTATTTTGATCCTTCCACTCATTATGCACAAAGATACTTTAAATTGATACTTTTTCCAAGGAAAATAATAGTCCATCACTTCTTGGCTATATTAATGGATGGAGAGAAAAACTTAATGTGAATAGACTCATGGGAAGATTTTTTTACATACTTTCTTTGTTTCAAGCTCACTACATGTTTTGCATTGACTTCACAAATAAATTCATTTATTATATTTTAAATATTTTTGTTAAAGAATCTAAATGCGAGTTTGTATGGTTGGAATAATGTTGGGAATTAGATATTTTAGTACAATTATAATACAATGGAAGTATAGTCTAGCTTAGTTATTACTCCTGTGATCTAAACAAGTTTGATTCATGCAATATATTTTCTACCTTATATAGTGGCATAAATGGTAACCCCTTACAATTTTACATTTTATTTGTGTATTCCCTTATAGTTCTTTCCAAGCCTATTTTTGGCTCCCTCACAATTAAATTATTGTCATATGCTAGTATGGAGATCATATCTTTTGTCCTAAGTTAGGCATGCTTAATTTTCCATTGTTCCAATCATTTTGGGTGGACTATGGCACAAGATTCCATAGTCCCTCCAAATTGGGCCCAAATTTGAATATGTTGGAGTGTTGGTTCCTACCAATTGTTATTTGTATCTTGATATTTGCATATTATTGTTGGAGGTCATCCCAATTTGTGAAATACCTTGGTAACCCTATATTAGAGCATACATTCCTCATTTATTTGCATCCTCAATCATTCTAGTCACTTCTTAGAACAAGCATTATAAGTGAAATTCTTTAGATTTGGCCATTAATGAGTAACAATTTGTAATTTTTTTCATGTCGAGGAGATTTTATCATTGATCTTGTTTTAAGGCTTCAAGTTGTTTCATCAACACTTGAGGGTCCTATCCAAAGAGAATAGAATTTATTGACATTATCAAACTTGATTTAAAATATTATGATATTTAGCATTGTACTTCAGATTAAGTTTATTTCTTAATCACCATTTTTTAAGGGAAGGTTGAATCCTCCCAGGGCTTGTCTAAGGAAAACCCCTATACAACACAAGAAAAAAAATATATTCTTATTGTGTGCATATATACATATCTAAGAACAAGGTGTTGTTGATCTATGAATTGTGGATTGAGACAAGAATAAATAAATCCTAAAAAAATATCCTTGGCATTGTAAACTATAGGCACAATCCACATTTAGAGAAATAGTTTGACACATTTTCTATGAAACTTTAGTGAAAGGATCAAAGTGGCATTGTGAGTCAAAATTCAATCATGATATCACCTTCAAGAATTACTAGGACTATTTTTCCTTTTGATAGTGTCTACCCAATTTGAGCCCAAATTACAGTGATAAATTTCTTCTTTGATTCCTTTTTCCATATCTAAGTTCAAAATTGGATTATTAGACTTGTAGATTTTTTTTTGCTTATTATTGTTGATTTTAAATCACTTTCCCTATCTCTATATTATAATCAATTCAATCAAATAAACATGAAAGAAGGATAATTCCTACCAATTTGAGTGAGGCTCTTTCTAATAGGTTTCAAGTTAGTTCAATTGAATCATCCTTCAATGTGGGTTGATTTGAATGGGCTTGATTCCTAGTTTAGACCAGTGGATCCCTATTCCTTACCCCACATTTTGTTTAACCCAACATATCTTATGCTTGCATATTTTTATTGGGAATTCTCATATCTGATTTTTCACTATGAATTCACAAAATATGATCGGTTTGTAATTCTTCATGTGATTACATTGCTTATTAGCTATATTTATCAAAACCTTTATTAAATGATGGCTTATTCTAATTCATATTGCTTGCATTGATTCATTACATTTTAATATATTTTATTTAATAAGGATTTCAAATATGTTTCGTACATTCACTTTCTGATGCAAGAGCATCTCGGGTCCTTGGCAATCCTGTATCACCAAAAACATATTTGTGTTTTCTCTATGTTTCTCGGTTCCTTCTTTGACTGAGTTGGTTCAATGTTGCTCCATTTCCTTTGTTTACCGGTGTTGGTCAGTTATCTCTCTGGCCCTTAGTGATGCTTGTCCGGTGGTCAGTTATCCTTACTTACCAAGTTATTTATTTTGGATTCTTGTTGAGGTCGACTCTTGCATTTCATTTTGGTCATGGATTTAATGTTCGTATCTATCATTGGGAAGCATGTGGACCTAGATCTAGTTGTTCCTTCCATTGATGGTGGATCTGAAGGCCGACTTGTTCGGTAGCCTCTTGTATAAATGTAGTTGTTTGGTTAGAGTTTAGGAGTTAGTTTTTGGATAGAAGATAGAAGATTAGAGATTATTGGAAGATCCTTGCATGTTGGAGGAATTTTGTATGTGATTGTAATATCTGGAATAGACCGGGAAGGCCTTACAACCTGGCATGTATGAATCAAATTGAAGATAATATATGAAAAGTATATGTATTCTCTCTCTCACTTGTGTGTTTTTTGCTTCCATGTGTGATCTCTGCAAGGTGGATCTGGTTAGGGTGTGCCTTTGGCCCCTCTTCCCATTACCCCTTATGTTAGGTGGTATCAGAGCAAGGTGAGATTTTGATCTAGGTTTCAGGGTTCCTTATTGTCAAACCCTAGTTGATTTGTTGTGGGGTAGAAGATTGTGATATGGCTTGCAATTGCAGAGGGTTTCAAGATGGTTCGTGGGAGGTGAGATGCGGATCCAAGATTGGTAGACATGTTGAGACAACTTGCTGCTAGGTTAGAAGCTGTTGAAACAGCCCAGAGAAGAGGAAGACATCTTGAAGATGTTAGTGATGATGAAATTAAGGAAGAACAAGGTGATGTAGAACCTACACCGGTGATGGATCAAGGTGAGGAAATATTGTTGAAGGCTTTGAAAAATTTGAAGTCTACACCACACTTTAATACTCCTGAGTATAGTGGAAAATTGGATTTTGATGAATTGGTGGATTGGATCACCGAGACAGAAAAGTACTTTGAGTATGAAAATGTACCTAAGGAAAAGAAGGTGAATATTTCAAACACAAAGTTGAAAATTCATGCATCCTTGTGGTGGAAACATCTGTAGTTGGACAGAAAGATGAAAGGCAAAGACAAAATCAAGGTATGGAATAAAATGGTGAACAAATTCAAAGGAAAGTTCTTACCCTATGATTATCAGATTAACCTAGTTAGGTGAATGCAAAGTTTGAGATAGAAAGATAGATCAGTAAAATAATATACTGAGGAATTCAATAGATTAGATATCAGATCTGGACATGATGAAGATGATGTGGAAAGAATTTCTAGATACCTGAACGGTTTGAGAGTTTCCATCCAAGAAGAAATCAGTTTGGTTAAATTGCACAACATTGAAGAGGCTTATCAATTTGCATTGAAAGCTGAGGAGAAATTGAATGAAAGACATGAGCAAAGACAAAGAGGTAGAGGTGGTAGATTCCCTAGAGGAAGAGGTAGATCTTATGGTAAAAATAGTAGATCTGAACCTAAAAAGACAAATCTGGATAAAGGCAAGACCAAGTGGAAAAGTGAAAGTTCATCTAAAGGTAGAGGCAGTAACTACCGAGGTGGTTATAAAAGAGGTGGTTTTCGATGAAATTTTTACAATTGTGGAGAAGGACATAGATCATTTGAGTGTACACATGCAAGTAAGAAGGTCGGTAATAGCAGAAATGCTTTGATGCAAGAAGAGTCACCGAATGAACCTGAGAAAGAAAATAACTTGATGGTAAGGAGAGCACTTTGGAGTGAAAGTAATAAGGAAGATCCTGTAAGGAAAAGTTTGTTCAAGACCAGATGTAGAGTTTCTGATGAAGTTTGGAAGGTAATCATTAACATTGGTAGCTCAAAAAATCTGGCATCTAAGGAAATGGTCACAAAGTTATAGTTGAAAAGGTTGAAGCATCCGAAGCCCTATCAAATTTCATGGATCAAAGATGAGCATACACTCTTGGTAAGTGAACAATGTTATGTGAATTTGAAAATTGGAAAGTAATATGATAAGGTATTATATGATATCATGCCTATGGATTGTTTTCATGTTTTTTTGGGTAGACCTTGGCAATATGATAGACATGCTATATATGATGGGAGATTGCATAAATATACTATTTGGGTTGATGGAAGAAGATAAATTTTGTTACCTTTGATTGAAGAACCTGTTAGTAATGTTTGCACATCTGTGAAAGTTTTCTCGATGGAAGGAAGGAAGTTTGTTAAGGATTTGAAGAAGAACAATGTCTATTTTGTTGTGATTCCTAACAAATCGAGTAAGAAAATAGAGGATAGTGTCCCTGAGGATATTGATAAGTTACTCACCAAGTATAGTGAAATCATTTCCGATAATGTACCTAATGGTTTTCCATCGAAGAGAAGCATTGATCATTGTATGGATCTAATCCCTGGAGCTAGTTTACCGAATAATGCACCACATCGGTTGACACCTACCGAGAATCAAGAATTGAACTGACAGATTCAAGAATTGTTGTAGAAAGGTTTGATCAAAGAAATTTTGAGTCATTGTGTAGTACATGTTGTATTGGCACCTAAGCAGAATGGAGAATGGTGAATGTGTACAGATTCCAAAGCAATCAACAAGATAATAGTGAAATATAGGTTTCCTATACCAAGAATGGATGATATAATGGATAGTTTGACTAGAGAAAAGTATTTTACCAAAATTGATTTTAAAAGTGGGTATCATCATATCATAATCAGAGAAGATGATGAATGGAAGACTACTTTCAAGACAAAAGAAGGTTTGTATGAGTGGTTGGTTATGCCTTTTGGTTTAACTAATGCACCGAGTACTTTTATGAGGTTGATGAATTAAGTTTTGAAGAAATTCTTGGGTAAGTTTGTGATTGTATACCTTGATGATATTATGATATTAAGTAAGACCAGAGGAGAACATTTGTTGCATGTTAAACAAGTATTGTAGAGGTTGAAAGAAGAAAAGTTGCTGATAAATCTGAAAAAGTGTTCATTCATGAAAGAGGAGATTGTCTATTTGGGATTTGTCATTTCAACTGATGGTTTGAAAATGGATCTTGAAAAGGTTGAAGCTATTTTGAATTGGCCTACACCTAAAAATGCTAGTGAGATAAGATCATTTCATGGTTTGGCAAGTTTTTACCAAAAGTTCATTAGGAATTTCAGTTCAATTTGTAATGCTATGACTAAGACTATGAAAGGATATAAAAGAGAATTCAAGTGGACACATGGAGCTGATAAAAGTTTTTAAACTTTGAAGCAAAAGGTTGTTGAATTGCCTATTTTGGCATTACCTAATTTCAATAAGGTATTTCAAGTAGAATGTGATGCAAGTGGAAGTGCAATAGGAGTTGTGTTGAGTCAAGAAGGTAAATCCATTTCTTTCTTTAGTGAAAATTTGAATGATGCAAAAAGGAAATATTATGTGTATGATCAAGAATTATATGTTATTGTTCAAGCAATGAAGAAATAGAGACATTATTTGATACCAAGTGAATTGGTGTTGTAGACCGATCGTAAGGCTTTTCAGTATTTGGGTAGTCGGAATAAGTTGAATCAGAGACACATGAAATGGGTTGAATATTTATAGAGTTATACATTTGTGATAAAGCATAAGAGTGGAGTCACTAACCGATTTTATGATGCATTGAGTAAAAGGAGATCTTTGATGACCGAGATGAAAATTGAAGTTCTTGATTTTGATGACATGAGAGATTCTTATGAGTTTGATCCTGATTTTTCCGAGTCATGGAGAAAGTGCAAAGCACCTATTCAAGATCAACTGAGTACTAAATGGGAAGAATATTTCATTCAAGAAGGTATGTTGTTTAAAGGTATTCAGTTGTGTATACCGAAAGGACCAATGAGAACTAATTTGATAAAGGAGAAACATAGTAGTGGTTTGGCTAAACATTTTGGTGTTGATAAAACTTTGAATTTTCTTAAGGAAAAATACTTTTGGCCACAGTTGTATAAAGATGCTTAGAAATTTGTGAAAAGTTGTGTAATTTGTCAAGTTGCAAAAAGAGTAAGTCAGAATACTGGATTGTATACAACGATTTCTATTCCTGAGAAACCTTGGATTGACATCAGTATGGATTTTGTTCTTGGCTTACTGAAGACAATAAGAGGTAATGATTCTATATTTGTTGTTGTGGATAGATTTTCTAAGATGGCATATTTTATACCTTGTAGAAAGACATCAGATGCAGTACATATAGTAGATCTTTTCTTTAAGGAAATTTTCAGATTGCATGGATTACCGAGGAGTATTATCTTTGATCGAGATAGTAAATTTGTTGGATACTTTTGGAAGACCCTTTGGAGAAAGTTTGGCACTGAGTGTAAATATACTTCTACATTTCACCCACAGATTGATGGACAGACAGAAGTTGTAAATAGAAGTTTGGGAAATCTTTTGAGATGTTTAGTTGGAGACACACCAAGTAATTGGGATTCTATGTTGGCACAAGCAGAGTTTGCATTCAATAATTTAGTAAATAGGAGTACTGGAAAAATACCTTTTGAGATTGTAAATGGCATACAATCGAGAGGTATATCAAATTTGAGAAATATTGTTGATGAAAGAAAGAAGTGTTGAAGGAGTAAAATTTGTTGAGTACATGAAAACATTGTATGAAGATGTGAAATATAAGCTAGAGAAAAGTAATTAGAAATACAAAGACAGAGCTAATAGATCAAGAAGACATAAGACTTTTGCAGTCGGTGATGAAATAATGGTTCATTTGAAGAAAGACATATTTCTTGTTGGAACATATGGGAAGCTGAAAATGAAGAAGTTTGGACCTTGCAAGATTTTGAAAAGATTTGACAGTGGAAATGCATATGAAATTGAGTTACCAAATGACATGAACATATCACCTATTTTCAATATTGCTGATTTGTATGAGTATCATGAGTAGGATGAAGAAATGGTAGTACCGAATGATTATCCTAAGAAATAGACAGAAGAAGTTGAGCATATTTTGGAGCAAAGAATTGGCAGAAGTACAAGAGGAAAATAGTATATGGAATATCTGGTAAAATGGAAGAATAGACCAATTGAAGATAGTTCATGGATTTCACAATCTGAGTTGGATGTAGCTCGGATCATACCTGTTTCATGATTCAGAGAATCATTCAAATAACCCTAGGTGTCTGATGCAGGAGCGTCTCGGGTCCTTGGCAATCTTGTATCACCAAAAACATATTTGTGTTTTCTCTATTTTTCTTGGTTCCTTCTTTGACCAAGTTGGTTTGGTGTTGCTCGGTTTCCTTTGTTTACTGGTGTTGGTCGGTTATCTCTCTAGTGCTCGGTGAATTTCCCTAGCACTTGGTTATCCTTGCTAACCAAGTTGTTTATTTTGGATTCTTGTTGAGGCCGACTCTTGCATTTAATTTTGGTCATGGATTTAATGTTGGTATCTATCATTGGGAAGCATGTGGAACTAGATCTAGTTGTTCCTTTTGTTGATGGTGGATCTGAAGGCTGACTTGTTCGGTAGCCTCTTGTATAAATGTAGTTATTTGGTTAGAGTTTAGGAGTCAGTTTTTGGATAGAAGATATAAGATTAGAGATTATTGGAAGATCCCCACATGTTGGAGGACTTATGTACATGATTGTAATATCCAGCCTAAACCGAGAAGGCCTTATAGCCCGGCATGTATGAATCAAATTGAAGATAATATATGAAAAGTATCTGCATTCTCTCTCTCACTTGTGTGTTTGTTGCTTCTGTGTGTGATCTTTGCAAGGTGGATCTGGTTAGGGTGTGCCTTTGGCCCCTCTCCCCATCCCCCCTTGCATCACTTTCTTTTTAAAATCTTTCATACATGCTTCTTGTTGTTTTATTATAATATTCGTAAACATTCAAATTGATTGCTTGAGTTTCATTGAAAAAAATTATGGATGCTTCAAGTACCGATGATATTGAGATGAATCATGATTGTATCTCTTCTAGAGTATCCCTTAATCATGATGAAATATTTAATGCTCCTATCAATAATCTCTCCAATAGAGATGAATCCTTAAGGAGTAATTATGAATCCTCCTCTCATAATGTCAATTTGGTGCAAGAGGGGCATGCTTCAAATGTTGATCAAAATATTAACAACTCTATCACCCTTGAACCTCCTAATTCCCCTAGACTTTATTTGATCCATCAAAATATTTTAGTACAAGATGATGTTGTGCATTTCCTTGATGATATGTCACCTAATATAAAATTTATTATGCATGAAAATCTAGATAAAGAGAACACTTATTTTCAACCCAATGCTTTTATTTCTCAAGTAAATATAGGTAATGATGAAGATGTCCATCCTCCTATAATCATTCATCCTTCCTCTACTCATCCCTTTGGTCCTTCAAATTATTCTTACAAAAAAAACTTCAATGATGTCTATGATGAAAATCCTTCTACTTCACATTTGGAAATTATAAGTTTGGCTTAGATATGATTTCTAAACAAGGTTATATTGGATAAGGTCGTGGAAAAATGAAACAGGGAATTAAATTCCTTATAGAACTGCCAACCCAATTCACTAGAGAAGGTGTAGGATTTCCCCCTCCTTCATTAATTATGCTTGTGCAAAAACCTAATCTTCCTATCCTCTAAATAATAAAGCCTACTCATTCGGACACTCACTTGAATCTTGCAAATAAAATCTTTTGGAAACTTAAACATGAAAAAAATATTCATTTTCTTTTAGAAGATTCATGAAGAAATTTAAACAAAATAATGGTAGTATGTTACGTCTTTTTCATCACAATTATTCTCACTCTCTTGTTGATTGTAGAGAAATTAAAAAAATTGTTCAAGATTTATGTAATAGATTTATGACTCATATTACATCTGATGTTGATTATTTTCTAAATATAAATTTTTATGTAGTGTCATGGCACTCCTTGGCCCTATTATTTTTCTCCTCGCTATGTAACACTAGTAGCTTATCTTTTGGGAGGATCTATTTCATTCATTTTGGTATGATTCCATGTGCAATCATACCTGGATAGCTACATAATAACATAGCTATTTGTGTCTCCATGTTGGAGGGAAAGAATATTTTTCAACCTTTGTTTTGCCTTCCTAAGGATCTACCTTTCCTTTGTTGAGTTGCATATTTTATAAAAGATAAACTTTCTTGCATAAGATATTTTATCCTTCATCTGTATTTCATCCTTTCTTGGAGGTGTGTGGCCTTGATTAGGACCTCTTCCTTGCCTAAAATTATATTTCTTTATGAATGATATCACCATGGTGTTGAAAGTGTGTGCAATATTTATCAATAATTTCATTATTTGCAATAGGGAAGGTGTGTAGATATTACCTCCTTTCCCTTATTGTTGTGTTGAAGATGTTATCTTGGTTAAATATCTCCTTTATTATTTGAAGTTTTATATCTTAATGAAAAAATATCTTCCTTCCTCTGTGATAGCTATGCATCCTTGAGAAGGATTCCTTTACAATTTTTGTAGGGTATTTTGTTTACAAGAATCTCTTCCTTGTTTAAATTTTTGTATCCTCTTCCTAGCTTGGAATGAATGCATTTTTGTTAAGGATATCTCTTGGTGATAAAGGTGTTTATCATTGGTGTGGATCTCTATCTTCCACAAAATATCAACATGAAGGTACATTGACATCTCAAGGGGGGGAATACAAGATCTCCTTATTGTTTTTTTCGGGTGTAATTGCATTTTCAGATTGCCTTGCAAATAGAGGGTTATGTTTGGTAATTTTTGTGTTTGGTATAGATTATTTACTATCCAAGAGGTTTTTATTTGTAATCTCTAGAGTTAGCTAGCATAAAAGAACTTTTTCTATACTAATTTGTCTCTAGTTCATATGGATCACACAACATAAAGAAAACTTTTTGTCCAGTGGAATATATGTTTCTCCCTCTTTTCCATGGATCACCTATTATAAAACAACTTACTAGCTAGTGGAATCCATGTCTCTAATATGAATCACCCAACATAACATAGCTCGTTGGCCAATAGAATTCATAATTTTCCATGAGCCCACAGCTTAACATATCTTGCTATTTTTTGGATGATGACTTCTTGTCTCAACAGTTGGTTTATGCTCTTGATCTATCTATAGGACCGCTTGTGCTCTTGTAATAGCATTTGAAGAATGATATTAGCAGTTAATACATATCGATTGTCAAGGTATCTTCAACTAGTTGACTTGGAGCCTTTTTTGTAGTACTAATCACCTCTTTTGTGAATCATTTTTTTCTTTCTGAGCCTTTGTTATCTTTATTTTCCCATGTTTAGTTTCTTTTATGTTTTATGTCCTTCCTTGCATATGATTGTATTAAGAATCTAAGCTTGGGGGATTTTTCTCTCAAGGTCAGTGGCTCTCTCTCTCTCTCTCTCTCTCTCTCTCTCTCTCTCTCTCTCTCTCTCTCTCTCTCTCTCTCTCTCTCTCTCTCTCTCTCTCTCTCCTAAGTGGAAGTTCATACTCCTATATGCACCCTAAAATGGTCACCTAGACTTTGGGCCCCCATTTAGCAATTTATCAAATCCCTGAATCAATATTTTTGAAAATCAACATTTTATCAATTATATCAATTTCCTTGATCAAATCCTATTTTATCATTTTCGATTATTTGCCTTGGGCTAACCATTTTATCCTAAGTCTTTATTTATTTTAAAGGAATATTTCCTCCCCTTCTAATAAATAAAAAAGCCCCCACTTTTCCTCTTATCCTAAGTTGCACAAATAAAGCATTATTCCTATTTTATAAAAAGGAGAAAAGCACTTTTTGTCTTATATGGACACAAAAGTCAACTCTTATTTTCTCATTGGAGGATATTTGTGCACATGGATTGCTCCTCTTTGATGCTCCACCGTTGATTAAGACTTTTGCCTCTTAATCTCCATGGTCCATTCTTTTTCATTTCCTATAAAAGGAAAGCTCTCTTCCTCATTTGTAGATATATCATTCATGTTTTATGCTAATGTTATGTTGTAGGTTTTCTAGGTCATTTGGAGCTCTTTGAAGACATTCTTGCATTCAAGCTTTGAAGACATTGTTGTTGCATTTCATTTAGTTTGCTTTCATAGTTGCATAATCATGGCATTCTTAGTATATATTTCCTTTATGCAATAGATTAGTCTCACATAGCTTAATTAGGAGGGATTGTAAGACTTGTACTTTCCTTTCATAGCCTATTTTGCACCTCTCATTTCTAGCTTGCATATTCATCTTAATCTAGTTTGCATTTGCATTTCATAGTGATTCTTGGAGATATTGGCATTCTTGCCCTTGTCTTCACTTGAATCTCTCATTGTGTGGTTTACTAGCAAGGTCATTAGCTTCATAGCTCTAGTTGAGAGCAATTTTTCAATCTTGCAACTCCATACATAGAGAGCTATGGATCAATTTTTGAGACCTCATTCTTGAGTGTTCTTGATTGTAAGGATTCATAGAAGTGCACTACTTTTGTGTGTACAACTCCCACTAAAGTAGGAGCTAAATGTAGTGTCACAAATTGTAATCTCCTATAGTTTCACACCCATTTTTTGTGTCTCCTCAAATCTCTCTCCAAGACTGTCTCTAACCTCTTAACTATCAAATTATTTCCATATACTAGTATGGAGATCAAATCATGTGTCGTGAGCTATGCATGCTTTATTTGTCATTTTTGTATCCTTTTTATGTGGAATATGGCACTAGGTACCATGGTCCTAGTGGAATATTGCACTAGGTGTCATAGTTCCTCCACAGTGGATGTAAATATGAATATCTTAGCATATCAGTTCCTACCAATTTTTATTTGGTCTCTATATTTACACATAATAGTTTGAAGTTGGCATAGTTTATGAAATACCTTGGGAGCCCTATACAAGAGAACCCTTTCATCATTAATTTACATCATCAAGTATTCTAATCACTTCTTAGAGTAAGTACCATGATAAAAATTATTTAGATCTAAGCATTAAGAAGTAGCATGTTGCAATATTCTTCAAGTCAAGAATCTTTTATGATTAATCTTGATTTAAGGTGTGATGTTGTTGCATCAACACTTGAGGGTCCTACCCAAAGAGCATATAATTAATCAACATTATCAATATTGAGGTATAATCTTGTGATATTTAGTATTGTATTTTATATTAAGCTTATTTCCTACACATAATTGTTGTAGAAAAGGTTGAATCATCTTAGGGCTTAATTAAGGCAAGCCCCTATACAACATAAACACTATTTTTCTTCTTATTGTGTACAAGTTTTCATATCTAAGAACAAGGTGTTGCAAATATAGGGAGTGGATTAAGACAAGAAGAATTAGATCTTTAAAAATAGTTAAGAAGTTGTCAATTATTAACATAGTTTGTGATTAACAAAATAATTTGGCACATTTTTTGTGAAACTTTACTGGGACTATGTTACCTATTGAAAGCGTCCACCATTTTAAGCCCAAATTTAAGTGACGGGTTCTTCTCGGATTCCTCTTTCCAAATATGTATTCACATTTGACTTATTAGACATGTATCTTTTTGTTATGCTAATTAATGCAAATTTTACATCATTTACTCTAGCTCTCCATTCTAATCGGTTAAATAAAATCAACAAAAAAAGGATAATTCTCACCAATTTGAGCTTGTCTCTTTCTAATAGATATGAAGTTTAGCCAATTGAATCATCCTTCAATGTGGGTTGATGTGAATGGGCTTGATTCCTAGTTTAGACTATTGGATCCCTATTCCTCACCCCACACCTTCATGAATTTTTTAAACTATGCATGTGATTTTATGAGCTCAAGTTCCAATTTGTAAAGAGTTGGTCATCCTATTAAGTATTATTATTATATGTATCCATGCATGTGTTGTATTTATTTTTGGTTAAGTGAATGACTTGTCAGGTGTAATATTTTTAAATTTATTTTGAATGTTTCTATAAATTAGTTGTTAATTCTTGTTTTGAGGTTTTCACATCATCACCCCATTGCAAATGGGAACCCCCTCTTTTTTATTTGGCAATAGGAGTGGTGTTTTTAGATGGCCTTAGGTGCTTTTAGTTGGTAACTTTTGTTCAAGTCTCCAAGTCCGAGAGTGAGTTTGAGGAACTTTGGTTTGTTGGGTAGTCAAGTTTGTCAAGGGTGTGAGAGAGAGTTGGGCTAAGTTTGTCAAGGATATGGAGATGAAATCAAAGAAATTGTGATGAAATGAGTTAGAATATTTTGAAAATACTTGTTCCAGTTTACATTTCATCCTATAAAGTTGGGAAATATTGTGGGAGGTAACACTGTTGAAGGTGTGTTGAATTTTGAAATTGGGCCAATTCTAGAATATTTTGAAAACTCCCAGTATCTAAAATCTTTATTATAACTCCTATGAAGATGAAACCTATCTTAAACATCCTAACAGTATTTATATAAAATATAAATTAAAGTATAAGTTACATTACTTATACTTAAATGGTATATTTTATATAAATCATTTCACCCCCGAGCTAAAATAATTGACTAAGTCTTGATGAAGAGAGCAAGAGGTGGCAGAATTCCTCTCACCCCAAGAATTTTGCCCAAGTTCAATTCCTCTAATCCTAAAAATTTTGCCCAAGTGAAAACACCAAGCTTTGATGAGGTCAAAACACCCAAGTTGTGAGGATCACAAATTGACAATCGAGGCAATAGAAATGATGAAATTTTTAAGGTAAGAGGTGAGTTTTGAATCATGACAAGGCACGTGAAGGGTGGAAGAATTCCTCTCTTCCAAGGAATTTTGTCCTTAATCTTTCCTCAAATCCTAAGATCTCCACAAATGAAAAAACTTAGCTACCTCCATGAAGACAAGTAGCCAAGGTGTGAGGATTGAAAGTTAGAAGTGGGATGTTGAAAAGAATGAAGTAGAAAGGGGCTAATGATTAGATTTTTTGAGAAAGAAAGGGCATGAGAAGATGGAGGAATTCCTCAAATCCTAGGAATTATGCCCTTGATTATTCCACTCTCACCAAAATATTTGTCCCTACAATGAAGACAAGTCTTGACCAGAATTAAATGCCCAAGTGGAGGAGAGAGATAATCAATGAAGGAAGAATACAAATGTTGAGAGTTGAAGAATTCTAGAGATGAAGTGTTGAAGAAAAATGAGGAATTGGAGAAGTTAATATCAAAGGATAATCATATCTTGGCATAATTCCTCTCTTCCAAGGAATTCCACCCTATAGAATTCCTCTAAACTCAAAATCTATGCCCCCTCAACATGAGATTTTCTTAGAAAATTGTTGAACCCCAAAATTTGGTGTGGCTAAGAGTAGTATTGAGAAATGAAGAATCAGATCGGGTCAAAACTCCTCCCACCTAAAAAATTCTTCCATGAATTCAAAGGCAAAAAATGGATGCAAACAAAATCAGAACCCCTTCTAGCCCTTCAAAATGATGAAATATGCCAAGAACTTGTGGATTTACCAATGAGATAAGGTGTTTCGGAGTGGAAAAATTCTTAATGGGAGAGAATCTCCACCGTGAGATGAGAATGAAAAACAAAATGACCAAACTTGCACAATTTGAAGGATAACAAGGTGATTTTCTCTCCTTTTTCCCATCATCAATGGAGATTTAAGTGCATCAAGACTGGAGCCAAGTAGTTTCTGGGTGGAGTTCCTAGGTTTCTTGGTGGAATTCCTCTCAACCTAGGAATTCCACCCAAGACTTCTCCTCTAGAATTGAAATACCCTCCTTGGAGAATTTTTAGCAGCAAGCACCCAAAGTTTAAAATTTTGATCTCAAACTCTCAAAACAAGAAACAACTATTTCAATCAATGATGAAATCAATCCAGGTAAGGATAAAATCAATCTACTAAAATGGACAAATAGCTAAAGAAAATTGGGAAATTTATGTGCCTAAAATGAACAAAATTAAATTTAATCACCTCAATGATTAAGTCGGCCTGCATGGTAAGAAATAAAGTTTGAATTGGAATTATTTTAATTGGCCTAAAAGGCCAAATCAGACCAATGGATTGACACATATTTTCAAGTCTCAATCCACCTATATAAAGATAGAAGTGTGGATTCATTTGCAACATCAATCAAAACAACTTTAGATCTTAAGACAGCAATCTTCTCCTCTTGAAGGTATTGAATTGTTTCTATTAAATAGCAGCAAATTATAACTTGTGAAGAGTAGTGAAACATCCTTATAAGGCAGTGAACTCCAAAATTAACAGTGAATTGTCAAGTTTAAGGCAGCAAACTATCTTTTGAAATTAATGATTTCCTCAAATTGAGACATCAAAAGGCAGGGATTTTGAACTTTAAGGCAGATTCATCTTCAAAAATCATAGATAAGGAGGGTGAGAAAAAAAAATTTGGGTGTGCTAGTCATTAAAAAAACTTATGTATTTTCCATATTTTAATTTCCATTTCAAGTTGCAAGATTAAGAGCATTTTATCAAAAATCAAAATTTGGGATTTGCAAGAAGAAAGAGAAATTTGGTCAAATGTATTTTGTCTTCTTGTGTTGATGTAGAAGGAAGTGGAATTTAGATGCAATTTCATTTCATATTTCCTTCATATTTTTTATTTCCTATCAATTTTGTGGGCCTAATCAAATCTTTCCTTTGTTTTGCAAGGTAAATCGTTCAAGGAGAAGTTAGGAGGGCAAAGAGATGATGGCAATCTAAATTCAAGACTTCAAGGAGAGAACAAGTGGATGATGCATGTTCAAGCTCGAGGACTTTAAATGAGAAGGAGGTTCAAATCAAATTATCAAAGTGAAAATTGAAGATTGAGATCAAGAAGGAGTTTAAGAAAGTAAAGAACAAGGAGAAAGAAAAATTAGAGAAATTTTTCATCAACCTTAATTTCCTCCAGAAATCCAAGTTCATTTTTGAGAATACAACCACAAGAAGAATCCATCACTCCAAGAAGTTCAAGATTCAAGTTTACAGTAAAATCAAGTTCAAATCATGGCAATGAGAAATTTTTCAAGAATGAAGATGAAGAAAAATTGAAGTGAAGAAATTTGGGAATATGTCATCACAATTGGAGGCTTGATAATGTTGAGTATCAAGAGATGTTTTCTCATCACCAAAGAATTGATCAAGTATATGAGATAAGGATGCTAATGTGGCACCCACTTATCTTCAACCAATCAGAAAATAACACTTACACATGCTCAAGCACATTCAATCATATTATGCCAAGTGTAAAATTTTATCATTGGCTCAAAAGCATTGTAATTTTCTTATTGGCCCACAAGGTGGTTCCTTTATGTAATTGGTTGAAAGGGTGGAAACCCTAATTAAGGTTTGTAATCGATAAATCTTGGCCTTTGATCTTGGCCCTTCATTATAATTGAGAACCTATAAAAGGCAAAGGCCTTATCATTTGTAAGGGGTTAGAAATTAGATTCATTAGCAAAGTTGGTTAGTGAGCTAGTAGTAGAGGTAGACTAGGAGAGGAGACTTGATGAAATTGTTTCCATAAATATATAAAAGTAATTGATGATTCATTGTTGGTCTTCATGGTGGATTACTTAATTTTGCTTTGAAGTAATGCATAGTTTCTTCAATTCCTCACTTCGATTATATTTGATTTCATGTTAATTAGAAGTGGAAGTGGATGAATGGAAGACATCGTTGAATGATGATTAATGGAGCTAGTCTTCATACCTTTTGGTACTAGTGATTCTGAGTAGCAGTGCAAGGTTAGTCTAGGCCTAAATTACAAGTGCTTAACTTCTATTTGAGATGTTCATATAGATTGCACCTTCATAGGATATTTGGATGAGCATTGACAATGTGAAAATCATTCCTACATCCATAGAAGTTGATGAGAGACAATTATGTCTCATTTTATACCATATTATAACATATTTCATACACACTCATATCTATTTCCATATTCCATTTTTATTCTATTTTTATATTAATTTATTATTTACATTGCATATAATTAAATATTAATAAGTGATATTTAATAAGTTTTGAGGTTAAATATAAAAATTGATTATTGATTATTTTTTTCTAATAAATATTGTTGTTCTAAGCCTAGGAAAATATAGTTTCTAGCATGAATACTTCTTGTCACTTTCTGGTCAGGAACTTATGTGTATTACTTTGGGACTAGAAAATTATTCATGTAATCATTTCAACAAATGATGTCATCTTCCAAGGTGGTGATATTTATTACTACTCATGGTGACTATGTGGGTCACTAACTTATTTCTATGGTCTTCTATCGAATCATTTTTGCCATGTGGATTGAATTGTTTATCTCCCACTCTTATTCACGTGGACTGGACTGTTAAATCTGCCACTTTTATTCACTTTATTATACTAGTTAAATCTACAAATCCTTAATTATCACATGATTGCTCCAAGATATACTTGTGTTTTCCAACTCAGCAAAATATGGTGGAAATATATTGCCAACAAACTTGCAATAGAGAAGAACCCATGGTTGATATGTTACTGAATTTTTGTTAGAGAAAACCATTTCAATTTGTCATTTCCTATTTTTACTTGTTGTTACAATAGAACATCTTATGGTTGGAAACTAAGGGTCCATATTTTTGGATCTATTATCTTTACCATCACTTTCATTTCATTTGATGGCACATTTACTTAGTGGCGGAGATGTTCTTGTTTACATTTTATGGAAATTAAAACCTTCCATCGTCGTTATAACAAAGTTATTTGAAACCAGCAAGTAAGGTTTCACGTGAACTATTTCCTCATGGTTTGTTGGCCACATGATAGAGAAAACTAAACTATTTTGTACTTATTTGTTATTTTTTGTTAAAGGCCTAACTTTTATATATATGGTCGGCTACAAGAACTAAAGGCAGATTATTGTGTGGATAAATTATTGTAAGAAAATTGTAGCGTGAGTAGATTGCTTTGTGCACATAATGTTGCATGATCAATTTTGTGTAAAGGAGTTTCTTATATTTATGTATCATCTTAAAATGGAAGCACTTCCATGTTAAGAGCATTTAGCCCTTCGAGTAAGTGGCTTGGAGTCATGTCGAACACCTTGAATTGGTCTTTACTTGGATCTGGCTTTTTCCCCATTTTCCACTTCTTTTTTGCACTTGATTCCTTCATTCTAGGTGAAATTAGGCTTAGGATCCTGAGGATTCTCCTTAAATTCCCTCTTCTATGGCTCTATTTTCTAGGTAGGACTTACAAATAGGTCCTTCTATACTTTATCATATTCATCATAGAATTTTGTACCTCTTCCTAGCACTCTACCCTAATTCTGCCCCTTTTTCCACTTTCTACATTTCCTAGCACTCTGGATTGAGGTCCTGAGGTTTTTGACCTCAAGGTCAAAGACAAACTTGAGGGTCAATGAGGACCTTGACCCTAACCTAGGTCAGGGATGACCTCGACCCTGACCTAGGGTGGGGTCTACCTCATCTTTGACCCAGGGCTCAAATTTCAAGGTCCCATGATCTCCGGATGTCAGGTTTCAGAAAGAATTGTTTTCCCGCTTCCGGGTTGGCAGTTTTGGTCTTCAAAATGGTAAAATCTTAAATTATATTTAATTTAGGTCCATTCCTAAAGGGTTAAGTCCTAATTGGAATTTAATTCCCCATGGTGGCCCCTCTAGAGGATTGCACCCTAGATCACTATAAAAGGAGGCCTTCCTCTCTCATTTTCTCCATCCATTATCAAGAGCAAGATCTCTCCATCAAGTTTTGCAATCTCATCTCTCAATCTCTCAAGGAGATATTCACAAGACATCAAGTTCTCTCTCAAGAAAGATCAAGCAAGAGTCCATTCTCAAGCAATCATCCATGCAAGTCCTCTTCTCCATTCAAGTTCTCCATTGAAGATCAAGGATTCAAGCATTCAAGCCTTTGAAGGGATTTGATTCAAGCATTCAAGATTCATCATTCAAAACCCTAGATCTAGCCATCATGGTGGTGTGATCTTCCTTCAAGATCCTTTGTTCATCTTCAAGATCCATTTCATTCTTCTCCCAAGGTGGATTCCAAGCATGCAATCATGGAGGGTTTGATTTATATTTGTTAAATGTTATGTTCAAGCTTTCATATCAACATACTTGTTTACATTTGAAGTACAATTGCATATCTATTGAATATCATAGCTTCATTGTTAGATCTACTTCTACTACTTGCTAGCATTCTCTATTTCAATTCCATTATTAAGGTCGATTTCAAACCGGGGTTTGACTAAGGCAAACCCCTCCCCCAACAAACAAAACCATTTTTCTTGTAGGTACAGGTGCGGGACGGCAAATTAAAGTGCAGATCTGGATACCCTTTTTGCCAAACTTCTGAGATCCATGAACAAAGTCAAATTTGACCTTCAAAATCTCAAGGTAGTCTTTAACCTTTTATCTTGGTCAAAGACTACCTGATTCCAAAAAGACAAAAAAAATTTGGGTTTTCTCTATCTCGGCATTTCCAGTCCGAAACAGGTTGCAGAATTGCTTGAAACTATACACAAGCACCAGGAAATAGGTATTTCCAAATTATTTTCATCATGAGGTATGTATCTTATTTTATCTGATTTCAAGTATTTCCATATTTACATTCTATCCCTTACAATTCAAATGTATGTGTAAAATATCAGTTTCAGGGTCTCTTTTATGTGCAAACCATTATTCTAGGACCCCGTCCATATTTTATCCTATACAATTTCGTCACCCGACGGACTAAGGAGGGGGCCCACTTCTTGGGATGTATGGTGATTTTCTAGCTTTCATAGTTATAGTAATGTGTGTTTTATTTTCATAGTATAACAGTTTATTTTGAATTAGTTCATTTATGTTATTTTTTTATTTGAAAGCATGGTTTGTTGTTTATGAGATTATTTTCTAGACTAATTGTTAATTTTTTGTATTTCTTTATGATTTCCAAATTAGTTTTCTTTGAAGTTCTAAGTTTAATTCTAGAATTATTATTGTTCCTATTGTTCTTTTCGCTAGGAAGTGACAGTTCCTCTCTCCAGAATTCCTTATGTTTGTTGTAGGGTTATTTCCATGTGTTCTATTTGCATTCATAATCACTCAATGCACGACTCTCACCCCTTGATGGAATATTGCCTAGACACCTTTCACAAGCTTGCGCCCCGAATTGACATGTATAGACCAAATTGAATCTCATTATTAAACATCAAAATTTATTTTATTTATGACCCCAGCATTGGCCTATCATTTTGGCATCATTGTTGGGGAAAGGTTTCAATGGCCTATTAGCATAATAAGTTGATTTAGGACCAATGTGTTAGGATAAAAGCTTGTGCACCTATCGGTCATGCCTAGATGACTACTTCTAATCTATGTTGTTTAAATCATATAAATGCATGGTTTGAGTTTGTAGGTAGATCTTAGTAAATAAAACCATACACACCAACTATTGTGAGTCAATTGATAGGAAAGAGGTAAGTTTGAAGAAACAACACAAAAATGTTAAAAATGT